>CM022300.1:362731388-363197963 GCA_011799875.1 Thinopyrum elongatum | reverse complement strand
CTCCAAAGCCAATCATCTTGCAGCAGTAGAAGAGAGAGAATAGCATTTATTTAGCAAAACTGTTGAAGTACAGCTCAAAGATCCTTCCTCGACTCCCAGCGAGAGAAAGTAATCCCGAAGCTTCAATTAAGTAACACAGTATCCAGTTTAGTAGTAGATCGGGATACACAAACTGAGCGTCCTTTACCGTAGGACCGGCTATCGATAGAAGATTCATCGGGGGGGGGTCCTTCTTCTTCTTTTCTGTTTCATTTTTCTTTTATCTTTTTCTTTATTCTCCTTTCTCAGTTTAGTAAATAGTCAGGCCTCAAAATGGTTTTTGTAAAACATGAGACCTATTTCATAAATACCAGTGCATTATACCTTAACACCTAAAATTAGTTTGGACAAAACATAATTCCATATTTATTTCAGATTTAATAAATGGTTATTAAATATTATCTTTATCCACTGTTTGAGGTTGTTCGAGTCACTTATCCAATTCCAATGATGTTGGTTTCAATTTTAGAATAGCCTCTGGAATATTTGTTATTTATCTAACATTTTAGCTCCTATGTTGGACAACTTTTATATTCCACTTTCATTTAAATTTGAATTTGACTTAGGAGTTGAAATGCAACATGATGCTAATGATGATTATGCACTGTTGATCATGCTAACATGTCATTAACAAAAGTGATTACTGTTGCTAATCACCGGGGGTGTTACAACTCTCCTCATCTATTAAGAATTGTCGTCCCGAGAATTAAGAGGAAGACTGAAAGAAAGAGGGGTATTCTTCGCGAAGACGATCCTCGCGTTCCCAAGTGGCTTCATCTTCAGAATGATTTGACCACTGAACCTTGAGGAACTTGATTGACTTTTGACGTGTTCGACGCTCAGCTTGATCAAGAATACGGATGGGATATTCTGGATATGACAGATCTTCCCGTAATTCAAGCACTTCATGATCCACAGCTCGAATAGGATCCTTGAAGCAGCGGCGGAGTTGGGATACATGAAAAACGTCATGTACTTGAGAAAGATTTGGCGGCAATTGCAATTGATATGCCACTTCTCCTCGACGGGCAAGAATACGGAATGGGCCAATGTAGCGAGGGGCTAACTTGCCTTTGATTCCGAACCGATGAGTGCCTTTCAACGGAGTGACGCGGAGGTAAGCTTGCTCGCCAGGTTGATAGACTATTTCCTGGTGCTTTCGGTCATAGTTGCTCTTCTGACGAGACTGAGCAGATTTCAAATGTTCACGAACAATGCGGACTTGTTCTTCAGCTTGCCGAATAATGTCCGGTCCGACGAGTGAGCGTTCCCCAGTTTCTGACCAATTCAGAGGGGTTCGACACTTACGTCCGTATAGAACTTCAAACGGTGCCATCTTCAGACTAGCTTGATAGCTATTGTTGTAAGAGAATTCGGCATACGGGAGAGATTCCTCCCATTTCTTACCGAAGGAGATGACGCAAGCTCGAAGCATATCTTCGAGCACTTGATTAACTCGTTCAACTTGACCCTGTGACTGAGGGTGAAAAGCGGTGCTGAAAGACAGATGAGTTCCCATAGCTTCTTGGAAACTATTCCAGAATCTGGAGGTGAAGAGGCTGCCACGATCAGAACTGATCTCCAACGGAACACCATGGAGTGACACAATTCGGGAAACATACAAGTCTGCTAACTGGCTAGCAGTGATTGTCTCCTTAACAGGCAGAAAGTGGGCAACCTTAGAGAATCGGTCAATGACAACAAAAATAGCATCATGACCCTTCTGAGATCTGGGAAAACCAGTAATGAAATCCATTTGGACCTTGTCCCATTTCCATTCAGGAATTTCCAGGGGTTGCAGAGTTCCTGCGGGCCTTTGATGTTGAGCCTTAACGCGGCGGCAAACGTCACACTCAGAAACATAACGAGCAATGTCTCGCTTCATATTAGGCCACCAGAATCTTTGACAAATGTCACGGTACATCTTTGTGCTACCAGGGTGAATAGACAAGGGAGTGTCATGAGCTTCCTTCATAACGTTTTCCCTCTCATTCTTGAACTTGGGTACGAAGAGACGCTGTTGGAAAAATAGGATCCCATCTGCATCAAGATGGAATTCCGACGGCTTTCCTTTCTCGAGGTATCGCTTGATCTTTTCAACTTCAGTGTCATACCTTTGCATAACCTTAATGCCGTGTTCTAAATCTGGTTCGACAACCAGGCTATTGAGATAACCCTGTGGAACAATATGGAGGTTCAACTTGCAAAGCTCTTCATGGAGAAGAGGTTGTGTTTCTTGAACCATAAGATTGTTGCTATAGGACTTGCGACTCAAAGCATCGGCCATTACATTAGCCTTGCTGGGGGTATATGAAATATTCATATCATAATCGGCAATTGTTTCGAGCCATCTTTGTTGACGAAGGTTCAGATCTGGTTGAGTATATAAATACTTCAAGCTTTGGTGATCCGTGTATATCTCGCAACGGTTACCGAGAAGGTAATGTCGCCATAGCTTCAAGGCATAGATAACCGCAGAAAGTTCAAGATCATGCACGGGATAATTTTCTTCATGAGGACGCAATTGCCGGGAGGCATAAGCAATCACTTTGCGCTCTTGCATTAGGACACAGCCTAATCCTTGACGAGATGCATCACAGTATATCACGAAATCCTTTTGGGAATCCGGGGGTGCTAGTACTGGGGCAGATGTCAATTTATCTTTTAGTGTCTGAAAGCTTTCTTGACATTTTTCTGTCCACTCAAATTTAACACCTTTGTGAAGCAGATATGTCAATGGTTTTGCAATCTTGGAAAAGTTCTCAACGAATCGACAGCAATAACTAGCGAGTCCGAGAAAACTTCTGACTTGCTTAACATTCTTTGGGGGAGTCCAGTCGAGAATAGCCTGAACTCGTTCGGGGTTAACAGCAATCCCATCCTTGGAAATCACATGTCCAAGGTAAGTTACTTCCGGAAGCCAAAATTCGCATTTGGAATACTTGGCATACAACTGGTGTTCTCGGAGCCTTTCTAGAACAAGGCAGAGATGTTCAGCATGTTCCTCTTTATTCTTAGAATAGACCAGAATATCATCTAGATATACCACGACGAATTTGTCGAGGTAATCCATGAATATATAATTCATCAGACGGGAGAACGTAGCTGGGGCATTCGTTAGGCCAAATGACATGACGGTGTATTCATAGGAGCCATAACGAGTGACGAATGCAGTCTTGGGAATGTCCTCTTCACGGACACGGATCTGGTGATAACCCAACCTCAAGTCGAGTTTAGAGAACACCGATGATCCAGCGAGTTGATCATAAAGATCATTGATCCGGGGCAGTGGGTATTTATTCTGGATTGTGGCTTGGTTAATGGGCCGGTAATACTGAACCAATCGGTTAGTTCCATCCTTCTTCTTAACGAAGAGTGAAGGTGCTCCCCAAGCAGAGGAACTGGGGCGGATGAAACCACTCTTAAGTGACTTGTCGATTTCTTCCTTAAGCTCAAGGAGGTGATGCGGAGGCATCTTATAAGGTCGCTTGGCAATAGGAACGGTGCCAGGCTTCAAGTCGATGACGAACTCGACAGCTCTAGCCGGGGGTATTCCTGGAAGTTCTTCTGGAAAGACGTCTGGAAAATCTCGAACGACAGGAACGTTCTCGATCCCTTCCAGAGGTGAGGCGTTCAAAGCATTCATAACATATATCTCAGCTTCAGCGTCTCGAGTAATGCGGGCGGTATAGTTCACTATCTCATCGGTGGGGTGAAGAAGTTGGACGACTTTAGTGGCACAATTGATCGAAGCAATGTGAGCTTTCAACCAATCCATTCCGAGTATGAGGTCTATGGTGGAAGACTTCAGGATAATAGGGGAAGCTAGGAATTCAAATTCCTCGATTTCAACAGGGACATTATGTGCCATCATAGTGGTTTGACATTGGCCTCCAGGGGTACGGACAACTATTGGCAGGTTCATCTTTTCGAATGCAATGTCATGAGATAATGCAAAAGCTTCAGACATGAATGAATGCGATGCTCCTGAATCAAATAATACAGAAGCAGGTACTGAGTTAACAAGAAGGGTACCCATCACAGTAGCAGGTTGATCCTGGACTTCTTCAATGTCAATGTTGTAAGCTTGACCACGACCACGTGAAGCAGACCCAGTATTATAGTTGCGGGTCTGATTGTTGCCACGGCCATATCCACGGCCAGCACGAGGAAAATCTAACTGATTCTGAGTCTGGCGGCAGTCTTTAGCCTGGTGGCCTGGTTTGCGGCACTTGAAACACAAACCATCTTCAGGACGAAGAGGGGCATTGTTCTGAATAGCTTGAGCCTTTGACGGCCTCGGTGGTGGAGGAGGCAGACGTAGTGCAGCATTGTTCTTTGGCGCAGAGGTATTGGGACGGAACGCGTTGTTGGGAATCCAAACTCTACGCTTCGGTGCTGAGCCCGAAGATGAGCCAGCATCACGATAGCGCTTCTGCGAGTCCTTGTGTTCCATCTGAGCGGTCTCAACGAGAATAGCCTTGTTCGTCAGAGTTGAAAAGTCATTGAAGTCTTGAGCAGCTAGTGCAAGCTTGAGGTCAGGGTGTAGTCCATTATGGAACTTCTCTTGTCTGCGTGCATCTGTGGCGATGTCTTCTTCAGCATAGCGGGAGAGGTCTAGAAATTCCCGCTGATAAGCTTCGACGGTTTTATTGCCCTGAGTGAGGTTGCGGAACTGGGTCTTCATGCGTTCCATAATTGCTTGAGGGATGTAACGTGTACGGAAAGCAGCCTGGAACTCATACCAGGTGATGACTGTTCCAACAGGCAGAGTACGCTTGTGTGTGTCCCACCATTGAGCAGCGGGGCCCTTTAAGAAAAAGGCCGCGAAGGTGACAAAGTTGGCGGGGGCGACATTAGCTGACTCCATCTCGTGAGTGATGTCGCGGAGCCAGTCATCGGCATCCAGGGGCTTGTCAGAGTTGCGAAACTGCGTTGGGTTGAGTCGCGTAAACTCTGTCAAAGTTACTGAAGCTGGGTTCTAGTTCTGGTTGTTCTGATGCGGAAACTGAGCCATGATTCCAACCATGAACTGGCGGTTAAGCTCGAACTGTTGCAACATAGCCGCCATATAGTCTGGCGGTGGTGGGCGCGAACAGCGGGTAGCAACTGCGTCATAGCATCGTAGAGACGTGCTCGAGTGGCAACCAACTCGACGGCAAGAGCCCGAACAGTGCGATCCAGAGCCTGAGTTCACTGAATCAGAATGCGCGGATCATAGCGACGAGGTTCGAACGGGGCACAGATAGCTGTGTAGTATCCGGTAGCATCTCCAGCAGGGGCATACGGAATGTATCGGAACTCAGAGTCATCCAAGATATCACTGAACTATCCTCGAAGACGTGCGACAGCAGAGTAGGCGGCATCATGTACTGCCATCTCAGTTGTCACGCCTAATCCGTGAAAAAGGTGTAACTCGGTGTCTGAGTTGTTCTGCTGATCATAAATCCGAACTTCAGCATAGTACTGTTCCTGATTAAACTCGCGGTAATCCTCGTAAACCATGTACTCAGGGTACCAGCGGTAGCCAAGTCTGGTCATGAGAGCGATCAGGACAGCTGGAAAACCAGGGGTATTACGAGCCCAAGTGCGAAGCACAAGCTATATCGTAGGACGCGGTGGAAACAAACGGTCCATCTGAAACAGAGGAAATTCAGATTTGTCAAATGACAATGAGAAGTTTAACTCAACTCGGAGAGAAAGGTTAAACAAAACAATGGAAAGGAAAATGATTATCAGACTAATCAGATCAATGACAGGGAAATCGCACAGATATCCAGCTCTCCGGGTAGACGGGATTTACGAGATCCTAAGTGTCGGCGTTAGTAAAATTTATTTAACCCGAATAGAAGAGATATTAGAGTCCCAGAGTATAGACGAGGAATAAAAGATCCTAATACCACCCAGTTGGCGACGTGGGCCCGTAAGCCACACAACCAAGTTAGTAATTTAGTTTTTCGGTTTCTAGACTCAACTTCGGCCAAGGAATTGGAAGGGGGCTTCCTACAGGCAGTCGGCTCTGATACCAACTTGTGACGCCCCCGGTTCAATCGTACACTAATCATACACGCAAACGTGTACGATCAAGCCCAGGGACTCACGGGAAGATATCACAACACAACTCTAAACACAAATAAACGGAGGTCCACAATATTACAGACCAGGGATCCGAAGATCCGAATACATAAGTCAGTCATACAAATAATATCTGGGTACAGACATAGTTAGACAAGTTCTGCCTTAAGAAGGCTAGCACAAACAGCGACACTAGATCGAAAGGCGTTGGCCTCCTGCCTGGGAGCCTCCGATCCTACTCCTGGTCAGCTGGCTCGATCCAGTAGTACGTGCCCTCTGGACCCACCTGGTAGTAGGCTCCGGTGGTGGCGTCTGGCTCCTGGACTCCATCGTCTGGTGTATCATCAAGGTGGGGTATATGGGGGAAAAGAGAAAATAAAGCAACCGTGAGTACTCATCCGAAGTACTCAGCAAGCAAGGATCTATACTACATATGCAACATTATCAATGGAGAAAAGGCTATATATGTGGACTGGGCTGCAGAAATGCCAGAATAGAGAGAAAGGCCTAGTCCTATCGAAGACTAGCATCTTCAAACATCTTCTCAAAGCCATCATCTTGCAGCAGTAGAAGAGAGTAGAATAGCACTTTATTTAGCAAACATGTTGAAGTACAGCTCAAAGATCCTTCCTCGACTCCCAGCGAGAAAGTAATCCCGAAGCTTCAATTAAGTAACAAGTATCCAGTTTAAGTAGGTAGATCGGGATACACAAACTGAGCGTCCTTTACCGTAGGACCGGCTATCGATAGAAGATTCATCCCTGCAGGGGTGCACTACTGTTACCCAACACGCTCGATCAACTCTGGCCGGACATACTTGCTGGGTAATGCCCGTCCTCGGAAGATCAACACGAAGCAGCGCTCTACCTAGGCTCAGCAGAGAGGTCAGCACGCCGGACTAACCTATGCACCCAGGGGTCTCGGGCCATCGCCCTGGGCACCCTGCGCGTTGCGTGGCTGGCCGGGGTGCAGGCGCGACACTGAACTCGCCAGTGAAGTATCCAGCCCAATCCCGACGATCAGCCCGCACGATGAATCGTGACGTCTGATAAGCTTTCGGCGAAACGTACATTGCAGAGGGCCCCATAACCATTATCCCGCGTGGTGGCAGTGCGTATAGGGCACGTCGACCCACTCAGATCACACACCCAAATCCAATAGGCTCAATTAGTATCAAGCGGAGACAATCAGAGTCTCTGATGCTCCGCCACAATGTCACACTCGAGTGCCCTTCCGGCACACCCGAAATCATAGATCCCCAGCGGGTACCCACCAGGGTGGACCCGCCTGTGAAAAAGGTCAAGTAACCGTGTGGTCATAATCATCAGGGTGAACGTAAGAGGTATCACCCTCGAGGTTCACACTGAGGGGTTGCACGACAGAGTCGTATCGGACATGGAGATGGAGGAATCACCCTCGATGACCACGACCGTACAGCTATGCTGCAGAGTATTCATCAGGAGTGCGTTACGAGGTATCACCCTCGGCACTCGATAGTTACTACGCAGAGTCGTACAACTAAGGGGGGTGTGAAGTGAGGCGTCTGTCTCTGATCGACGATCACGTTGATCGAGTCGTTGATGAACAAGCAGGGGCGACAAAGTAAGGTGGTGGGGTCACAGATGGGTCATACCAACCTATACTAAACAGTTTATCATAGGCAGGTAAGGTAGCAATGAACAGGTTACAACAGCAGGCTATGCATCAGAATAGGAGCATACATTAACAGTAGCGAAATCTAATGCAAGCAGGAGAATAGAATGGGCGATATCTGGAATGCTCAAGGGGGGGGCTTGCCTGGTTGCTCTGGCAAGAGAGGGAGGTCGTCAACGGGCTGCTCGTCAGTAGCGTAGTCGTACTCGACAGCAGCGACGCCGGTCTCGGCGTCTATCGAGAGAGAGAAGGAGGGGGAGAGAAACAATAAATTCACGGCAATAATGCAAACAATATGTATGACATGCCTAAATGATATGCCGGGGTGTTCTACTGCCTAACTAAATGATTTAGTTAATTTAGGAATTTATTCGGATTTATTTAATTAAAGTTGGACACTATTCATTTATCGAAATCGGTCTAATTGTTCAACGTTCTTATAGCTGCGGGCATCTGACGGGAATACAGAGGGCGTATCCGGGTTCGTATCATCGTTCTGAGCAAGTTTCATGTATAAAATATTTTGATCGGAGTTACGGTTTAAAAGATATGATTTTCTAAAGTTTTTATTAATTTCTGAAATTTAATTAATTATTTAATTCAACATTATCCGAAACAGTGATTGATGACGTCAGCATGACATCATGCTGACGTCAGCAGCCACCTGACAGGGTGGGTCCCACCTGTCATAGGCTGTTAGGTTAATTAGGTTTAATTAATTTAATTACTGATTAATTAACACTAATTAGTTAATTAGATTAACCTAATCAGGATTAATTAACTAATTAATTAACTAATTAATTATTTAATTAATTATTTTATTTATTTCTATTTTTATTTTCTATTTCTTTTAAATCGTTTTTAGGGGGTGGGCCCCATCTGTCAGCGGCACAGGGGGGGCAGGGCCCACCGGGCAGTGGCCCATACGGCCACACGGGGCGGGCGTGGGCGCAGCCCGAGCGGGCGCGTCCAGGGTGCGCCCGGGCGCTGGCCACGGGCGCCGGCGAGGCGCGGCTGGACGGGTCGGTGGTGAGCGCGGGGCCACGGCGCGCGATGCGGACGAGCGCGCGGGCGAGGTGTGGGGGGGCGCGCGCGTGCGGGTGGCCGCGGCGAGCGGAGGCAGAGGCGAGAGGACGAGCGGCAGCGGCGGCTGGAGTGGGCGCGAGCGGGGCGCGCGCAGCGCGGTCGGGCGCGAGCCGGGGCGCGGCGACGCGTGAGCATGCGCGCAGCGCGGTGAGCGGCGGCACGGGGGCGCGGTGCGCGCGGCGAGGTGCGGGAGCAGAGAGGGGGGAAGAGGCCCGAGGCCTCACCGTGCTCGTAGGGACGGGGCAGCGGGGGGTCGGGGCGGTCGACGGGGACGACGGCGACGGAGACGAGGTGCAGGCCGGCGGGGAGGCGCGGGCTCCGGGCGGCGGCGTCCAACGGCGACGGCGAGCGGCGTCGGCGACGGGGCCGTTCCCGCGATCCCGATCCCGATCTGGATCGGGAGGTGGGGGCTGACGAGGGGGAGGCGGCGACGGGGCGGCGTCGGCGACGGCGTAGGCGACGGGGCGGACGGGATCGGGAGATCCCGATCCAGACGAGGGGGGAGGAGAGGAGCGAGGGGAGTGGGGGTGGGGATTAGGGTTTGGCCGGCTGGGGGCCATATAGGCCAGGGGGGGCACAAGTGGGCCGGCCGGCTGGGCTTCGGCCCAGTTGGGCCGGAGGGGGGGGGTCCTTTTTCTTCTTTTCTGTTTCATTTTTCTTTTATCTTTTTCTTTATTCTCCTTTCTCAGTTTAGTAGATAGTCAGGCCTCAAAATGGTTTTCGTAAAACATGAGACCTAGTTCATAAATACCAGTGCATTATTCCCTAACACCTAAAATTAGTTTGGACAAAACATAATTCCATATTTATTTCAGATTTAATAAATGGTTATTAAATATTATCTTTATCCACTGTTTGAGGTTGTTCGAGTCACTTATCCAATTCCAATGATGTTGGTTTCAATTTTAGAATAGCCTCTGGAATATTTGCTATATATCTGACATTTTAGCTCCTATGTTGGAGAACTTTCATATTCCACTTTCATTTAAATTTGAATTTGACTTAGGAGTTGAAATGCAATGTGATGCTAATGATGATTATGCACAATCGATCATGCTAACATGTCATTATCAAAAGTGATTACTGTTGCTAATCACCGGGGGTGTTACAACTCTCCTCATCTATTAAGAATTCTCGTCCCGAGAATTAAGAGGAAGACTGAAAGAAAGAGGGGTATTCTTCGCGAAGACGATCCTCGCGTTCCCAAGTGGCTTCATCTTCAGAATGATTTGACCACTGAACCTTGAGGAACTTGATTGACTTTTGACGTGTTCGACGCTCAGCTTGATCAAGAATACGGATGGGATGTTCTGGATAAGACAGATCTTCCCGTAATTCAAGCACTTCATGATCCACAGCTCGAATAGGATCCTTGAAGCAGCGGCGGAGTTGGGATACATGAAAGACGTCATGTACTTGAGAAAGGTTTGGCGGCAATTGCAACTGATATGCCACTTCTCCTCGACGGGCAAGAATACGGAACGGGCCAATGTAGCGAGGGGCTAACTTGCCTTTGATTCCGAACCGATGAGTGCCTTTCAACGGAGTGACGCAGAGGTAAGCTTGCTCGCCAGGTTGATAGACTATTTCCTGGTGCTTTCGGTCATAGTTGCTCTTCTGACGAGACTGAGCAGACTTCAAATGTTCACGAACAATACGGACTTGTTCTTCAGCTTGCCGAATAATGTCCGGTCCGACGAGTGAGCGTTCCCCAGTTTCTGACCAATTCAGAGGGGTTCGACAATTACGACCGTATAGAACTTCAAACGGTGCCATCTTCAGACTAGCTTGATAGCTATTGTTGTAAGAGAATTCGGCATACGGGAGAGATTCCTCCCATTTCTTACCGAAGGAGATGACGCAAGCTCGAAGCATATCTTCGAGCACTTGATTAACTCGTTCAACTTGACCCTGTGACTGAGGGTGAAAAGCGGTGCTGAAAGACAGATGAGTTCCCATAGCTTCTTGGAAACTATTCCAGAATCTGGAGGTGAAGAGGCTGCCACGATCAGAACTGATCTCCAACGGAACACCGTGGAGTGACACAATTCGGGAAACATACAAGTCTGCTAACTGGCTAGCAGTGATTGTCTCCTTAACAGGCAGAAAGTGGGCAACCTTAGAGAATCGGTCAATGACAACAAAAATAGCATCATGACCCTTCTGGGATTTGGGAAAACCAGTAATGAAATCCATTTGGACCTTGTCCCATTTCCATTCAGGAATTTCCAGGGGTTGCAGAGTTCCTGCGGGCCTTTGATGTTGGGCTTTAACGCGGCGGCAAACGTCACACTCAGAAACATAACGAGCAATGTCTCGCTTCATATTAGGCCACCAGAATCTTTGACAAATGTCACGGTACATCTTTGTGCTACCAGGGTGAATGGACAAGGGGGTGTCATGAGCTTCCTTCATAACGTTTTCCCTCTCATTCTTGAACTTGGGTACGAAGAGACGGTGTTGGAAAAATAGGATCCCATCTGCATCAAGATGGAATTCCGACGGCTTTCCTTTCTCGAGGTATCGCTTGATCTTTTCAACTTCAGTGTCATACCCTTGCATAACCTTAATGCCGTGTTCTAAATCTGGTTCGACAACCAGGGTATTGAGATAACCCTGTGGAACAATATGGAGGTTCAATTTGCAAAGCTCTTCATGGAGAAGAGGTTGTGTTTCTTGAACCATAAGATTGTTACTATAGGACTTGCGACTCAAAGCATCGGCCATTACATTAGCCTTGCCGGGGGTATATGAAATATTCATATCATAATCGGCAATTGTTTCGAGCCATCTTTGTTGACGAAGGTTCAGATCTGGTTGAGTATATAAATACTTCAAGCTTTGGTGATCCGTGTATATCTCGCAACGGTTACCGAGAAGGTAATGTCGCCATAGCTTCAAGGCATAGATAACCGCAGAAAGTTCAAGATCATGCACGGGATAATTTTCTTCATGAGGACGCAATTGTCGGGAGGCATAAGCAATCACTTTACGCTCTTGCATTAGGATACAGCCTAATCCTTCACGGGATGCGTCACAATAGATCACAAAGTCTTTGCGAGAATCTGGAGGAGCAAGTACTGGGGTATTGTAACGGATTGACATCTGCCCCAGTGGATAAAGAATGTACTCTGGATGTATCCCTGCTCGAACAGCTGGTAGCTGCGTCGCAGGGTGTGGTGGAAACAAACGATCCATCTGAAACAGAGGAAACTCATGATTGTCAAAAGACAAGGAGAAGTATAACCGATCTCGGAGAGAAAGGTTAAACAAAACAATGGAAAGGAAAATGATTATCAGACTAATCAGATCAATGTCAGGGAAATCGCACATATATCCAGCTCTCCGGGTGGACGAGAATTACGAGATCCTAAGTGTCGGCGTTAGTAAACTTTAGTTAACCCGAAAGGAAGAGAGGTCAGAGTCCCAGAGTAAAGATGAGGAATAAAAGATACTAATACCACCCAATTGGCGACGTGGGCCCGTAAGCCACACAGCCAAGTTAGTAAAACAGTTTTCCGGTTTCTAGACTCAACTTCGGCCAAGGAGTTGGAAAGGGGGTTCCTACAGGCAGTCGGCTCTGATACCAACTTGTGACGCCCCCGGCCTAATCGTGCACTAATCATACACGCAAATGCACACGATCAAGCCTAAGGACTCACGGGAAGATATCACAACACAACTCTAAAACATAAATAAAGTCATACAAGCTTTATATTACAAGCCAGGGCCTCGAGGGCTCGAATACATAGCTCGATGGCATACAAGCGTCAGCGGAAGCATCAGATATCTGAGTACAGATATAAAAGAGAAACAGAAAGGCCTTTAGAAAGGCGGGGCAAAATAAAACACTACGATCGAAAGGCGAAGGCCTCCTGCCTGGGACCCTCCGATCCTACTCCTGGCCGTCAGTCAACTCGTAGTAGTATCCATCCTCTGGGTAGTAGTAGTAGCGATCGTCGGGGCATCTGTCTCAGGGGGCTCCGTCCTCTGGCCACGACGAACTGATATGGGGAGAAAAAGGAAAACAAAGCAACCGTGAGTACTCAGAAGTACTCAGCAAGCAAGGATCTACACTACATATGCAACATTTTCAAAGGGAGGCTGTATATGTGGACTGGGCTGCAGAAATGCCAGAATAGAGAGAAGGCCTAGTCCTATCGAAGACTAGCACCTTCAGCGGTCTTGCAGCAGTAGAAGAGAGTAGAACAATACCATATAATGTAGCAGTAATAATATCAACCTCACCCAGAGATCCTTTCTCGACTCCCTGCGAGAAAGCAATCCCAGAGCCATAAAGTCATCAAACCTCGTCCTGAGATCCTTTCTCGACTCCCTGTGAGAAAGCGATCCCAGGGCCATATATACAGGTCTCATCATAGGTATCCAGTTCTAAATTGTATCAATCAGGATACAACTCCGAGTGTCCTTTACCGTAGGACCGGCTATCGATAGAAATGTTCTTCCCTGCAGGGGTGCACCAACTTACCCATCACGCTCGCTTAACTCCGGCCGGACACACTTTCCTGGGTCATGCCCGGCCTCGGCCAAACAACACACCGCAACCCGACCTACAGCTCAGCAGAGAGGTCCCCGTCGGTCTACATCCTAAGCGCTCAGAGGTCTTGGGCCATCGCCCTGTGCACTCCGAGTCGTTGCGCGCAGGGAGAAGCCTGGCACCAGGAGGGCGCCGGTCCGTCCGTGCCGCCATGCTGAACTGGATGTCTGACAGAGCTTTCGGCTGATGCTACGATGCAGAACGCCCATACTATGCCCACGTGATGGTTAGTGCTATCAGACCAGAGGCCTGCTCGGATCAAATATCCAAATCGCTAGGACTAGGGGCTTGCGGTAACGAGCAGAGACTCATGAAAGATGTGACCCCGTCGCCCCGTCTCGAGGACTTGCGGCAAGGGCCATGAATGCCCGGCCACGCCTCGTATTCAACACTCGGGCACCATCCAGGTCAACCCGTCTCGTAAAAGACTGTCGGGAACTCAGGTCCACCTCTACTGGGTGGTACCGCCTGTCCCTTCAGTCCTGTAGTAAAAGTAGCTTCCTCGGGTCCCCCTTCGGGGCCGACCCATCTCTATCAAGGTTCAGCAATAAAGTCACAGTAACCGTGTGTCCATAACATCAAGGAAATCCGAGGTATCACCCTCGACGGATGCCCACTCGATGTAACCGTCAAGTCGAACTTAGGAGGAATCACCCTCGATGAGTTCACACTTGATGTGTTGTACGACAGCGTCGTATCGGAAGTGGAGAAGGAGGAATCACCCTCGATGACCACGATCGAATAGCTACTCTACAGAGTTAACATCAGAAGTGCTACATGAGGTTTCACCCTCGGCACTTGATAGTAACGCTGCAGTGTCGTTACAACTAAGGGGGGGTGATGTGCGGTGTCGGGGCCTGGTCTTCAATCCCGTTGATCGGGTCTTCTGACGATCCAGCGCGGCAGTCGGGATAAGTGGGGTCACTGATAGGTCTCTACCCAGCCTAGACTAAACAGTTTAGGATATGTAGGTAATTATCAACAGCAGGTTACAATGAACAGGCTATGCATCAGAATAGGTAAAGCAGTAGTAGCAGCAATTCTAATGCAAGCATGGGAAATTAGAATGGGCGATATCGGGATGATCAAAGGGGGAGGGCTTGCCTGGTTGCTCGGCGGCAAGGGCAAGGTCGTCTATGGTGTCTTCGGGATCCGGAGCTGCGTCGGTCTCGGGGACGACGTCGGTGTCAGGGTCTAACGAGAGAGAAGAGGGGGAGGAAACAGTATAAATACACAGTAAATATGAGCAACACAAAGTATGACATGGCAGTACGCAGTGCTAGGGGTAGTCTAACGCAGTACTATACGTATCAGGCGTTGCGGGAGAATATCTGGTGATATTTCCCGGGTCTTTGGATTTATCGGATAGACGAACCGGAGGGGGAATGTTGCATGTTCGGATAGTTAGGGACGTGTGACGGACGAACGGATCGCGTACTCGGATTCGTCTCGTCGTTCTGAGCAACTTTCATGTAGAAAGTATTTTCATCGGAGTTACGGTTTAAAAGATATGATTTTCTAAAGTTTAAACAATATTCTGAAATTACAGATTTATTATTAATTCGAATTATCCAGAACAGTAGCAGGGTGACGTCAGCATGACGCATGGATGACGTCAGCAGTCAACAGGGGGCCAGCCAGGTCAAACCTGATATGTGGGGCCCACATGTCAGTGACCCAGTTAACTAAACAGAGTTAGCTTAATCTATTTAAACTAATTAGCAGGCGGGGCCCAGCAGTCAGTGGGTAATTAGTGTTTTAAATCACTAATTAATTTTATTAACGGATTATTTATTTAATAAAACGTTTTACCGAGCGGGACCCACATGTCATAGACACAGGGCCCGCCCAGTCAGCGTGGACTAGGTCAACGGGACCCAGTGGGGCCCAGAGTCAGTGGCTGGGCCGTGGGGCCTTTGGCGCCACGTCGGACCGGCCGCCGGAGTCGTGCCGGAGTGCCCAGACGCGGTGGCGAGCTCCGGCGAGCTCGGGTTTCGCCCTCAGGGCGTCTCCGGGGCCGTGGCTTGGCCCGTTCGAACGGGCGGCGAGCGCCGCGTCACGTGGTGGTGTTGGCGTGGTTGGGGGCCGCCGGGAACGGCGCCGGCGATGACCGCAGCGGCGATGGCGTTCGGGTGGTGCACGGGGTCGGCGCTACGGCGCGCTAGCGAGCGAAAGGAGAAGCTAGGTGTGGCCTGCGCGATACGGGGAGCACGATGCGCACGGGCCCGAGGCCGTTTGGTCACCGGAACGGCACCGGCGACGAGCTAGGCGGCGGTGCGTTCGGGCGAAAGAGGGGCGACGCGTACGGGCACGAAGAGCGCGCGGGGAGAGGGGGAGGGGGACGAGGTGCTCACAGCGAGTCTGTAGGTGAGCTTAGCGTGCGCGGGGAGGGCTCGGAGTGGCCGGAGTCGGCGATGGCGTGCGGCGGCCGAAGGTGGAAGATGACGGCGCCGGCGACGCAGCGACGCGTTCTAGCTCGTGGGGCTCGGGGGAGAGGCGTAGTCGACGGAGGCGAACCATGCGGGCACGGTCACGCGACGAGGCAGAGGCGGTGGCCGCGCGTGCTACGGCGGCGGTGCCATGGCTGCGCACTGGAGAGAGAGGAGAGGTGGTGTCCAGGGGAGAGTGAGGCGAGGGAGAGCCAGGGGGTCCGGGGTGCTGCTCATATACGCGGCAGTCGCGGCGACGCTCTGTCGACCGCGAGGGAGGGGGGGCCTGGGCGTGCGCGCGTGCGTGCGCCAGGTGCTCGACAGCGAGCCCCGGGCGTGAGCAGTATGAAGAGGACGAGCGAGTTGGGCTGGGCCGGCCACTGTGCTGACTTAGGCCCAGCACAGTGGGTCTTTTTCTTTTTCTTCTTTTCTTTTCTGTTTTCTCTTTTTAGTTTCTGTTTTGACTTTTGTTTTGATTTCAAAATACTTTTGTAAAATATGAAACTAGCCCAAATAAATATGGTGCATTATTAGTCACTGCTAGAAACTGGTTTGGCGTCCATATCTTTTTGGTTTGGATTTTATTTAATTGAAAAGGGGTTGAATAGTGCTATGTTGCTGCTGTTTCTTGTTGTTCGAGTCCTTTTACAATTCCAACTAATGTTGCAATCATTTTTATAAATGCTAGGGGAATATTTGCAACAAGATGCACATTTTAGTTTTCCAGTTTGAACAACTTTTATTTTCCACTTTAATTTAATTTGAATTTGAGTTAGAAGTTGAAATGCATTATGATGCAAATGATGATCATGCACTGTTAAACATGATGACATGGCATAATCAAAAGGGTGATTACTGTAGTTAACCACTGGGGGTGTTACAGGTACGAAGAGACGGTGTTGGAAAAATAGGATCCCATCTGCATCAAGATGGAATTCCGACGGCTTTCCTTTCTCGAGGTATCGCTTGATCTTTTCAACTTCAGTGTCATACCTTTGCATAACCTTAATGCCGTGTTCTAAATCTGGTTCGACAACCAGGGTATTGAGATAACCCTGTGGAACAATATGGAGGTTCAATTTGCAAAGCTCTTCATGGAGAAGAGGTTGTGTTTCTTGAACCATAAGATTGTTGCTATAGGACTTGCGACTCAAAGCATCGGCCATTACATTAGCCTTGCCGGGGGTATAAGAAATATTCATATCATAATCGGCAATTGTTTCGAGCCATCTTTGTTGACGAAGGTTCAGATCTGGTTGAGTATATAAATACTTCAAGCTTTGGTGATCCGTGTATATCTCGCAACGGTTACCGAGAAGGTAATGTCGCCATAGCTTCAAGGCATAGATAACCGCAGAAAGTTCAAGATCATGCACGGGATAATTTTCTTCATGAGGACGCAATTGTCGGGAGGCATAAGCAATCACTTTGCGCTCTTGCATTACGACACAGCCTAATCCTTGACGAGATGCATCACAGTATATCACGAAATCCTTTTGGGAATCCGGGGGTGCTAGTACTGGGGCAGATGTCAATTTATCTTTTAGTGTCTGAAAGCTTTCTTGACATTTTTCTGTCCACTCAAATTTAACACCTTTGTGAAGCAGATATGTCAATGGTTTTGCAATCTTGGAAAAGTTCTCAACGAATCGACGGCAATAACTAGCGAGTCCGAGAAAACTTCTGACTTGCTTAACATTCTTTGGGGGAGTCCAGTCAAGAATAGCCTGAACTCGTTCGAGGTTAACAGCAATCCCATCCTTGGAAATCACATGTCCAAGGTAAGTTACTTTAGGAAGCCAAAATTCGCATTTGGAATACTTGGCATACAACTGGTGTTCTCGGAGCCTTTCTAGAACAAGGCAGAGATGTTCAGCATGTTCCTCTTTATTCTTAGAATAGACCAGAATATCATCTAGATATACCACGACGAATTTGTCGAGGTAATCCATGAATATATAATTCATCAGACGGGAGAATGTAGCTGGGGCATTCGTTAGGCCAAATGACATGACGGTGTATTCATAGGAGCCATAACGAGTGACGAATGCAGTCTTGGGAATGTCCTCTTCACGGACACGGATCTGGTGATAACCCAACCTCAAGTCGAGTTTAGAGAACACCGATGATCCGGCAAGTTGATCATAAAGATCATTGATACGGGGCAGTGGGTATTTATTCTGGATTGTGGCTTGGTTAATGGGCCGGTAATCCTGAACCAATCGGTTAGTTCCATCCTTCTTCTTAACGAAGAGTGAAGGTGCTCCCCAAGCAGAGGAACTGGGGCGGATGAAACCACTCTTAAGTGACTTGTCGATTTCTTCCTTAAGCTCAAGAAGGTGATGCGGAGGCATCTTATAAGGTCGCTTGGCAATAGGAACGGTGCCAGGCTTCAAGTCAATGACAAACTTGACAGCTCTAGCCGGGGGTATGCCTGGAAGTTCTTCTGGAAAGACGTCTGGAAAATCTCGAACGACAGGAACGTTCTCGATCCCTTGCAGAGGTGAGGCGTTCAAAGCATTCATAACATATATCTCAGCTTCAGCGTCTCGAGTAATTCGGGCAGTGTAGTTCACTATCTCATCGGAGGGGTGAAGAAGTTGGATAACTTTAGTGGCACAATTGATCGAAGCAATGTGAGCTTTCAACCAATCCATTCCAAGTATAAGGTCTATGGTGGAAGACTTCAGGACGATGGGCGAGGCAAGGAATTCAAATTCCTCGATTTCAATAGGGACATTATGTGCCATCATAGTGGTTTGACATTGGCCTCCAGGGGTATGGACAACTATTGGCAGGTTCATCTTTTCGAATGCAATGTCATGAGATAATGCAAATGCTTCAGACATGAATGAATGCGATGCTCCTGAATCAAATAATACAGAAGCAGGTACTGAGTCAACAAGAAGGGTACCCATCACAGTAGCAGGTTGATCCTGGACTTCTTCAATGTCAATGTTGTAAGCCTGACCACGACCACGTGAAGCAGACCCAGTATTATAGTTGCGGGTCTGATTGTTGCCACGGCCATATCCACGGCCAGCACGAGGAAAATCTAACTGATTCTGAGTCTGGCGGCAGTCTTTAGCCTGGTGGCCTGGTTTGCGGCACTTGAAACACAAACCATCTTCAGGACGAAGAGGGGCATTGTTCTGAATAGCTTGAGCCTTTGACGGCCTCGGTGGTGGAGGAGGCAGACGTGGTGCAGCATTGTTCTTTGGCGCAGAGGTATTGGGACGGAACGCGTTGCTGGGAATCCAAACTCTACGCTTCGGTGCTGAGCCCGAAGATGAGCCAGCATCACGATAGCGCTTCTGCGAGTCCTTGTGTTCCATCTGAGCGGTCTCAACGAGAATAGCCTTGTTCACTAGAGTTGAGAAGTCATTGATGTCTTGAGCAGCTAGTGCAAGCTTGAGGTCAGGGTGGAGTCCATTACGGAACTTCTCCTGTCTACGAGCATCTGTGGCGATGTCTTCTTCAGCATAGCGGGAGAGATCAAGAAATTCCCGCTGATAAGCTTCGACAGTTTTATTGCCCTGAGTGAGGTTGCGGAACTGGGTCTTCATGCGTTCCATAATTGCTTGAGGGATGTAACGTGTACGGAAAGCAGCCTGGAACTCATACCAGGTGATGACTGTTCCAACAGGCAGAGTACGCTTGTGTGTGTCCCACCATTGAGCAGCGGGGCCCTTTAAGAAAAAGGCCGCGAAGGTGACAAAGTTGGCGGGGGCGACATTAGCAGACTCCATCTCGTGAGTGATGTCGCGGAGCCAGTCATCGGCATCCAGGGGCTTGTCAGAGTTGCAAAACTGCGTTGGGTTGAGTCGCGTAAACTCTGTCAAAGTTATTGAAACTGGGTTCTGGTTCTGGTTGTTCTGATGCGGAAACTGAGCCATGATTCCAACCATGAACTGGCGGTTAAGCTCGAACTGTTGCATCATAGCTGCCATATAGTCTGGCGGTGGTGGACGTTCAGGGGCACGACCACGACCACGACCACGACCACCTGGTCTAACCATCCTGCTACGTATCAACAGGGGGTAGTTTAGTAAAAGCAATTGCGAGTGTTTAGCGACAAGTATGATGTAACACGACAATACCTTAAGCAGTGTAATAGATACATAACAGTAGTCGATTAAGACATACAGATCCATACACAAAGTCGGGTTCATGCGGACAGCATAACAGCGCAAATTAAAAGCTAGACATACTAGGCGGCGCGCAGGCACGCGGTAAGGAAGTACACAACGAGACATAGCAAAGGCTACATCAACGTCGGAGAAAACCACTGTAACGGGGTAACTGCGAGTGCGGACGACGAATATTCGTCGCGGAAGGATCCTGTGCTCCATGTGCACTCTGATGCAGAACCCGGTCTCGAACTGTAAGAAGAGGTCCACGTGTAGGTGTGTGACCTCCAACAACAGGCCAGTCAATACCAGCATACATCTGAGTCCTGCGCGGGTAAAGGATGTGCTCCGGATGTATCCCTGCACGAACAGCGGGCATCAACTGCGTCATAGCATCGTAAAGACGTGCTCGAGTGGCAACCAACTCGACGGCAAGAGCCCGAACAGTGCGATCCAGAGCCTGAGTGCACTGAATCAGAACGCGGTGGTCATATCGGCGAGGCTCGTACGGGGCACAGATAGCTGTGTAGTATCCGGTAGCATCTCCAGCAGGGGCATACGGAATGTATCGGAACTCAGAGTCATCCAAGATATCACTGAACTGTCCTCAAAGACGTGCGACAGCAGAGTAGGCGGCATCATGTACTGCCATCTCAATCGTCACGCCGATACCGTGGAAAAGGTGCAGCTCGGTGTCTGAGTCATTCTGCCGATCATAAATCCGAACTTCAGCATAGTACTGTTCCTGATTAAACTCGCGGTAATCCTCGTAAACCATGAACTCAGGGTACCAGCGGTAGCCAAGTCTGGTCATGAGAGCGATCAGGACAGCTGGAAACCCAGGGGTATTACGAGCCCAAGTGCGAAGCACAAGCTGTGTCGTAGGACGCGGTGGAAACAAACGGTCCATCTGAAACAGAGGAAATTCAGATTTGTCAAATGACAACGAGAAGTTTAACACAACTCGGAGAGAAAGGTTAAACAAAACAATGGAAAGGAAAATGATTATCAGACTAATCAGATCAATGACAGGGAAATCGCACAGATATCCAGCTCTCCGGGTAGACGGGATTTACGAGATCCTAAGTGTCGGCGTTAGTAAACTTTATTTAACCCGAATAGAAGAGATATTAGAGTCCCAGAGTATAGACGAGGAATAAAAGATCCTAATACCACCCAGTTGGCGACGTGGGCCCGTAAGCCACACAGCCAAGTTAGTAAATTAGTTTCTCGGTTTCTAGACTCAACTTCGGCAAGGGAATTTGGAGGGGGGCTTCCTACAGGCAGTCGGCTCTGATACCAACTTGTGACGCCCCCGGTTCAATCGTACACTAATCATACACGCAAACGTGTACGATCAAACCCAGGGACTCACGGGAAGATATCACAACACAACTCTAAACACAAAAAAACGGAGGTCCACAATATTACAGACCAGGGATCCGAAGATCCGAATACATAAGTCAGTCATACAAATAATATCTGGGTACAGACATAGTTAGACAAGTTCTGCCTTAAGAAGGCTAGCACAAACAGCGACACTAGATCGAAAGGCGTTGGCCTCCTGCCTGGGAGCCTCCGATCCTACTCCTGGTCAGCTGGCTCGATCCAGTAGTACGTGCCCTCTGGACCCGCCTGGTAGTAGGCTCCGGTGGGGGCGTCTGGCTCCTGGACTCCATCGTCTGGTGTATCATCAAGGTGGGGTATATGGGGGAAAAGAGAAAATAAAGCAACCGTGAGTACTCATCCGAAGTACTCAGCAAGCAAGGATCTATACTACATATGCAACATTATCAATGGAGAAAAGGCTGTATATGTGGACTGGGCTGCAGAAATGCCAGAATAGAGAGAAAGGCCTAGTCCTATCGAAGACTAGCATCTTCAAACATCTTCTCAAAGCCATCATCTTGCAGTAGTAGAAGAGAGTAGAATAGCATTTTATTTAACAAACATGTTGAAGTACAGCTCAAAGATCCTTCCTCGACTCCCAGCGAGAAAGTAATCCCGAAGCTTCAATTAAGTAACAAGTATCCAGTTTAAGTAGTAGATCGGGATACACAAACTGAGCGTCCTTTACCGTAGGACCGGCTATCGATAGAAGATTCATCCGTGCAGGGGTGCACTACTGTTACCCAACACGCTCGATCAACTCTGGCCGGACATACTTGCTGGGTAATGCCCGTCCTCGGAAGATCAACACGAAGCAGCGCTCTACCTAGGCTCAGCAGAGAGGTCAGCACGCCGGACTAACCTATGCACCCAGGGGTCTCGGGCCATCGCCCTGGGCACCCTGCGCGTTGCGTGGCTGGCCGGGGTGCAGGCGCGACACTGAACTCGCCAGTGAAGTATCCAGCCCAATCCCGACGATCAGCCCGCACGGTGAATCGTGACGTCTGATAAGCTTTCGGCGAAACGTACATCGCAGAGGGCCCCATAACCATTATCCCGCGTGGTGGCAGTGCGTATAGGGCACGTCGACCCACTCAGATCACACACCCAAATCCAATAGGCTCAATTAGTATCAAGCGGAGACAATCAGAGTCTCTGATGCTCCGCCACAATGTCACACTCGAGTGCCCTTCCGGCACACCCGAAATCATAGATCCCCAGCGGGTACCCACCAGGGTGGACCCGCCTGTGAAAAAGGTCAAGTAACCATGTGGTCATAATCATCAGGGTGAACGTAAGAGGTATCACCCTCGAGGTTCACACTAAGGGGTTGCACGACAGAGTCGTATCGGACATGGAGAAGGAGGAATCACCCTCGATGACCACGACCGTACAGCTATGCTGCAGAGTATTCATCAGGAGTGCGTTACGAGGTATCACCCTCGGCACTCGATAGTTACTACGCAGAGTCGTACAACTAAGGGGGGTGTGAAGTGAGGCGTCTGTCTCTGATCGACGATCACGTTGATCGAGTCGTTGATGAACAAGCAGGGGCGACAAAGTAAGGTGGTGGGGTCACAGATGGGTCATACCAACCTATACTAAACAGTTTATCATAGGCAGGTAAGATAGCAATGAACAGGTTACAACAGCAGGCTATGCATCAGAATAGGAGCATACATTAACAGTAGCGAAATCTAATGCAAGCAGGAGAATAGAATGGGCGATATCTGGAATGCTCAAGGGGGGGCTTGCCTGGTTGCTCTGGCAAGAGAGGGAGGTCGTCAACGGGCTGCTCGTCAGTAGCGTAGTCGTACTCGACAGCAGCGACGTCGGTCTCGGCATCTATCGAGAGAGAAGGAGGGGGAGAGAAACAATAAATTCACGGCAATAATGCAAACAACATGTATGACATGTCTAAATGATATGCCGGGGTGTTCTGCTGCCTAACTAAATGATTTAGTTAATTTAGGAATTTATTCGGATTTATTTAATTAAAGTTGGACACTATTCATTTATCGAAATCGGTCTAATTGTTCAACGTTCTTATAGTTGCGGGCATCTGACGGGAATACCGAGGGCGTATCCAGGCTCGTATCGTCGTTCTGAGCAAGTTTCATGTATAAAATATTTTCATCGGAGATACGGTTTAAAAGATATGATTTTCTAAAGTTTTTATTAATTTCTGAAATTTAATTAATTATTTAATTCAACATTATCCGAAACAGTGATTGATGACGTCAGCATGACATCAATGCTGACGTCAGCAGCCACCTGACAGGGTGGGTCCCACCTGTCATAGGCTGTTAGGTTAATTAGGTTTAATTAATTTAATTACTGATTAATTAACACTAATTAGTTAATTAGATTAACCTAATCAGGATTAATTAACTAATTAATTATTTAATTAATTATTTTATTTATTTCTATTTTTATTTTCTATTTCTTTTAAATCGTTTTTAGGGGGTGGGCCCCATCTGTCAGCGGCACAGGGGGGGCAGGGCCCACCGGGCAGTGGCCCATACGGCCACACAGGGCGGGCGTGGGCGCAGCCCGAGCGGGCGCGTCCAGGGTGCGCCCGGGCGCTGGCCACGGGCGCCGGCGAGGCGCGGCTGGACGGGTCGGTGGTGAGCGCGGGGCCACAGCGCGCGATGCGGACGAGCGCGCGGGCGAGGTGTGGGGGCGCGCGCGCGTGCGGGTGGCCGCGGCGAGCGGAGGCAGAGGCGAGAGGACGAGCGGCAGCGGCGGCTGGAGTGGGCGCGAGCGGGGCGCGCGCAGCGCGGTCGGGCGCGAGCCGGGGCGCGGCGACGCGTGAGCATGCGCGCAGCGCGGTGAGCGGCGGCACGGGGGCGCGGTGCGCGCGGCGAGGTGCGGGAGCAGAGAGGGGGGAAGAGGCCCGAGGCCTCACCGTGCTCGTAGGGACGGGGCAGCGGGGGGTCGGGGCGGTCGACGGGGACGACGGCGACGGAGACGAGGTGCAGGCCGGCGGGGAGGCGCGGGCTCCGGGCGGCGGCGTCCAACGGCGACGGCGAGCGGCGTCGGCGACGGGGCCGTTCCCGCGATCCCGATCCCGATCTGGATCGGGAGGTGGGGGCTGACGAGGGGGAGGCGGCGACGGGGCGGCGTCGGCGACGGCGTAGGCGACGGGGCGGACGGGATCGGGAGATCCCGATCCAGACGAGGGGGGGAAGAGAGAGCGAGGGAGTGGGGTGGGGATTAGGGTTTGGCCGCTGGGGGCCATATAGGCCAGGGGGGGCACAAGTGGGCCGGCCGGCTGGGCTTCGGCCCAGTTGGGCCGGAGGGGGGGGGGTGCCTTTCTTCTTCTTTTCTGTTTCATTTTTCTTTTATCTTTTTCTTTATTCTCCTTTCTCAGTTTAGTAAATAGTCAGGCCTCAAAATGGTTTTTGTAAAACATGAGACCTATTTCATAAATACCAGTGCATTATACCTTAACACCTAAAATTAGTTTGGACAAAACATAATTCCATATTTATTTCAGATTTAATAAATGGTTATTAAATATTATCTTTATCCACTGTTTGAGGTTGTTCGAGTCACTTATCCAATTCCAATGATGTTGGTTTCAATTTTAGAATAGCCTCTGGAATATTTGTTATTTATCTAACATTTTAGCTCCTATGTTGGACAACTTTTATATTCCACTTTCATTTAAATTTGAATTTGACTTAGGAGTTGAAATGCAACATGATGCTAATGATGATTATGCACTGTTGATCATGCTAACATGTCATTAACAAAAGTGATTACTGTTGCTAATCACCGGGGGTGTTACAGACCTTGACTTGGAACTTCTTTCTTTGCTTCTACTCTTGTAGAACTTGTTGAAGTTCTTCACCATTAGGCTCAATTCTTCATTGAAGGCTTGTTTCTCACTTGATGATGTAGGAGCATCACATGAGGCTTTGTAAGCACCACTAGGCTTGTTGTGAAGCTCCTCTTTATCTTTGAGTGACATCTCATGAGCAACAATTCTTCCAATGACTTCGGTTGGTTTGAGATCTTTGTAATTGGGCATCATTTGGATCAAAGTGCACACGGTATCATATTTTCCATCCAAGGCTTTATGATCTTCTTGATGATGAATCTATCGGTCATCTCTTCACTTCCTAAGCCGGCAATCTCATTTGTGATGAGAGCAAGCCTAGAGTACATTTCAGCGACACCTTCACCATCCTTCATTTTGAACTTGTCAAGCTGACTTTGAAGCACATCCAATTTTGATTCCTTGACGGAGTCGGTACCTTCGTGCATATCAATCAAAGTATCCCAAATTTCCTTTGCATTCTCAAGACGGCTGATTTTGTTGAATTCTTCAGGGCACAATCCATTGAAGAGGATATCGCAAGCTTGAGCGTTGTATTGCAACATCTTCAATTCTTCAGCGGTAGCTTCACGGTTAGGTTCTCTCCCATCGAAGAATTCACCTTGCAAACCAATGCACACAATAGCCCAAACGGCGGGGTTATGTCCAAGAATATGCATTTTCATCTTATGCTTCCAACTAGCAAAATTAGTTCCATCAAAGTAAGGACCTCTATGGTGGTAATTTCCCTCGCTAGACGCCATACTCTCCTAGGTTGTGAAACCAAGGCTATGATCACCAAAGCTATGGAAATCAAGGCAGATGGAGACCAAAGCTCTGATACCACTTGTAGGATCGAAAGTATGTCTAGAGGGGGGGTGATTAGACTACTTGACCAAATAAAAATCTAGCCTTTTCCCAATTTTACGTCTTGGCAGATTTTAGCAACTTAGCACAAGTCAAGCAATCAACCTACACATGCAATTCTAAGAGTATAGCAGCGGAATGTAAATCATTGCATATGAAGGTAAAGGGGAGGAGTTTGGAGGGAGCAAACGCAATGTGGACACGGAGATTTTTGGCATGGTTCTGATAGGTGGTGCTATCGTATTTCCACGTTGATGGAGACTTCAACCCACGAAGGGTAACGGTTGCGCGAGTCCACAGAGGGCTCCACCCACGAAGGGTCCACGAAGAAGCAACCTTGTTTATCCCACCACGACCATCGCCCATGAAGGACTTGCCTCACTTGGGTAGATCTTCACGAAGTAGGCGATCTCCTTGCCCTTACTAACTCCTTGGTTCAACTCCACAATCTTGACGGAGGCTCCCAAGTAACACCTAACCAATCTAGGAGACACCACCCTCCAAAAGGTAATAGATGGTGTGTTGATGATGAACTCCTTGCTCTTGTGCTTCAAATGATAGTCTCCCCAACACTCAACTCTCTCGCACAGATTTGGATATGGTGGAAAGATGATTTGAGTGGAAAGCAACTTGGGGAAGGCTAGAGATCAAGATTCTAGTGGTTGGATTGGAATGTCTTGGTCTCCACACATGAGTAGGTGGTTCTCTCTCAGAAAATGTATGCTGGAAGTGTAGGCACGTTCTGATGGCTCTCTCACAAATGGAGAAGGGGGTGGAGGGGCATTTATAGCCTCCACACAAAATCTAACCGTTACACACAATTTACCAAACTCGGTGGGACCGAATAGTAAAACTCGGTCAGACCGATTCAATTCAAAATGTGAACGTTAGGATTTTCGGTGGGACCGACGTGATCAACTCGGTGGGACCGATGTGCTAGGGTTAGGGCATAACTTGTTCTCGGTGAGACCGATCACATGAACTCGGTGGGACCGATTTCAGTAATAGGCAAACAGAGAGTTGGTCAGGCAAACTCGGTGGGACCGATCGCTCATTTCGGTTAGACTGAAACGTTATGAAGGGAAACAGAGAGTTTGCAATCCCATCTCGGTGAGACCGAGATCCGTAACGGTGAGACCGAATTGATTAGGGTTTCTGGCTACGGCTATGTCAAGTGAACTCGGTGGCACCGGATAGATCAAATCGGTGGGGCCGAGTTTGACTTTAGGTGTAGGACATATGTGGAAATGAGAAAGTGGTTGAGGGCTTTTGGAGCATATCACTAAGCATTTTGAGCAAGCAAGCCATTAAGCAACACCTCATCCCCTTTTAATAGTATTGGCTTTTCCTATGGACTCAATGTGATCTTGGATCACTAAAAAGAAAATGTAGAGTCTTGAGCTTTTGCCAATATAGGTCCTTAGCATTTTGAGGGGTCCACATCTCTAGTCCATGCCATGCCAATCATTGAACTTTCTGAAATGATCATCTTGAAAGAGTATTAGTTCAATGAGCTATATGTTGTTAAGAATTACTAAAACCACCCAGGGATTAGTTGCACTTTCACATGTCCCCTTCTGTCACTGGGATTGAGCACCGCAAGATCGAACCCATTACAAAGCACCTCTTCTCATGGCAAGATAAATCAATCTAGTTGGTCAAACCAAATCAATAGATCAGAGAAGAAATAAGAAGCTATATTAATCATGCATAAAAGAGTTCAAAGAAAACTCAAATAATATTCATGGATAGATCTGATCATAAACTCACAATTCATCGAACCCCAACAAACACACCACAAAAAGAATTACATCGAATAGAACTCCAAGAACATCAAGGAGAACATTGTATTGAAGAACAAATTGAGAGAAGAAGCCATTTAGCTACTAACTATGGACCCGTAGGTTTGTGGTAAACTACTCACGCATCATCAGAAGGGCAGCAAGGTTGATGTAGAGCCCCTCCGTGATCGAATCCCCCTCCGGCAGAGTGCCCGAAAAGGCCTCCAGATTAGATCTCTCGAGAACAGGAACTTGCGGCGGCGAAAAAAGTATTTCGTGGACTCCTCTGTTGGTTTCCCGATTTTAGAGAATTTATAGAGGCAGAGTTAGGTCAAACAGAGCTACATGGGCCCCACAAGCTACTAGGGCACGCCCTACCCCCTCTGCGCGCCCTGGTGCCTCGTGTCCACCGCTCCATCTTCTCGTCCTCTCCCGAAGCTTCTAGGGTCTCTTATTTCCGGAAAAAAATCTCCAAAAAGTTTTGTGGCATTTGGACTTCATTTGGTACTGATATTCTGAAAAACCAAAAACAAGCAAAAAATAGCAACTGGCACTGGGCACTAAGTTAATAGGTTAGTCCCAAAAAATGATATATAATTGCTTGTAAGTGTATATAAAACATCCAAGATTGATACTATAATAGCATGGAACAATAAAAAATTATAGATACGTTGGAGATGTATCAAACATCCCCAAGCTTAATTCCTGCTCGTCCTCGAGTAGGTAAATGATAAAAACAAATTTTTTGATGTGGAATGCTACCTATCATATTCATCATATACTCTTTTATTTTGTAGCATGGACATTTGGACTTGAATGATTCAAAGCAATAGTCTATAATTTGACATGAAAACATCAGTACTCAAGCATACCAACAAGCAACCATGTCTTTAAAAATATCAACGCTAAAGAAAGCTATCCCTAGCCCATTATGCTCAATCATTGATCCATTCATGAAACACACTCAAATATTAGCTACATCCAATGCACAAGTATGACGATAGTGTTCCCTAGTTGGTGCTTTATATGAGAAGATGGAGACTCAAAATAAAAATAAAAATTGCATAAAAGTAAATAAATTGGCCCTTTGCAGAGGGAAGCAGAGATTTGAAGAGGTGCCAGAGCTCAAAGCTTAAATTAAGAGATAAAATTATTTTGAGAGGCATGCTTTTCCTGTCAACGCTACGACCAAAAGTTCCCAATATCTTCCATGCTAGACACATTATGGGCGGTTCCCAAATAGAAAATAAAGTTTATTTCTTTTCCACCTTTCTTTTCACATGCCATGGCTAGCTGTATCCATGGGTGCCTTCCATACGAACACTTTCCAAGGAATTTATTATTGTAATCATATTTAATTTTTTCCATTTCGGTACTGGGCATCCCTATTACATGCCACACTCTCGTGCAATGACAAATGAATAAGCACTCATCATGAGAATAACCCGCCTAGCATGGAAAGCATTGGCCACCCCCTGCCGCCACATGAGCAGTACAGGCACACAAAATGGAAATTTAGTTTGAATAACTAGAGTTGGCACATGCAAATTTACTTAGAACGGCATGGAAATATTGCATATAGGTAGGTATGGTGGACTCATTTGGCACAACTTTGGGTTAAAGGAATTGGATGCACAAGCAGCATTCCTGCTTAGTACAAGTGAAGGCTGGCAAATAGATTGAGAAGCGACCAACCAAAAAACAAAAACGGTCATAAACTCACATTAAACATAACTAACACGGAATAATGCACCACAAGTAGGATATAACTTCGTTGCATAACTATTGACTTTCATGCATGCATAGGGAATCACAAACCTTAACACCAATATTCTTACTAAAGCACAATTACTCACCAACATGACTCACATATTATCATCTCCATATCGCAAAACAATTGCAAGGAATCAAACTTATCATATCCAATGATCTTTTCATGAGAGTTTTTATTATATCCGTCTTGGATATTCATCACTTTGGGACCAAATTCGTATCTTGTTCAAATTACCATTACTATTATCAAACTCTCAAAAAGATATAAGTGAAGCACGAGAGTGCAAATATTTCTTAAAAATTTAATCAACTCTCAAAATGGTATAAGTGAAGCATGAGAGCATATGTGTTTCTTTAAAACATAATCACCACTGTGCTAAAAAGATTTAAGTGAAGCACTAGAGCAATTCTACCAAATCATGGTAAATGTATGGCTCTCTCAAATAGGTGTGTCCAGCAAGCATGATTGTGACAAACTAAAAAGCAAACAAAGCAAAGTCTCATATAATACATGACGCTCCAAGCAAAACTCATGATATGTGACGAATAAAAATATAGCTCCAAGTAAAATTAGGATGGTCATTAGAAGAAAGAGGGGATACCTTCCGGGGCATACCCAAGCTTAGTTGCTTGGGAGTACTTGAATATTACCTTGGGTGGCCTCAGGCATCCCCAAGCTTAGGCTCTTGCCACTCCTTATTCCTTCATCCATCATGATCTCACCAAAAACTTGAAAACTTCAATCACACAAACTTAACAAAACCTTCGTGAGATCCGTTAGTATAATAAGATAAATCACTACTTTAAATACTATTGCAAACCCATTCATATTTTATTATTGCATTATACCTACTACATTCTAACTTTACCATGGCTTATACCCCCCGATACAATCCATAGATGCAACGAAAACATAATCTGTCAAAAACAGAAAAGTCTATAGCAATCTGAATATTAACCATACTTTTGTAACTTCAAAAATTCTGAAAAATTAGGATAACGTGGGCAATTTGTATATCAATTATGTGTAAAAAATTCAGAATTTTTTACCCTTCAGCAAATTTTAGTAATTCTTCTACAAGACGCAAAAGCTTCTGTATTTTCACGGAATCGAGTCAACTATTATCGAAACCATCCTAATGGCTTTACTTGGCACAAACACTAATTAAAACATAAAATACACAATAATAACAGTAGCATAATTATGTGAACTCAAGAAAACATAATAATAAACAAGAAAATTAAGATAACTATTGGGTTGCCTCCCAATAAGCGATATTGTTTTATGCCCCTAGCTAGGCATAATGCATAGTTTCAAGTATTGCCACCTTTGGTTTTAATAATCTTTGTAGGAGTTTTCTCAAATCCAAGAGGTTCTTTATATTTTCCATTATTTTTTGAGAAATAAGCAATTTTAATATCTAAAATATCCAAACACTTATTGCAAAGGGTGATGAAAGTATTCGTGCGATTGAGGTTTCCACTAATATTTTTAAAAGGTTCATTAGATTTTTGTAACTGAACCAATTTTTATGCATCTCCCCTCGTTTGTCTAATATTTGAATTCCCTCTTGAGTAAGAACAAACCCCTTTTGTGGGGGTGGAACACCCAATATATCCTCTATTATTTCACAAGCAGTGTTGGATCACATTCAATAAAATTAACCTTTGCGGCAAAATCCAAGATTTTTCTATGGGGCATGGTTAATCCTATGCAAAAATTACGAAGCAAAATTTTTACGTCCCCTTTTATAGTGCAAATGGGTTAAGATTCCATCAATCTATACCAGGCATCTTTCAAATTTTCTCCTTGTTTCTACTTGAAGTATAGAACTTCAAAATCCGGTGACAAAGGAGGGATAGTTATGCTAGTCATAACGATAAAGCATGCAAATGAACAAAAAGACAAACGGAAAATATTTTTGTATTTTTGCAAAAACGTTTTAGAAGTGGGGGAGATGAAAACGAGAGGCAAATGGAAAATAATGTAAATGCAAGGAAATGAAAGCTTATGCGTAGGTACTTGATAGATGTTGATAATGTCTCCCCGGCAACGGCACCAAAAATTCTTCCTGCTACTTGTGAACTGCCTTGGGATTTCCCCGAAGAGGAGAGGATGATGCAGTATAGTAGAGATAAGTATTTCCCTCAGTTAAGAACCAAGGTTATCAATCCAGTAGAAGAACCAAGCAACACCTTGTTAGCAGCACCTACACACAAACAACAAATCCTTGCAACCCAATGCGCAAAGGGGTTGTCAATCCCTAGATGGTTACGAGCAAGATTAAATTGTATAGTTTTTGATAGATAGATCGGACAAAAATACAAAATAAAATAAAGAAAGAAAAAAATGCAGCAACGTATTTTTGGTCTTAATATGTGATAAAAGATAGACCCGGGGGCCATAGTTTTCACTAGAGGCTTCTCTCGAGAAAATAGCATATGGTGGGTAAACAAATTACTATTGGACAATTGATAAAAAAGCAAATAATTATGACGATATCCAAGACAATGATCATACATAGGCATCATGTCCGAGACAAGTAGACCAAAACGATTCTGCATCTACTACTATTACTCCACACATCGACGGCTATCCAGCATGCATCTAGAGTATTAAGTTCATAAATAACGGACTAACGCCTTAAGCAAGATGACATGATGTAGACAAGATAAATTCACGTATGAATAAATCCCATATTTTTACCCTTAATAGCAACAATGCATACGTGTCATGTCCCCTTCTGTCACTGTGATTGAGCACCGCAAGATTGAACCCATTACAAAGCACCTCTTCTCATGGCAAGATAAATCAATCTAGTTGGACAAACAAAATCAATACATCAAAGAGGAAATACGAAGCTATATTAATCATGCATAAAAGAGTTCAGAGAAAACTCAAATAATATTCATTGATAGCTCTGATCAGAAACTCACAATTCATCGGATCCCAATGATACGTCCATTTTGCATCATGTTTTACTATTGTTATTTATAATGTTTTTATGCATAATAACACTTTATGGAGTAATTCTAATGCCTTTTCTATCAAAATATGCAAGGTTTACACAAAGAGGGAGAATACCGGCAGCTGGAATTCTGGACCTGAAAAAGCTACGCCAGAGATACCTATTCTGCACATATCCAAATGAGCTGAAATTTTATGGAGAATTATTTTGCAATATTTAATAAATATTGGAGAAAATAACTACCAAAGGGGGCTGCTAGGTGCCCACAAGACACCAGGGCATGCCCTGGTGGGTGGTGGGCAGCCCGGCCCACCTCCGGTGCCCATCTTCTGGTATGTGAGGTCTCTTGACCTAGGAAAAATAAGGAGAGGACTTTCGGGATGGAGCGCCGCCATCTCGAGGCGGAACTTGGGCAGGAGCACTTTTGCCCTCCGGCGGAGCAATTCCTCCGGGGGAACTTCCCTCCCGGAGGGGGAAATCAAAGCCATCGTCATCACCAACAACCCTCTCATCTTTGGCAGGCCAATCTCCATCAACATCTTCAACAACACCATCTCATCTCAAACCCTAGTTCATCTCTTGTGTTCAATCTTTGTACCGGAACCTTAGATTGGTACATGTGGGTGACTAGTAGTGTTGATTACATCTTGTAGTTGACTGCTATATGGTTTATTTGGTGGAAGATTATATGTTCAGATCCATTATACTATTTAATACCCCTCTGATCTTTAGCATGAATATTATTTGTGAGTAGTTACCTTTGTTCTTGAGGCCACGGGAGAAGTCATGTGGCAAGTAATCATGGGAATTTGATATGTGTTCGATATTTTGATGATATGTATGTTGTGATTCCCTTAGTGGTATTATGTGAACATCTACTACATGACACTTCACCATCTTTGGGCCTAAGGTAATGCATCGTGGATTAGTTATTAGATGATGGGTTGCTAGAGTGACAGAAGCTTAAACCCTAGTTTATGCGCTATTTCGTAAGGGACTGATTTGGATCCGTATGTTTAATGCTATGGTTAGATTTTATCTTAATACTTCTTTCATAGTTGCGGATGCTTGCGAGGGGGTTAATCATAAGTGGGAGGCTTGTTCAAGTAAGAACAGCAAGCACCGGTCCACCCACATATCAAATTATCAAAGTAGCAAACGCGAATCAAACCAACATGATGAAAGTGACTTGATGAAATTCCCGTGTGCCCTCAAGAACGCTTTGCCTATTATAAGAGACCGTTCCAGCCTGTCCTTTGCTACAAAAAAGATTAGGCTACCTTGCTGCACTTTATTTACTGTTATTGTTACTTGTCCATGACAAATTATCTTGCTATCAAACTACCTGTCACCGACAGTTTCAGTGCTTGTAGAAATTACCTTGCTGGAAACCTCTTGTCATTTCCTTCTGCTCCTCGTTGGGTTCGACACTCTTACTTATTGAAAGGACTACGATTGATCCCCTATACTTGTGGGTCATCAAGACTCTTTTTGGGCGCCATTGCCTGGGAGTGAAGCGCTCTTGGTAAGTGGAAAATTTATATTACATGCTGAAATTTATTGTCACTTGTTACTATGGAAAACAATCCTTTAAGGGGTTTGTTCGGGGTATCTTCACCTTGTTCGGAAACACAAAGAGTTTCCCCTCAACCTACTGCACCTATTGAAAATATTAGTTATGAAATTCCTTCGGGTATGATAGAACAACTGCTAGCTAATCCTTATGCAGGAGATGGAACGAAACATCCCGATATGCATCTGATACATGTGGATGAAATTTGTGGATTATTTAAGCTTGCAGGTTTACCCAGAGATGAAGTTAAGAAGAAGGTTTTCCCTTTATCTTTGAAGGGAAAAGCATTGACATGGTATAGGCTATGCGATAATATTGGATCTTGGAACTGGAATAAATTGAAATTGGAATTTCACCAAAAAAATTATCCTATGCATCTAGTTCATCGTGATAGGGATTATATATATAATTTTAATCCTCGTGAAGGAGAAAGTATCGCTCTAGCTTGGGGGAGGCTTAATTCAATGTTATATTCATGCCCCAATCATGAGCTCTAGAGAGAAATTATTATTCAGAATTTTTATGCTCGCTTTTCTCGTGATGATCAATCCATGCTCGATACTTCTTGTACTGGTTCTTTTATGAAGAAGACTATTGAATTCAGGTGGGATCCTTTAGAAAGAATTAAACACAACTCTGAAGATTGGGAACTAGACGAAGGTAAAGAGTCAGGTATTAAGCTCAAGTTTGATTGTGTTAAATATTTTATGAACACCGATGCTTTTCACAAGTTTAGCACTAAATATGGACTTGACTCTGAGATAGTAGCCTCTTTTTGTGAATCATTTGTTACTCATGTTGATCTTCCTAAGGAGAAGTGGTTCAAATATCATCCCCCTATTAAGGAAGCAATTAAAGAACCAGTTATAGCTAAAGATGAAACTATTATTTACAATGTTGATCCAGTTGTGCCTACTGCTTATATTGAAAAACCACCTTTCCCTGTTAGGATAAAGGAACATGCTAAGGTATCAACAGTGGTTCGCAAAAGTAATATTAAAGCACCTAAACCCTCTGAACAAATTAAAGTATAACTTAGTGTTGCTATGGTTAAAGATTTCTTGGTCGAAAATATTGATGGGCATGTTATTTACTTCTGTGATGAAGCTACTAGAATTGCCAAACCCGATGAAAAAGATAAACATAGACCTGTTGTTGGAATGCCTGTTGTCTCAGTTAAAATAGGAGATCATTGCTATCATGGTTTATGTGACTTAGGTGCTACTGTGAGTGCTATTCCTTTTACCTTATACCAAGAAATTATGAATGACATAGCACCCGCTGAAATTGAAGATATAGATGTTACTATTAAACTTGCAAATAGAGACACCATCACACCACTTGGGATTGTTAGAGACGTTGAAGTCTTGTGTGGGAAAATAAAATACCCTACTGATTTTCTAGTTCTTGGTTCCCCACAAGATGACTTTTGTCCCATAATTTTTGGTAGACCTTTCTTGAACACTGTCAATGCTAAGATAGATTGTGAGAAAGAAACTATGAGTGTTAGTTTTGGTGATGTGTCTCATGAGTTTAATTTTTCTAAGTTTCGTAGACAACCACATGATAAAGAATCACCTAGTAAAGATGAAATAATTGGTATTGCTTCTATTGCCGTACATCCTACTAATCCACTAGAACAATATTTGCTAGACCATGAAAATGATATGCACTTGCATGAAAGAAATGAAATAGATCAAATATTCTTTGAACAACAACCTCTCCTTAAACACAATTTGCCTATTGAAACTCTGGGAGGTCCTCCTCCACCTAAAGGTGATCCAGTGTTTGAATTAAAGCAATTGCCTGACACTTTGAAGTATGCTTATCTTGATGAGAAAAAGATATATCCTGTTATTATTAGTGCTAACCTTTCAGAACATGAAGAAGAAAGATTATTGAAAATTCTGAGGAAGCACCATGCTACTATTGGATATACTCTTGATGATCTTAAGGGCATTAGTCCCACTCTCTGTCAGCACAAGATTAATATGGAACCTGATGCTAAACCTGTTGTTGATCACCAACGACGATTAAATCCTAAGATGAAAGAAGTGGTAAGAACTGAAATACTAAAGCTTCTGGAAGCAGGTATAATCTATCCCATAGCTGATAGTAGATGGGTAGGTCCTGTTCATTGTGTCCCTAAGAAAGGAGGTATTGCTGTTGTTCCTAATGATAAAAATGAACTTATACCACAAAGAATTGTTACTGTCTACAGAATGGTAATTGATTTTAGAAAATTAAATAAAGCTACTAGAAAAGATCATTACCCTCTGCCTTTTATTGATCAAATGCTAGAAAGATTATCTAAGCACACACACTTTTGTTTTCTTGATGGATATTCTGGCTTCTCTCAAATACCTGTTTCACAACCTGATCAAGAGAAAACCACTTTTACTTGCCCTTTTGGAACTTATGCTTATAAACGTATGCCCTTTGGTTTATGTAATGCACCTGCTACCTTTCAAAGATGTATGACTTCTATATTCTTTGATTTTTGTGAAAAGATTGTTGAGGTTTTCGTGGATGATTTTTCCATTTACGGGACTTCTTTTGATGATTGCTTAAGCAACCTTGATCGAGTTTTGCAGAGATGTGAACAAACTAATCTTGTCTTGAATTGGGAGAAGTTCCACTTTATGGTTAATGAAGGCATTGTCTTGGGGCATAAAATTTCTGAATGAGGTATTGAGGTGGATAAAGCTAAAGTTGATGCAATTGCCATGTCCTAAGGACATCAAAGGTATTCGTAGTTTCCTTGGTCATGCTGGTTTCTATAGGAGGTTTATTAAAGACTTCTCTAAAATTTCTAGGCCTCTTACTAATCTTTTACAAAAAGGATGTTCCATTTGTTTTTGATGATGATTGTGTAGAAGCCTTTGAAACACTTAAGAAAGCCTTAACTTCTGCACCTATTGTGCAACCACATGATTGGAACTTGCCTTTTGAAATTATGTGTGATGCTAGTGATTATGCTGTTGGTACTATTCTAGGACAAAGAGTTGATAAGAAATTAAATGTTATCCATTATGCTAGCAAAACTCTAGACAGTGCCCAAAGAAATTATGCTACCACTGAGAAAGAATTTTTAGCAGTTGTGTTTTCTTGTGATAAATCTAGGTCTTACATCGTTGATTCCAAAGTAATTGTTCTCACTGATCATGCTGCTATAAAATATCTTATGGAAAAGAAAGATGCTAAACCTAGACTCATTAGGTTGGTTCTCTTGCTTCAAGAATTTGACTTACATATCACTGATAGAAAAGGAGCTGAGAACCCCGTAGCTGATAAATGTCTAGATTAGAAAATAATCTTGATGACCCACTACCTATTGATGATAGCTTTCCTGATGAACAACTAGCTGTAATAAATGCTTCTCATAATACTCCTTGGTATGCTGACTATGCTAATTATATCGTTGCTAAATTTATACCACCTAGTTTCACATACCAACAAAAGAAAAAAAATCATCTATGATTTAAGACATTTCTTTTGGGATGACCCACATCATTATAAAGAAGGAGTAGATGGTATTATTAGACGTTGTGTACCTGAGCATGAACAGTAACAAATCCTACGGAAATGTCACTCCGAAGCCTATGGAGGACATCGTGCGGGAGATAGAACTGCACATAAGGTATTACAATCTGTTTTTTTTGGCCTACTCTTTTCAAGGATGCCCGTAAGTTTGTCTTGTCTTATGATGAATGTCAAAGAATAGGTAATATCGGTAAGCATCAGGAAATGCATATGAATTATTCAGTTGTTGTTGAACCATTTGATGTTTGGGGTTTTGATTATATGGGACCTTTTCCTTCCTCTAATGGGTATACACATATTTTGGTTGCTATTGATTATGTCACTAAGTGGGTAGAAGTTATTCCAACTAGTATTGCTGATCATAACACCTCCATTAAAATGCTTAAAGAAGTTACTTTCCCAAGGTTTGGAGTCCCTGGATATTTAGTGACTGATGGTGGTTCACATTTTATTCATGGTGCTTTCCGTAAAATGCTTGCTAAATATGATGTTAACCATAGAATTGCATCACCCTATCATCCTCAATCTAGTGGTCAAGTTGAACTTAGCAATAGAGAAATAAAATTAATATTGCAAAAAACTGTCAATAGGTCCCGAGAGAATTGGTCTAAGAAATTAGATGATGCACTTTGGGCCTACAAAATAGCTTATAAAAATCATATGGGTATGTCTCCATATAAAATGGTTTATGGAAAACCTTGTCATTTGCCTCTTGAGTTAGAACATAAAGCATATTGGGCAATCAAAGAACTCAAAATGACTTCAAACTTGCTGGTGAAAAGAGGTTATTTGATATTAGCTTACTAGATGAATGGAGAACCCAAGTTTATGAAAATGCCAAACTATTTAAAGAAAAAGTTAAAAGATGGCATGACAAAAGAATCCAAAAGCGGTAATTCAAAGTTGGTGAACTTGTTCTATTGTACAACTCTCGTTTTAGATTTTTTGCAGGAAAACTTCTTTCCAAATGGGAAGGACCATATATCATCGAAGAAGTCTATCGCTCTGGAGCTTTCAAGATTAATAATGCCGAAGGTACTACCCAGAAGGTGGTCAATGGAGAAAGAATTAAGCACTATATCTCAGGTACGCCTATTAATGTTGAAACCAATATTATTGAAGCAATGACACCGGAGGAACACATAAAAGAAACCTTCCAGAACCCTGAAAAGGAAGAGGTACATGATACGGTAAGTAATCGGACTCCGAAAAATCCGCAAAAATATTTTCTGTCAGTTTTGGAATATTAGAAAAATAGGAAAATAAGAAATAACCGGGAAGGCAACCCAGGTGCCCACGAGACACCAGGGAGCGTGTGCCCCACCTGGCGCGCCCTCGTGGGTGGTGGGCCCCTCTGGCACCTTCCCGACTCTGTTTTCCTTCCATATGCTTGTTTCCCAAGATAAAAAATCTTTATATATACTCCCGGACGATTTGACCACCGTATCGCGGAGAAATCCTCTGTTCTTGTTTCGTGTTGTTTCTCTGTCAGATCCATCAAGCCAGGCATCATGTCTTCTCCCTTCTCCAACAACGTAGAGGAAGATGCTTGGCTGATGAAGATGGAATTGAAAATATAGGGACCAAAGAAGCCACCAAGGAGGACAATGGCAAGGAAGCTACGGGAGATCAAGCTCAAGCAGGAGGGCAGGCCGTGCTGACAGAAGAAGAAGAAGATATCCTTCAACCATACTACAACCATCTCACCCCTACTGAAATTCAAGCCTTTAGAGCCTTTGAAATAGCTCGTGTTCAAAATAAATATCTCACTCGTGAAAATATTCTGTTACAAGAGCAAATCATCGCCCTCCGGAGCATAATTTGTAGATTGGAGTACCTATTGAGCCTGGAGTGTAATGATACTACCTCATCACCACCATCATCGTATTCCCCACCAAAGGAGACTTGAGTACACGGGTATGGGCACTTCCCTTGGCTTTTGCCAAGCTTGGGGGAGATGCCCCGGTATCGTATCACCATCACTTTTCTTACCTTTACCTATCTTAGTTCGATCCTTAGCTATTTCATGATTTAGTTGAATAAAAGTTTAGTATGATCTATTTTCGAGTGCTAGTTTCGTGATCTATCTATCTATGTAATCGAGTGAGAGTTATATAATAAAGTTTAGTTTGAGTTTTTGCTTCGTTACCATTTATGTTTTAATAAAAATAGAAGGAAATAATGAAAAAGATCATATGCTAATCTTATGGAAGTAATGGCATCACATAAAGAAAAGTATAAGTGGTAAAATTTGTTGAAAGTTGACAAACATAGCATTGGTCAATAATGCAATTCATGAAAGAATTAATAAGTGAAGAGAAGATTCACATGCAAATACACTATCTTGGTCATCTTTTATGATTGTGAGCCCCCACTAAATATCTTATGCCCAAGTGTTGATGTTGGACAAGGAAGACAACGTAATGATTTATGTTTGTTCATATTCACATAGAAGTTATGTTGTCATAGATCCTTCAACATGTGGTGCTTGCTCAATATCTTTGCTAGCCAAAATTTCGCACTAAGTAGAGATACTACTTGTGCATCCAAAAACCTTAAACCCAAACTCATGTTTTGAGAGTCCACCATACCTACCAATGGATTGAGTAAGATCCTTCAAGTAAGTTGTCATCGGTGCAATAAGGCAATAAAAATTGCTTCTAAATGTGTTTGATCATTTAGTGTAAGAGAAATTAAGTGTTGTATGAACTTGTGATGGCAAAGTAATAAAAGTGACGGACTGCATAATAAAGGTTGCTATCAGAAGGGGCAATATAACACGACGTTCTTTTGCATTAAGAGATTGTGCATACAAAACCAAAAAGCGCATGACAACCTCTGCTTCCCTCTATGAAGGGCCTATCTTTTACTTTTATGCATTTACTTTTTATGCAAGAGTCAAAGTATTTTCCTCTATTCCTTTTTATTTTCTCTTTGGCAAGCATCATGTGGTGGGGAAAGATCTAGGCACATATATCCAGTTGGATGTGAGTGATCATGAGTTATTATTGTTGACATCACCCTTGAGGTGAATAAGTTGGGAGGCGAAACTATAAGCCCCTATCTTTCTATGTGTCCGGTTGAAACTTTTTGCTCATATATATGTTGTGAGTGTTAGCAATCATAGAATATTAAATGTTGGTTGAGTATGTGGACTTGCCAAAAGGCTCCGATACGTGACCCTACCTAAAAATGTGATGAATTGCAGTTGCATAGTTGACTGAGAACATAGTTTGTTAGTTTTCAATAAAGTTTATGCTTTTTACTTCGATGTTGTGATGAATTTTTACTAGTTCATGAGAAGCTATATGATAAAGTTTGTTGCTGCTTTAATAATAAGCATGATGCTACTATGTCCGTATTTTGTTTTTATCGACACCTCTCTCTCTAAACATGTGGACATGATTTTCGATATCGGCTTTCGCTTGAGGACAAGCAAGGTCTAAGCTTGGGGGAGTTGATACGTCCATTTTGCATCATGTTTTACTACTGTTATTTATAATGTTTTTATGCATAATAACACTTTTTGGAGTAATTCTAATGCCTTTTCTCTCATAATATGCAAGGTTTACACAAAGAGGGAGAATACCGGCAGCTAGAATTCTGGACCTGAAAAAGCTACGTCAGAGATACCTATTCTGCACATCTCCAAATGAGATGAAATTTTACGGAGAATTATTTTGGAATATTTAATAAATATTGGAGAAAAGAACTACCGGAGGGGGGCTGCCAGGTGCCCACGAGACACCAGGGCGCCAGGCCCCCCAGGCGTGCCCTGGTGGGTGGTGGGCAGCTCGGCCCACCTCCGGTGCCCATCTTCTGGTATATGAGGTCTCTTGACCTAGAAAAAATAAGGAGAGGACTTTCAGGACGGAGCGCCTTCGTCTCGAGGCAGAACTTGGGTAGGAGCGCTTTTGCCCTCCGGTGGAGCGATTCCGCCGGGGGAACTTCCCTCCCGGAGGGAGAAATCGAAGCCATCGTCATCACCAACAACCCTCTCATATTTGGGAGGCCAATCTACATCAACATCTTCAACAACACCATCTCATCTCAAACCCTAGTTCATCTCTTGTGTTCAATCTTTGTACCGGAACCTCAGATTGGTACCTGTGGGTGACTAGTAGTGTTGATTATATCTTGTAGTTGATTGTTATATGGTTTATTTGGTGGAAGATTATATGTTCAGATCCATTATGCTATTTAATACCCCTCTGATCTTGAGCATGAATATTATTTGTGAGTAGTTACCTTTGTTCTTGAGGTCACGGGAGAAGTCATGTTGCAAGTAATCATGTGAATTTGATATGTTTTCGATATTTTGGTGATATGTATGTTGTGATTCCCTTAGTGGTGTTATGTGAACGTCGACTACATGACACTTCATCATATTTGGGCCTAAGGGAATGCATTGTGGATTAGTTATTAGATGATGGGTTGCTATAGTGACAGAAGCTTAAACCCTAGTTTATGCGCTATTTCATAAGGGACTGATTTGGATCCATATGTTTAATGCTATGGTTAGATTTTATCTTAATACTTCTTTCGTAGTTGTGGATGCTTGCGAAGGGGTTAATCATAAGTGGAGGCTTGTTGAAGTAAGAACAGAAAGCACCGGTCCACCAACATATCAAATTATCAAAGTAGCGAATGAGAATCAAACCAACATGATGAAAGTGACTGCTACTTCTTGAGCTTGCGTTGGTTTTTCCCTTGAAGAGGAAAGGGTGATGCAGCAAAGTAGAGATAAGTATTTCCCTCGGTTAGAGAACCAAGGTATCAATCCAGTAGGAGACAACGCACAAATCACCTAATACCTGCACAAACGATCAAACACTTGCACCCAACGCGATAAAGGGGTTGTCAATCCCTTCACGGTCACTTGCAAAAGTGAGATCTGATAGAGATAGATAAAACTGAACAAAAGATAAAGTAAATATTTTTGGGTTTTTTGGTTTATAGATCGAAAAGTAAAATTTTGCAAAATAGTAGATCGGAAACTAATATGATGGAAAATAGTGGATCGGAAACTTATATGATGGAAAATAGACCCGGGGGCCATAGGTTTCACTAGAGGCTTCTCTCAAGATAGCAAATAATACGGTGGGTGAACAAATTACTGTCGAGCAATTGATAGAAAAGCGCGAAAATATGACGATATCTAAGGGAATGATTATGAAATATAGGCATCACGTCCGTGTCAAGTAGACTGAAACGATTCTGCATCTACTACTATTACTCCACACATCGACCGACTCCTGCCTGCGTCTACAGTATTAAGTTCATGAAGAACAGAGTAACGCATTAAGTAAGATGACATGATGTAGAGGAATAAACTCAAGCAATATGATGTAAACCCCATCTTTTTATCCTCGATGGCAACAATACAATATGTGCCTTGCTGCCCCTACTATCACTGGGAAAGGACACCGCAAGATTGAACCCAAAGCTGAGCACTTCTCCCATTGCAAGAAAAACCAATCTAGTTGGCCAAACCAAACCGATAATTCGAAGAGAATTACAAAGATATCAAATCATGCATATAAGAATTCAGAGAAGATTCAAATAATATTCATAGATAAGGTGATCATAAATCCACAATTCATCGGATCTCGACAAACACACCACAAAAGAAGATTACATCGGATAGATCTCCAAGAACAACGAGGAGAACGTGGTATTGAGAATCAAAGAGAGAGAAGAAGCCATCTAGCTACTAGCTATGGACCCGTAGGTCTGAGGTAAACTACTCACGCTTCATCGGAAGGGCAATAGAGTTGATGTAGAAGCCCTCCGTGATTGAATCCCCCTCCGGCAGGGTGCCGGAAAAGGTCCCTAGATGGGATCTCACGGGTACAGAAGGTTGCGGCGGTGGAAAAGTGTTTTCGTGGATGCTTCTAAGGGTTTGGGAATATATGTGAATATATAGGATGAAGAAGTAGGTCGACGGAGTCATGTGGGGCCCACAAGGCAGGGGGCACGCCCTTCCCCCTTGTCGCCGCCTCGTGGCTCTTCTGACTTGAACTCCAAGTCTCCGGGGTGTCTTCTGGTCCAAGAATAATCATCGCGAAAGTTTTATTCCGTTTGGACTCCGTTTGGTAACCCTTTTCTGCGAAACTCAAAAACAAGGAAAAAATAGAAACTGGCACTGGGCTCTAGGTTAATAGGTTAGTCCCAAAAATAATATAAAATAGCATAATAATGCATATAAAACATCCAAAACAGATAATATAATAGCATGGAACAATCAAAAATTATAGATACGTTGGAGACGTATCAGTGACTAGATGAAATTCCCGTGTGCCCTCAAGAACGCTTTGCCTATTATAAGAGACCGTTCTAGCATGTCCTTTGCTGCAAAAAAGATTGGGCTACCATGCTGCACTTTATTTACCGTTATTGTTACTTGTCCGTTATGAATTATCTTGCTATCAAACTACCTGTCACCGACAATTTCAGTGCTTGCAGAAATTACCATGCTGAAAACCACTTGTCATTTCCTTCTGCTCCTTGTTGGGTTCGACACTCTTACTTATTGAAAGGGCTATGATTGATCCCCTATACTTGTGGGTCATCACCCAGCAAACTCACAGCAAAAAGAATTACATCGAATAGAACTCCATGAACATCAAGGAGAACATTGTATTGAAGAACAAATTGAGAGAAGAAGGCATCTAGCTACTAACTATGGACCCGTAGGTCTGTGGTACTACTCACGCATCATCGGAAGGGTAGCAAGGTTGATGTAGAGCCCCTCCGTGATTGAATCCCTCTGCGGCAGAGTGCCGAAAAAGGCCTCCAGATGGGATCTCTCGAGAACAGAAACTTGCGGCGGCGAAAAAAGTATTTCGTGGACTCCTCTGTTGGTTTCCTGATTTTAGAGAATTTATAGAGGCGGAGTTAGGTCAAACGGAGCTACATGGGCCCCACAAGCCACCAGGGCACGCCCTACCCCCCTAGGCGTGCCCTGGTGCCTCGTGGGCCACTGCTCCATCTTATCGTCCCCTCCCGAAGCTTCTAGGGTCTCTTATTGCCAGAAAAAATCTCCAAAAAGTTTTGTGCATTTGGACTTCATTTGGTACTGATATTCTGAAAAACCAAAAACAAGAAAAAAACAACAACTGGCACTGGGAACTAAGTTAATAGGTTAGCCCCAAAAAATGATATGTAAATGCTTGTAAGTGTATATAAAACATCCAATATTGATACTATAATAGCATGGAACAATAAAAAAATTATAGATACGTTGGAGATGTATCGGCCAGGTCCAAGAACATCCGGGTTATCTCCTCAGATGAAGAGGAGAGGAAGTACGAAGAAAGGGAGGAAGGTTCCTCCTCCTTGAAGAAGAAAAGGGCGGCGTCAGAGGACATCGTGGGGGCTCACACCATCCGAGGATGTCGGCGCCTCATGAAGGCTGCCAACGCCGTACCCCGCAAGGCCCGTACCGCAGCTAAGGTCGATTCCTCTGAAACAAAGGACGGCCTCACCGAAATGCGGTCGCCAAGGCCACCACCGAGGAGGTACGCCTTTTCCCACATGAGCAATAAGAACCCAAGCACAATTCTCTTCAAGTCTTGAATGATCATTTATCTTTTCTTTGCAGCCCGCAAGACTCCAATATAAGCAACGTGAAGTCATCGAGTGGGTTTCCTCCTTTGAGCACCTAGGAAGAGCACCATCTTTCCCCACTGCCAAAGAAGGGCTGGGGGAGGAAACATCCCTGTAGGCCCTGCCCGAGACCACTGTGGGGTGGGGGGGCAATGCCCTTATGGCCGAGGTGGAGGCCTCGGCCTCCAAGGACCCCGTGGAGAAGATCCCCTCCTCTACAGAGGGGGAGAGACTGGGGCGGTCAACCACCTCGGTGCCCGTTGACCCGGAGCCACCTCGGCAGCCTTCTACGGAAACCATCCCTCCCATGAGGTGGAGGGCCGAGGTGGCCTATCCATCCCCTCCTGCCACATGGCAGGCATTGGTAGGGTGGACCGAAGAGATGGAGGCGTCCATGACGGACTCCTCCATCCTTGCCGAGCACCGCGTCCTACTAGACGTGGCGCTGTAGAATTACCGGTCTGCCGAGGCCGGTATCAAGGAGGCCTTCAAGGGTCTCTTTCATGGCTTTGAGGTAACCTTTCCCAGCCCATTCTTTTAGATGTTATATCGTTGGATAGGAAAAACTATCGCGGCTAGATGCATATGATGGCCTTTTGAGCTGATAGGGAAAAGTAAAGTTGTCAGAAGACTTGAGTTGCCACGAGCGCATAGAATAATCGCATAACTGCAGTAGCCCCCGAGCCCTGAGTGAGATTCCAATATCTTACTCGAGGGTCTTAATAAAAAATCTGAATGTTTGGTAGAAGAGAACATACTGTAGCCCCCGAGACCCTGGCCAGAAGAAAGAAGTCGACAAGGGGATCGATATCCTCCGAGGAAGCTAACCGTGTTTGTTGCAGGATTCGGCCTCGGTTTCGACATCCAACGCTAGAGAGTTGGAGGAGCTGAACCATAAGCTCGACCGGTCCGAGAAGGACACGGATCTGCTAAAGAAGCAGATGGAGGTTGCTGAAGGTAAATATCAAAAATTTTGTAGCTTTCGCAAATCTGCAATGCCTGTCGCAAGTTGTAATTCATATGTTGATGTGTTTGCAGCTACCTCCATGGAGTTGGAAAAGCTCTGGTCTGAGCTGAAAATAGCTCGGCAAGAAGCCGAACAACAGACAGTTGTGGCAAAGAAGGCCAGTGCAGAGTTGGCCAAAGAAAAAGAGGTCAGCGAGAAGCACGTGGCCTGGGTCGCCGAGGTTGAGGAAGACCTGAAGGGTTTTTGCACACAGTGCGATGCCCTTCAGAAGGAGAAGTACAGGCTCATGTCTGAGCTGGCCATAGCCCGCTCGGCGTGTAAGGAGGGCAAGACCCAGGCTCAGGCTGATCGCGAGATGCTTCAACAAGTGAAGCAAATCGCCGCCGGTAAGCCCTATCTGCTTTGCTGCATTTTTGGTGACAGCCGATTTGCTCATCTTACGAAAGTCTGGCGTTCTTCAGAGGTCTTTAGGGACCTGCCACGGAGTGCTGTGGACACTGGTGCACACTTGACCATTCGAGCTGCAAGTGCAATCGCAGTGGTTCTCCCTTTACACTCCTAGCCGAACATAGCAGAACATAGGAGGTAAACACAGGAGCCGGGCAACCCAATCATTGACCAAAATCAGAATTCAAAACTAATGCATATAATGCTGTATCCGAGAGGCCGAACTGTTTTCGGACTTTATTATAGATTCTGTTCTAAATCCAAGCCCCAGTTGAAAGCCGAGCTCATCAGTATTTATTGCTATGAGGCGGAAGGCCAAAGAAGAAAAACGACACTCAAAGTTGTACTCAGACCGAAAAAGGTTTGTTTTATCATTCATGGGGCTCGATCATAAGTGTTGAGCTCTTTTTACATGGAAGAACCATAAACGATACAGAGAGTATGTAAAAAGGGAAAAAAGATGGAGGATGTCACAGGGCTTGAATGAACCAGGCGGTTGACCCATGTCTATTCCCTGCCGCACATCTGTGCCTCCGTGTTGTTGACCAGTTCCGCCTTGTCGAAGCCAAGGGATTTGAAGATTGCCGACTACTCCGTGTGGGTTGTGCTTGATGCACCCTCAATGCGGGGCCCCTTACGAGGCTAGGGCCGTAGTGACAGCCTGACACTGCCAAAATGTACTTCCTGGCGGGCCTTTATTGTACCAAAGAGATCGCCATGCGTTGGGTGTGTTCGGGTGAGTCAAGATGACACACCCTGCTTTTATGCTCCCCAAGCGCCCAGGAATTTTTTACTGCAAAGTTATGTACTCTAGGTACATAGTCTGCTATCATAAGACGGGAGCTGGGAAGCATGTATCCCTATTTAGGGTTCGCGCTATTGTGTCCTTGAGCCGAAGTGAGGATGTGGACATGCTTCAAAGAACTTAATAGATCAGGCCAAGAAGATCGTCGTGCTGCTTCCTCGGCTGCCTGGGAGTCGGCTGTGTAGGCCACTGTTTGCTCCTCTATACAGAGGGAGCACTCCGTGTTACCATTAATGGTGATGACGCCGTTGGGCCCCAACATTTTAATCTTTAAGTAAGTGTAGTGCGGTACCACGTTGAAGCAGGCGAAGGCAGTGTGGCCGAGGAAGGCCTGATAGCCACTGCGGAAGGGCACTTTGTCTAAGATCAAGTCTTCACTTTGGAAGTTGTCGTGGGAGCCGAAAACAACTTCTAGTGTAATAGTGCTCGTGCATCGGGCCTCTATGCCGGGGATGACACCCTTAAAAGTGGTGTTACTATGCTGGATTCTTGAAGAATCAATGCCCATCTTCATGATTGTGTTAGCATAGGTTTAGGCTGCTTCCGCCATCCATGAGGACGTGGGTTAGGTGAAACCCATCGACAATGGGATCTAGGACCAGAGCTGCCAACCCGCCATGATGGATACTGGACGGGTAGTCCTTTTTCTCAAAAGTGATCGGGCAAGCCGACCACGGGTTGAACTTCGGGGCTACAGGCTCCACGACGTAGACATCCCAAAGAGCACGCTTCCGCTCCCACTTGGGGATGTGCGTGGCGTAGATCATATTAACGTCCTTGAAGCCAGAGGGAAATTGCTTCTGGCCACCATTGTTGGGCCTGCGCGGTTCGTCCTTGTTGTTGCTTCGAGAGCGGCCTTTGCTAGACTGCTCGGATACTGCCTTGCCAGCCTGTTTGAACACCCAACAATGTCGATTAGTGTGGTTGGTGGGCTTTCTCGGGGTGCCGTGAATCTAGCAGGATCTATCGAGTATCTTATCCAATGTGATGGGGTCGTCCTTGTTCCCTTTAAAGGGCCTCTTCTCACGTCCACCATGCTGGCCACTAAAACCCTCGTTAACTGCTGGGACTAAGGCATCGCCGCCGTTGTTCTTGTTTTCGCTCTTGTTTCTGTTGCGCCTAGATTTTCCATTGCCCTCACGTGCTTCGGAGGTGCCAGAATCGCTCCCGTGGGAGCTGCAGGCCAACCAGCTGTCCTCGCGTGCGCAAAAGCGGGTCATCAAGGAGGTAAGGGCCGCCATGGTTCTTGATGACCCACAAGTATAGGGGATCTATCGTAGTCCTTTTGATAAGTAAGAGTGTCGAACCCAACAAGGAGCAGAAGGAAATGACAAGTGGTTTTCAGCAAGGTATTCTCTGCAAGCACTGAAATTATCGGTGACAGATAGTTGTATGATGAGATAATTCGTAGCGGGTAACAAGTAACAAAAGTAAACAAGGTGCATCAAGGTGGCCCAATCCTTTTTGTAGCAAAGGACAAGCCTGGACAAACTCTTATATAAAGCAAAGCGCTCCCGAGGACACATGGGAATTGTTGTCAAGTTAGTTTTCATCATGCTCATATGATTCGCGTTCGTTACTTTGATAATTTGATATGTGGGTGGACCAGTGCTTGGGTGCTGTCCTTCCTTGGACAAGCCTCCCACTTATGATTAACCCCTCTCGCAAGCATCCGCAACTACGAAAGAAGAATTAAGGTAAACCTAATCATAGCATGAAACATATGGATCCAAATTAGCCCCTTATGAAGCAACGCATAAACTAGGGTTTAAGCTTCTGTCACTCTAGCAACCCATCATCTACTTATTACTTCCCAATGCTTTCCCCTAGGCCCAAATCATGGTGAAGTGTTATGTAGTCGACGTTCACATAACACCACTAGAGGAAAGACAACATACATCTTATCAAAATATCGAACGAATACCAAATTCACATGATTACTTATAACAAGACTTCTCCCATGTCCTCAGGAACAAACGTAACTACTCACAAAGCATATTCATGTTCATAATCAGAGGAGTATTAATTATCATTAAGGATCTGAACATATGATCTTCCACCGAATAAACCAACTAGCATCAACTACAAGGAGTAATCAACACTACTAGCAACCCACAGGTACCAATCTGAGGTTTTGAGACAAAGATCGGGTACAAGAGATAAACTAGGGTTTGAGAGGAGATGGTGCTGGTGAAGATGTTGATGGAGATTGACCCCCGCTCAATGAGAGGATCGATGGTGATGACGATGGCGATGATTTCCCCCTCCCGGAGGGATGTTTCCCCGGCAGAACAGCTCCGCCGGAGCCCTAGATTGGTTCTGCCCAGGTTCCGCCTCGAGACGGCGGCGCTTCATCCCAAAAAGCTTCTTTATGATTTTTTCCAGGTCAAAACACACCATATAGCAGAAGATGGGCGTCGGAGGCCTGCCAGGTGGCCCACAAGGTCGGTGGGGCGCGCCCAGGGGGGTAGGGCGCGCCCTCCACCCTTGTGGATAGTAGGTGGCCCCCCTCTGGTACTTTGTTCGCCCAATATTTTTTTATTAAATCCAAAATGACTCTCCGTGAAGTTTCAGGACTTTTGGAGTTGTGCAGAATAGGTCTCTAATATTTGTCCTTTTCCAGCCCAGAATTCCAGCTGCTGGCATTCTCCCTCTTTATGTAAACCTTGTAAAATAAGAGAGAAAAGGCATAAGTATTGTGCCATAATGTGTAATAACAGCCCATAATGCAATAAATATTGATATAAAAGCATGATGCAAAATGGATGAATCAACTCCCCCAAGCTTAGACCTCGCTTGTCCTCAAGCGAAAGACGATATCGAAAAATATGTCCACATGTTTAGAGATAGAGGTGTCGATAAAATAAAATACGGACATGAGGGCATCATGATCATCTTTAGAACAGCAACATATATTGTCATATAATTTCATAGGTCAAAGTAATAATTCATTCACAAGGTAAAGTATGAATCAAAAACTTCATTGAAAATGAACAAACTATGATCTCAGTCATTGAAGCAATTGCAATTTATCATAACGTCGGAATGATTCAATATAAGAGCTTTTCAGCAAGTCCACATACTCAACTATCATTTAACCTTTCACAATTGCTAACACTCACGCGATACTTATGGGTTCAAAGCTTCCATCGGACACAGAGAAAGATAGGGGCTTATAGTTTCGCCTCCCAACCTTTTACCTCAAGGGTAATGTCAACAATAATACTTTATGATGATCTACATTCGAGTGGATATATATATATCTGGATCTTTCTCCAACACATAGTGCTTGCCAAAGGAAAAAGTGTAAAAAGGAAAGGTAAAGATCACCATGACTCTTGTATAAGGGTAGAAGATAAAAGTAAAAGATAGGCCCTTCGCAGAGGGAAGTAGAGGTTGTCATGCACTTTTATGGTTGGATGCACAAAATCTTAGTGCAAAAGAACGTCACTTTATATTGCCGCTTGTGATAAGGACCTTTATTATGCAGTCCGTCGCTTTTATTTCTTCCATATCACAAGTTCGTATAAAGCTTATTTTCTTCACACTAATAGATCATACATATTTAGAGAGAAATTTTTATTGCTTGCACCGATGACAACTTACTTGATGGATCTTACTCAATCCATAGGTAGGTATGGTGGACTCTCATGGTAAAACTGAGTTTAGGGATGTTGGAAGCACAAGTAGTATCTCTACTTGGTGCAAAGAATTTGGCTAGCATGAGAGGGAAAGGCAAGCTCAACATGTTGGAGGATCCAAGACAATATAACTTCTATTCGGATATAAGAAAACATAACCCATTACGTTGTCTTCCTTGTCCAACATCAACTTTTTAGCATGTCATATTTTAATAAGTGCTCACAATTACAAAAGATGTCCAAGATAGTATAAGTATATTTATATGTGAGGCCTCTCTTTCTTTATTACTTCCTATTAATTGCAACGATGACCAAAACTATGTTTGTCAACTTCCAACAAATTTTATTCATCATACTCTTTATATGTGAAGTCATTACTCTCCATAAGATCAATATATGATCTTTTTATTTCTTTCTTTTATTCAATTCCCTCAAGATCATATCAGCATAGCAAAGCCCTCAACTCAAAACTACTCTTTATTATATATAGGTCACGGACTCGATTACATAGAGGGAACATAAAGCAGAACTCAAAGCTAGATCATACTAAAACTTTATTCTACTAGATCAAGATATAACCAAATGGATCGAACTAAGAAAAATGATAAGAGTAAAGGTGTGATGGTGATACGATACCGGGGCACCTCCCCCAAGCTTGGCAGTTGCCAAGGGGAGTGCCCATACCCATGTATTTATGTCTCTTTCTTCGGAGGTGGTGATGAAGTAGGCTTGTCATCCATCTTCCAAGGCATAGGCTCACCATCATAAAAAGATGAACAAGTCTCCGGGATCCTCAAATCTGCAGCCAAACTCATCCTCTTAAATCTGTATTCATACTCATAGTTTTGGTTTTGCAGGTCATAGATCTGGGATTGGAGATGCTTGATTTTCTCATGAAGCTTGAAGATGGCCTCCCCGATGTTCTTGGCATTCAGCTTGTGATTGTTGGTGAACTCCGCGATCATCATGTGATTGGCGTTGAGTCCACGTTCCACCATCCCTTAGCACTTGAAAACTTGTTGCTCCATTGCTTCAAGTCTTGTCTCCATGCTTCCGGTCTTCTTAGGCTCCTCAACATCGCAGATGTGCAGCACCCCCTCACGCATCTCAATGGTTTGAGGGTGTTGCAGCACCTCTGCGAGATAAGGGTTGATGACCTTCTCGAAAAACTTGTCCTTGGGGGTGCTTGGAGACGTCATGGCGATTTGGATTTGTCAGAAAAACAGCTCGAAACAAGAATAGGAGATATTGCCATGGTACGATGGTCAAAACCTTCGGGAGATTATATAATGAATTTTTACCGACCAAAAGAAGTATTGTGCAAGAAAACAGAGTCCGGAGGGCACACGAGGTGGCCACAAGGTCAGGGGGCGCGCCCTCCACCCTTGTGGTCACCTCGTGTCTCTTTAGGACTACTTTTAATTTTCTGAATTTTTTAAATATTCCAAAATGGAGAAAAATTATAATTGGAAAGGTTTTGGAGTCGGTTTACTTACCGTACCACATACCTATTCCTTTTTGGAGTATGAAACATTCTGGAAAGTGTCCCTTATGTACTCCTCCAGTGTTACAGTGTCGATAATATTGGTCTCAACATTTATGGGAGTACCTGAGATATAATGTTTGATTCTTTGACCGTTTACCACCTTCGGATTTGTGTCTTCGGCATTGTTGATTTTTATGGCACCAGAATGATAGACCTCCTCGATAATGTAAGGACCTTCCCATTTAGAGAGAAGTTTTCCTGCAAAAAATCTTAAATGAGATTTGTATAGCAAAACCTGATCACCTACATTAAACTCACGCTTTTGTATCCTTTTGTCATGCCATCTTTTAACTTTTTCTTTAAACAACTTGGCATTCTCATAGGCTTGGGTTCTCCATTCATCAAGTGAGCTAATGTCAAATAACCTCTTCTCACCGGCAAGTTTGAAATCATAATTGAGCTCTTTATTAGCCCAATATGCCTTATGTTCTAGTTCAAGAGGTAAGTGACATGCCTTTCCCTAAACCATTTTATACGGAGACATACCCATGGGATTTTTATAAGCAGTTCTATAAGCCCATAATGCATCATCAAGTTTCTTAGACCAATTCTTTCTAGATCTATTAACAATCTTTTGCAAAATCAATTTAATCTCTCTATTGCTCAATTCTACTTGACCACTAGACTGAGGATGATATGGAGATGCAATTCTATGGTTAACATCATACTTAGCAAACATTTTACGGAAAGCACCATGAATAAAATGTGAACCACCATCAGTCATCAAATATCTAGGGACTCCAAACCTCGGAAAAATGACTTCTTTAAGCATCTTAATAGAAGTGTTATGATCAGCACTACTAGTTGGAATAGCTTCTACCCACTTAGTAACATAATCAACAGCAACTAAAATATGTGTATACCCATTAGAGGAAGGAAAAGGTCCCATATAATCAAAGCCCCAAACATCAAATGGTTCAATAACAAGTGAATAATTCATAGGCATTTCCTGACGTCTACTAATATTACCAATTCTCTGGCATTCATCACAAGACAAGACAAACTTACGAGCATCCTTGAAGAGAGTAGGCCAATAAAAACCAGATTGCAATACCTTATGTGCAGTTCTATCTCTAGCGTGGTGTCCTCCGTAAGACTCAGAGAGGCACTTGCATAGGATCTGTTCCTGTTCATGCTCAGGTACACAACGTCTAATAACACCATCTACTCCTTCTTTATAAAGGTGTGGGTCATCCCAAAAGTAATGTCTTAAATCATAGAAAAACTTTTTCTTTTGCTGGTATGTCAAACTAGGTGGTATAAATTTAGCAACAATATAATTAGCATAATCAGCATACCATGGAGTATTACGAGCAGCATTTATGACAGCTAATTGTTCATCAGGAAAGCTATCATCAATAGGCAGTGGGTCATCAAGAACATTTTCTAACCTAGACAAGTTGTCTGCAACGGGGTTCTCAGCTCCCTTTCTATCAATAATATGCAAATCAAATTCTTGTAGCAAGAGAACCCATCTAATAAGTCTATGTTTAGCATCTTTCTTTTCCATAAGATATTTAATAGCAGCATGATCAGTGTGAACAGTTACTTTGGAATCAACAATATAGGATCTGAACTTATCACAAGCAAAGACAACTGCTAGAAGTTCTTTTTCAGTTGTAGCATAATTTCTCTGAGCACTGTCTAGAGTTTTACTAGCATAATGGATAACATTCAATTTCTTATCAACTCTTTGACCTAGAACAGCACCAACAGCATAATCACTAGCATCACACATAATTTCAAAGGGTAAATTCCAATCAGGTGGCTGAACAATATGTGCAGAAATCAAGGCCTTCTTAAGTATTTCAAATGCTTCTACACAATCATCATAAAAAACAAAAGGAACATATTTTTGCAAGAGATTAGTGAGAGGCCTAGAAATTTTAGAGAAGTCTTTAATAAACCTCCTATAGAAACCAGCATGACCAAGGAAACTTCTTATACCTTTGATATCTTTAGGACACAACATCTTTTCAATAGCATCTACTTTAGCTTTATCAACTTCAATACCTCTTTCAGAAATTTTATGCCCCAAGACAATACCTTCATTAACCATAAAGTGGCACTTCTCCCAATTCAAGACAAGATTAGTTTCTTCACATCTCTGCAAAACTCGATCAAGGTTGCTTAAGAAATCATCAAAAGAAGTTCCGTAAATGGAGAAATCATCCATGAAAACCTCAACAATCTTTTCACAAAAATCAGAGAATACAGCAGTCATACATCTTTGAAAGGTAGCAGGTGCATTGCATAAACCAAAAGGCATATGTCTATAAGCAAAGGTACCGAAAGGGCAAGTAAAAGTGGTCTTTTCCTGATCATCCTTTGACACAGGTATTTGAGAAAAACCAGAATAACCATCTAGAAAGCAAAAATGTGTATGTTTGGATAATCTTTCTAGCATTTGATCAATAAAAGGTAGAGGGTAATGATCTTTTCTAGTAGCTTTATTTAATTTGCGAAGATCAATTACCATTCTATAACCTGTAACAATTCTTTGTGGGATCAATTCATTCTTATCATTAGGAACAACAGTAATACCTCCCTTCTTAGGGACACAATGAACAAGACTTACCCACTGACTATCAGCAATAGGATAAATTATACCTGCTTCCAGAAGCTTTAGTATTTCATTTCTTACCACTTCTTTCATCTAAGGATTTAACCGTCGTTGGTGATCAACAACTGGTTTAGCATCTTTCTCCAATTTAATTTTGTGCTGACATAGAGTGGGACTAATGCCCATAAGGTCATCAAGAGTATATCCAATAGCAGCACGGTGCTTCTTCAGAGTTTTCAATAATCTCTTTTCTTCATGCTCTGAAAGGTTAGCACTAATAATAACAGGATATATCTTCTTTTCATCGAGATAAGCATATTTCAAAGTATCCGGTAATTGTTTAAGCTCAAACACGGGATCTCCCTTGGGTGGAGGGGGGTCCCCAAGGATTTTGACAGGCAAATTGTGTTTCAAAATAGGCCCTTGATTAAAGAATATCTCGTCTATTTCCCTTCTTTCATTCATAAACATATCATTCTCATGGTCTAGCAAATATTGTTCTAAGGGATCAGTAGGAGGCACGGCAATAGAAGCAAGACCAATAATTTCATCCTTATGAGGCAATTCTTTATCACGAGGTTGTCTACGAAATTTAGAGAAATTAAAATCATGAGACATATCGCCTAAACCGACAGTAACAATATCTTTCTCGCAATCTATCTTAGCATTAACAGTATTCAAGAAAGGTTTACCAAATATAATGGGACAAAAGCCATCTTGTGGGGAACCAAGAACAAGAAAATCAGCAGGATATTTTATTTTCTCACACAAGACTTCAACATCTCTAACAATTCCAATTGGTGAAATAGTATCTCTATTGGCAAGCTTAATAGTAACATCAATATCTTCTATCTCAGCAGGTGCAATATCATTCATAATTTCTTTATATAAGGAAAAAGGAATTGCACTCACACTAGCACCCACATCACACAAGCCATGATAACAATGATCTCCTATTTTAACTGAAACAATAGGCATGCCAACAACGGGTCTATGTTTATCTTTACTATCGGGTTTAGCAATTCTAGCAGCTTCATCACAGAAATAAATGACATGCCCATCAATATTATCAACCAAGAGATCTTTAACCATAGCAATACTAGGGGGTGTAGGTGTTCTAGTATAACTCTTACGAACCACAGTTGAAGCTTTAGCATGATCCTTTATTCTAACATGAAAAGGTGGTTTCTCAATATAAGCAGTAGGAACAATAGGATCAACATTATAAGTAATAGTTTCTTCTTCAACTTTAATAGGTTCTACTACTTTAACTTCAATGGGAGGATGATATTTAAACCACTTCTCCTTAGGGAGATCAACATGAGTAGCAAAAGATTCACAGAAAGAAGCTACTATCTCAGAGTCAAGTCCATATTTAGTGCTAAAATCACGAAAAGCATCGGTATCCATAAAATATTTAACACAATCAAACTTAAGGTTTATACCTGACTCATTACCTTCGTCGAGTTCCCAATCTTCAGATTTGCATTTAATTCTTTCCAATAAATCCCATTTGAATTCAATAGTCTTCTTCATAAAAGAACCAGTACAAGAAGTATCGAGCATGGATCGATCATTATGAGAAAGCCGAGCATAAAATTTTTGAATAATAATTTCTCTTGGGAGCTCATGATTGGGGCATGAATATAACATTGACTTAAGCCTCCCCCAAGCTTGAGCGATACTTTCTCCTTCACGAGGCCAAAAATTATATATATAATTCCGATCACGATGAACCAGATGCATAGGATAAAACTTCTGATGAAATTCCAATTTCAATCGGTTGTATTTCCATGATCCAATATCATCACATAGCCTATACCATGTCAATGCCTTCTCCTTCAAAGATAAAGGGAAGACCTTCTTCTTGACTTCATCCTCGGGCAAACCTGCAAGCTTAAATAATCCACAAACTTCATCCACTTAGATTAGATGCATATCAGGATGTAATGTTCCATCTCCTGTGTAAGGATGAGCTAGCAGTTTCTCTATCATACCCGAAGGAATTTCATAATAAATATTTTCAGTAGGTGCAGTAGGTTGAGGAGCAACTCTTTGCTCTTCCGGTCGAGGTGAAGATACCCCGAACAAGCAACTCAAACGATTATTTTCCATAGTATCATGTGACAGTAAATTTCAGCACACTATATAAATGTTTCCTTACCAAATTCCACTTACCAAAGGCGCTTCACTCCCCAGCAATGGCGCCAGAAAAGAGTCTTGATGACCCAAAAGTATAGGGGATCTATCGTAGTCCTTTTGATAAGTAAGAGTGTTGACCCCAACGAGGAGCAGAAGGAAATGACAAGCGGGTTTCAGCAAGGTATTCTCTGCAAGCACTGAAATTATCGGTGACAGATAGTTGTATGATGAGATAATTCATAACGTGTAACAAGTAACAAAAGTAAACAAGGTGCATCAAGGTGGCCCAATCCTTTTTGTAGCAAAGGACAAGCCTGGACGAAATCTTATATAAAGCAAAGTGCTCCCGAGGACACATGGGAATTGTTGTCAAGTTAGTTTTCATCATGCTCATATGATTCGCGTTCGTTACTTTGATAATTTGATATGTGGGTGGACCGGTGCTTGGGTGCTGTCCTTCCTTGGACAAGCCTCCCACTTATGATTAACCCCTCTCGCAAGCATCCGCAACTACGAAAGAAGAATTAAGGTAAACCTAACCATAGCATGAAACATATGGATCCAAATCAGCCCCTTACGAAGCAATGCATAAACTAGGGTTTAAGCTTCTGTCACTCTAGCAACCCATCATCTACTTATTACTTTGCAATGCTTTCCCCTAGGCCCAAATCATGGTGAAGTGTTATGTAGTCGACGTTCACATAACACCACTAGAGGAAAGACAACATACATCTTATCAAAATATCGAACGAATACCAAATTCACATGATTACTTATAACAAGACTTCTCCCATGTCCTCAGGAACAAACGTAACTACTCACAAAGCATATTCATGTTCATAATCAGAGGAGTATTAATTATCATTAAGGATCTGAACATATGATCTTCCACCGAATAAACCAACTAGCATCAACTACAAGGAGTAATCAACACTACTAGCAACCCACAGGTACCAATCTGAGGTTTTGAGACAAAGATCGGGTACAAGAGATGAACTAGGGTTTGAGAGGAGATGGTGCTGGTGAAGATGTTGATGGAGATTGACCCCCTCTCGATGAGAGGATCGATGGTGATGATGATGGCGATGATTTCCCCCTCCCGGAGGGATGTTTCCCTGGCAGAACAGCTCCACCAGAGCCCTAGATTGGTTCTGCCCAGGTTCTGCCTCGAGACGGCGGCGCTTCGTCCCGAAAGCTTCCTTATGATTTTTTCCAGGTCAAAACACACCATATAGCAGAAGATGGGCGTCGGGGGCCTGCCAGGTGGCCCACAAGGTCGGGGGGCGCGCCCAGGGGGTAGGACGCGCCCTCCATCCTTGTGGATAGCAGGTGGCCCCCCTCTGGTACTTTGTTCGCCCAATATTTTTTATTAAATCCAAAATGACTCTCCATGAAGTTTCAGGACTTTTGGAGTTGTGCAGAATAGGTCTCTAATATTTGTCCTTTTCCAGCCCAGAATTCCAGCTGCTGGGATTCTCCCTCTTTATGTAAACCTTGTAAAATAAGAGTGAAAAGGCATAAGTATTGTGCCATAATGTGTAATAACAGCCCATAATGCAATAACTATTGATATAAAAGCATGATGCAAAATAGACGTATCAGTTCTTGGCTTGTCCTGTCCGAGCTGACGGGCGAGCCATTCGTCCCGGATGCTCGGCTTGAAAGAGGTGATTGCCTCGTTGTCGGGGCAGTCGATGATGTAATTCTTTTTAGTTAAGAATCAATTCCAGAACTTCCGAGGTAATTCACCCTCCTTCTGGACTACATGGCTGAGGTCATCAGCATCCGGGGGCCGAACATAGGTACCCTCAAAATTGGCCCGAAAGGCCTCCTCGAGCTGCTCCCAGCTTCCGATTGAATTTCTAGGTAGGCTGTGAAGCCAATGCCTTGCTGGTCCCTTGAGTTTGAGGGGTAGATATTTTATGGCATGGAGGTCATCTCCTCAGGCCATGTGGATGTGGAGAAGGAAATCTTCTATCCAGATGGCCGGGTCAGTTGTCTCATCGTACTGGTCAATGTTGATGGGTTTGAACCCCTCTGGGAACTGGTGCTCCATGACTTCATATGTGAAGCATAGGTATGCGCGGGCCCCCCAAAATGAGTCATGTCTGGTTGAGCATGAGCCATTGCTCTAGCTCAGACTTGTTCCGGAGTCCTCTCATGCATGTCCAGCCAAGCATCATAGCCGTCTAGACCTGCAGGTGCGCTGCTCCGCGACCCGTAGATGGATTGGGAAGGAGCTTTGTTGGCTTGTAGCTTGTCACATAGGTCAATGGTCTCGGGCTGCTCGATCGCAGTCTTGCCGGGAGGGTGGGTTTTGAAAGGGGGTTCCTTAGGTGCCTCTTTTGGCCAATCTCGCCCTCTAGTGGGTCGATCCTCTTGGCCTACATGACCATGCATGAGTGGCTCGTTATCCGCCGTCTCGTCATCAAACTCAGGTAACAACCGCCTCTTACAAAATGATTTGGGGGCCGTGCCTCGAGATTCGAGGTCTTCTTCAAGCGTAAGAATTTTTAGCCATTTGTCATTGAGCGCATTCTCGTGGGCATACAACCCCTGCTGCTTCTTTTTCATGCTTCACGCGGTCGCAATTAGCTACTGTTGGAACCGTGCTTGTTTCGACGGGTTCATGGGTACGACAAAGTCTTCGGGTCTGAGGCTTACATCCTCTTCAGACTTTGGCATATATTCCTTGTCCGATCCATCGTTGTAGGCGCCCATGTCGTCAAGGTTGACCTCCTCGGGTGTTCAAGCGGGCCCGTTCTGTTGGGCAGGTGAGACTTGATTATCCTCTCTTAGATTCTCGCTGGCTTCGGGGGCAACACCGTCATCAGCGGCGCCTGAAGTGCTTGTCGTACTCCTGCTTCTGTTGTGGCCCTTAGATCACTTTTTAGAGCGGCGATGCTTAGGGTTTTTGTTCGGTTTCTCCTTAGACTTGTCCTTCAGAGTATCAACCATGTAGACGTCGTAGGTGGACGGAGCGATCGGTGTTGCCAGGTTGAAAGACAAGCTCAGCACCGAGGCGTCCAAGCGATGTTTACACCGGACATGCTGACCACTAGATTTATCTTCATTGTCGGCCCTAGGTGGAAGGCGGATCCGAGGTCCCCGTCGTAATCTGGCTTCGGAGCCTTGGCGCCAGAGGGTTCTTGCTGGTCTGAGGTCCACCCTAAAAGGACCAGATCCCGTCGAGCATCTGCAGTGTACTCCAGGCTTCCGAATGTGATGATTTGGTTTGGAGCAAAATTCCTCACACGGCCTAGATGGCCGGGGATCGGCATGCAAATAGATGTTGCCAAAAGCGAAAAGCTGGCCAGGGATGAAGATGTCACCGCAGCCAATGCTGCTATCGATATGCAGACCCGCCATCAATCCCAGGTGATCCGACAGCGAGTTCTCAATGAAAGCGCCAATGTCGGTGTCAAAACCGGCAAATCTCGGGTAGGGGGGCAGAACTGTTAGATTGGATCAATGGTGACAGTGTCCTGGAATAGGGCTGGGTCAGTGGGCCTGCATTCTCATTAAGGAAGACCCGGGAAGCTGCACGCCTGGAGGAAATCAAGATTGTGCCTGCCAAAGACTTGACGTATACTCGAAGACATTTCCTACCGCCTTCATGCGATCTCCCTGGATACCAACCATGTAACCCTAGATGTCCCACCTGGTGTGTATATAAGCCAAGGGTTTTAGCCCGTAGAGGGGATGGAATCACAACTATCGGTGCAACAAACCCTGGTGTATGTTGCCCGGACTGTACACAGGCTCAAGAGCAAAGTTGCAGCATCTAAGACAAGGCCAAGCAGAAGAGATAGCTCTTTGAGAAATCAAAGGGCGGATCAAGAAGACCAAGACAAGCCAAATGAGCAAGATCTCACTAAGGAAAAACCTCCCTTGTCGGGCAGGCGAGCCTAGTAAGGTCGAGGTCACCCCAAAGACAAGTCTCAAGACTCCCTCGGCAAGCTTGCCGGGGATGCCGAGGTCGGATCACCCCGCCAAAGCGCCACCGCTCCACCTCACAGCAACGCAAGTCACCTATCGGTGCGGTGTCGAGCTCCCAAGTGATTAAGTGGCTGTTATTTGGCACGTGGCAGCCATTTCTGAGGAAGATCACCCCCAAATGACACCCGTCCATAGGTGTGCACGCAGGCAGGCGAGAAGGTGGATGAATAGCACGGCAAGGCTTGCCGGTCTACCCCGTGATGTGACACTAAGCGGTGCATTTAATGCACCCTATCCTGTCTGCAGAGTTAGGTATGATAGCACTGTGGCTATCTAATCACTGGATAATGACTGTTTTGCCATTGTGGTAACCCCTTAACCTATAAAAGGAGGGCCGTGGCAACCTTAGAAAGGATTCGGACCCTTGTACACTCATACGCGCGTAGCTGCTCTCGTCCCGAGGCAACCTTGCCGGGCTTGAGCATTGCGTCTCCACCACGGTCCTTTCATCAATCCACCAAAGTAGGAGTAGGGTTTTACGCCTCGCGGCGGCCCGAACCTGGGTAAAAACTGCCCGTGTCATCACTGCCGTGCTGCTCTACGGTCTCCGCTCTTTGTGCAACGCGCCCTTCCCCCTTGCCGAACCACTAGGGGCCGATGGCCCCATAGGTGGCCGTGTTGAACCACGACAACTTTGGCGCACCATGTAGGGGGGAGCCCTTGTGCGAACCTGAGGGTGTAAGCAGCGCGTCATCTTCATCATCGTCTTCTTCATCGACGACTTCATCATCCATGGCGCCCAAGAAAAAGTCCGGCGCTACAGCTCACCCATCCACCTCGAAGGCCCCCTCGCATGCAGCCACTGATGTCGTGGGGGCTACGGGGGCGCACGGGGACGTGGACGCCGCGGGGGACGTGACCGGCGCAGGCGACGCCATCACCGTTCCCCCTGCGGCCAAAGCGGGAGCGGGGGGCGCCGGGGGAGGACAGCGTCAACAGCATCCTAGCGGCCATGCTCCAAAAGATGCGGGTGGGGAGAATATCCCATCTTCACCTCTCCACCTCGCTGAAGGACGCAGCCACAGTGATGGCTCGCTCTGGTGCGAATCGCAACCTTCTAGCTGCCCCCACTGCGGGTGCGGCTGCAGGGCACGCGCCATCCCCAGGGCAAGCTGGCCAAGGTGATGTGCCGAATGGGGTCATCAATCCCCAAGAACATCCACCTCATCGCCACGCCACCTTGGCGACAGGCTCGCGGCGACGAGAGTATGGCACCGCCACTACCGGCACCGTTAGAAGTCGGGCGACGTCGCGATCTGCGTCGTTGTCTATGCCGAGCACCGCTTCGGAAGCCATGGCGCAGGCCCAACTCCTGTTGAGATTTCCGCCAGTGGCCGATCAAATGGATGAGTGGAAAGCCACCATTCAAAGCCTGATTGGTTTCGCTGAGGTGGGAGGATCACAGCGAGCAGGCCCGTCACAGCCTCCGCAGGCAGCAACAAGGGCCCGAGCCGCTGGCCGTACCAAAGGGATCACTCCTACGGTGCAGTCCCCTCCACGGTAGCCAGCGCAGGGGCCGCGGCTAGGGCCACGCAATCAAGAACCCGACGAGGTATCAATGGCTTTGTCTGATCCTCGAGCCCGTCAAAATCAGTGGCGGGTCCTGGAAGATAGGCGAGGGGAAGACGTGCGCGTCACCATAGAACAGCGCCGCGACACCCGCCGCAAGTCTAATAGGCGAAATGGTCCCGATGTCGACGAGCCCGCGCCTGGTGGAGACGGATACCTGCCTTTCGAGGTTGGGTGTCCTGCCTTCACTCGCGAGCTACGGCAAGTCCATTGGCTGTCTGCCCATACGTTCAAGCCAGAGATACCAGAGAAGTACGATGGAATACTGAACCCCGGCAGAGTTCTTGAGCATCAACACCATCGCTGTTCAAGCCGCCGGAGGAAGAGATGAGAAGGTATTCGCCAACTACTTCCCTTTGGCACTCAAGCCAAATGTGAGGTCATGGCTGATGCACTTACCGGGGAACTCCATCTCGACCTGGGCTAACCTGTGCAATGAGTTTGTTGGTGTCTTCACGGGCGGCCATCAAGAACCAGGGCGGCCCAGCGACTTGCAGCTCCTTCCACAGAAGGAAGGAGAGAGTTTGCGGAAGTATATGCAGAGATTCAGCCGGGTGCACAGGAACATTCCGGACATCCACCCGACAGCTGTGATAGCTGCATTCTAGTCCAACGTACGCAACCGCGGGATACGTTCCAAGATGAACGTCTGGTTGCCCAAGACTGTGAATGAGCTGTACACTTTGGCGGATAAGTGTGCCCGAACAGAGGAGGGGAGGCGACTTCCCGAAGAAGAAGACGGCGTCGATGTTGACTCGGAGGGCGATGACGACGCTGCCAATCAGAAGAAGAAGAACAAGAAACACAACAAGAAGCGCAATGAGAAGACAATTCTGGCTATCGAAGGGTCTGGCATTCCTAGTACTGGCAAGAGGGCCAAGACCGAAGCTCCTGGCAAGGAAGTTGCCGCGTGCAATGACTATCGGGAAGCTGCGGTGGCCAAGAAGGCTGGGAAGGCTGATGGGCCATACTGCAAGATCCATCGGACCAAGGGCCATGATCTCCAAGACTGTCATCAAGTCGAGCAACTCATCAAGAAGCAAAAGGCTGAGTACGAGAAGCGTGACAAAGAGAGAGACCAACATGGCGTTGGCGGGAAGGGCCGAGGTGGTAGAGGAAGTTGCCCCGGCAAGGTCCCTCAGCATCAAGGGAAGCCTGCCAGAGGCCATGGGAAGAAGGAATGCGATGACGAGAGCGATGAAGGGGATGAAGAGGAAACCAGCGAGCAGGAGTTCCAGAAGGCCACTGACACCCTGTGCATTGACGGAGGTGCATCCTTGCACTCCTCTCACCACCAACTTAAATGGAGGTCAATGTTGTGGAGCCAGCGGTAGATTCTCGGAAACCACTCAAATGGTCCCGCACGCCCATCATCTTTGATGAAGAGGATCACCCTGACCGCACCACCGCGGTAGGGTGCTTGCCGTTGTTGGTTTCACCAACGATCCGCAACCTCAAGGTCAAAAAGATGTTGGTTAACGGCGGGGCTGGGTTGAATCTGAATGCTCCCAAGGTCATCAGCAAGCTGCAGATAACAGAAGAAGAGCTCAAGGTTACTGGCACCTTTCAAGGGACCAACCCTGGCAGGAGTCGTCCGAAGGGGAAGATCATGCTGCTAGTGATGTTTGGAGGAGAATTAAACTACAGGACTGAGAAGATTGTGTTCGATGTGGTTGAGCTTCCGTTTCCGTACAATGGGATACTTGGATGACCTGCTCTGGCAAAGTTCATGGCGGCATCCCACTATGCCTACAACACCCTGAAGATGCCAGGACCAATAGGTGTTATTTCTATCCCATAGCTAGGTCGACTATAAGTCTTTTTCCCCATGCACCGATCGACGTACCTCAGTAGTTATGTCTCCCGCTTTTTCCGACACACAACGATTGATCTTCCTATGTAGTTACGTCTTCTTACCACAACCATATCGTCCCCCCTCATCATCCTTGCATACCTCCCGACCCGTCTCTCACACGCACGTGCATAGACAGGCAGACATCCTCTCTCTTATTGATATTGCACTCGTACCCTCCATTTGTCTAGCAGGCCTCTTCCACCATTTGTGAGAAGCAACTCCACCACCAACCCTCCAAAACTCTACCTTTGTCTCTCTCCCAACCTTATTCCTCTGCTACACATATGCATGGATGCCGATCAATCTCCCTCAATACATAGCTAGGTCTCTCTCCTTCTCCACACATATACCAGTCGATCTACCTCTCTATAGTTAGGTCTCTGCCCCCTCCCCCCCCCACACACACACACCGATAGTCGAATGTTGTAGGTAGGTATCCATGCCACAGAGACAAACTGCACCTCTGCCCTCTCACATTCCAGTAGGCCAGCTGCCCTGTATCTTTGACGTGGGCAAACACAAATTCGATGGCACTCTTTATCGATCGCGCACCCACACACTTCATCACTGTTTTCGATTCTATTGATATCTCACACTGATGATCCCTCCACTCTCTTCTTGTGGATCGTTCCCTCTATATATGATATATCCATGACTCTGTTTCACACACATTGCATATGTTACATTTTTTTGTTTGAGATATCATCGACACATTGCCTCTGTTTCGCACAAACCATCTCTCTCACACCCACCCACATACGTACCTGCACGTAAAGAAGAGGTACACGCACGACGCATGTACTCAAGTCTCGTTCCCGGCCACACCCGCGCGGGTACACGGTGGAGTTCATTTCTGTATGAAAAGCCAGCCCACGTGATAATTTGACGCGTGTAGCGGTTGTTTACTCGTAGGAGGGTCATGTACCACACGTACACAGAACAAAGTTCGACTTGACGCGTTAGTATTAAATAAAGTTATATTCCTCAATGGCACGTATAGAATATAAAATGATTGTCATCAGGAAAAAACAAATCCGCTCCACTATATACAATGGAGCCTGCCTGCCAGGGTTTGTCTCTCGTCACACTATCTCACACAAGGCGGCGGTGGCCTCTCTCTCTCTCACCGTTGGTCACTGATCCGACCGCATCCCGTCCATCGGCGGAAAGGGAGGATGTGCATCGTTTCTTCGTTCGACGGCGTCGAGGCAGCATGTCCCAATCTGCGGTACCCGCCCTTCTCTTTGACCAAGCTCCAGCGTGGTAGGGCCTTCGCCACTTGCTCGCTGCCGGAGTATGGGCAGATCCCGGCCGCCGGCGCCCTCCTAGTTACATCCCGACGACCCCCAGGTACAGCTTCCTCCAGCCTTGCCCCACTGCCCATCTTCCCACGTTGCTGCATGTAGAAAATCCTGCATGTGGATCTTCTTTAGTTCTTTGCTTAAAACGTATCTCGGCCGGCGTAGTTTCCATCTTGCAATCTCGTCCTCAAACCGTTTTTGATAAACCACCATGCTGCAATCTTTCCCTTATGGCTTTGAATATGCTTCTTTTTTGTTGGGCATATGTGTCTTCAACTCCTGTTATTGGGCAGTAATTGTTTCCTTTCTACCTCTTTTTGCAAACAGGGCTATCCATTTCACCTCATTGCTATTGCGACCTTTTGGTGAACTGCACAAATCACTTTTTTCTTAAGAGTGTTTTGTGCAGTTCCGCCAAAATGTCACACGGGCAACGTTTTTACATTTTTGTGGGATTGCAGAAAGGGAGATTGGTTTTGCTATCCTCCTCATCCAACTCCGTGCCTAATCTTCTCCAACAAGTAGTTAGTCCTAAAGAGAGATCGCAGAGGTGGTCGGCTTCTATTTGTGTGTGTTATGTTTCATCATCTAGTTCCACTATTATTATAATCACACTGACTGAATATCTTTGCAAACATGGATGATCAGCTCAATTTTAGTGGAACTGCACAAAATGATCGGATTGTGTTGTCCTCCATACACCTCTTTCTTGGCTACAGAGCTGCGTGAAACTAGCTGCCAACCAATGAACACTGTGCCCAAGAAATGGAGCCATGCCTACGAACAACATTGATCAATTATATATTTTTCTTTATTTGCACACCTTCTCACAACTTTGTCCTCAGTTGTGATGTGAATATTGGCGCTGATCTGTGAACCATTGAGATGCATTAGCAGCCATGGTAGTTTTCATTTGTATTTGATGAAATGTTGTAACGAGACAATCTTGAGGCAAGAGGACACATGAATCCTAAGTTGAAACCCTTTTTTTTCTGCGGGAACCAAAGTTGAAACCTTCATAGCATTACAGTACAATTTCATTATGCTGGAAAATTATGCGTACATATAAACAAATCCTGAAAGATTGATAGCAATGCCAGAAACAATTCAACTTCGTTTCTCCGACATGTGGGACATCCTTCATCTGGATCCACCTGCCATGCAGCAATATTGAGTGCACAACTACAGGGGAGATTCACCCCTGTTGTTGCGCCGCAATAATAATGACTAGTGAGCAGTCAAATCACAGAGCCCCACCTTTGCCACAGTAAGTTGCTCGGACGAAGCAACCATCATTTCTCTCTTCGTTGAATTTGCTGGTACTCCAATATTCCCAGAGTCATAAGTTGCTCGGGCGAAGCAACCATCACTTCACCTTTCCCACAGTAAGTACTACCTCCTTTTTTTATTCTAGAAACCACCACACGCGAATATTGGACGGTAGCAGCACAGCAAATTGTACTAGCACTACTCAATTCAAAAATCGAAACCAACCAATGAACTACTACTAATGGTGAGCGTTTGCTAGTATCATGTACTCCGTCTGTCCATGTATATAGGGCTTAATGCGTTTTCTGAGACTAACTTTGGCCCTGTTTGGATCCATGGGTTAGAGTTAGTTTGAGCTAGTTGGGGCTCAAATAGCCCTAAAGTATCCAAACATGAGGGTTAGATTGGACCAAGTTGCACCTAACCCACCAAAAAAAACTATCCCACCCAAGAGGTGCTAATTGGAGCTAGTTCTCATTGGGCCCACTGAAAAATTACTTTTCTCTCTCTATCCCGCCAGCCAAGTGGTGCTAATTGGAGCTAGTTCTCGTGGGGCCCACTAAAAAAATCACTTTTCTCTCTCCATCAAGTGCATTTATTGTTAATCTAACCCTGTCATCCAAACACCTCTTTGGCTAGAGTTAGTTCAGGGTTAGTCATGAGTTAGTCTAACCTGTGGCTAAGTTAGAGTATCCAAATAGGAGCAGTATAGGACATGCAAGTTGCTCAAAGCATATCGTCAATTTCGTACGTGAAAGGATCTTCGAATGATATAATTTTCAAATTATATAAAATCTTATCAATAGTCAAAGGCAACCTCGAAGAATACATTGGGCCCTATATATACGTATGGATGAAGGGAGTAGTACTAAGGCTGGTCATAGTGGGGTATCATAGCCGGTATCATGCACTCGGGAATAGTAAACATGATGATGTGGCAGAAAATTAAAGAAGAGAGAGAGGGTTAGAGTAACATAGGTAGATACCGTAACATAATAAATGCTATAATACTTTGTGTCATGCATGGCCATAATTAGGTCATCTATGATACTACTCTATGATACTATGCACTATGAAGGTAGTATCATACACTAGTATCATATGCATGGTACTAATATATGGTACTCCCCACTACGAGTAGCCTAACCGCAATGCATGCATGCGTGTGGAGTACTACAACACTAAACAAGAATGTTTTACATGCATTGGTTAATTATATCTTAGTTATGGCACTTAACAATTTAATGCACAAAACAAGAATGGTTGACGGGATTAGCAGAAAGAAAAGCGCCTTTTTATTAGCGGGGATTTTCATCATTCTATGAAGGTGCAAAACCAAGTGTTACTACTACACCAAACAAGTTCAAAACGAGAAACTGGACCCACTCACGGCACGGCACGCCTGTCTCGTTTGGTCTGTCAATCAAAGCGCTTCCTCTTCTTGGCATAACAATAGAGTACAGTAATTTTTTTAGAATGCTCTTGGCATGTTGCTAACATGTGGGAGCGAGTGATGAGTTAACCGACCTCAATAGACGGCAAAATCGCAAGCCTGCCGCACTTTGAGAGAGACGAGGAGCGAGAAGCAATACGGGCTGGTGGATTACTAGAGCTAGGTGTCGCATGGAGGCCAAGAAATATGGTGATAGCGTGGGTGGGCCATGTATGATGTACCTACACTGGGCTGCCATGTTTCGGACTCTTCCGGTCTACTGTGGAGAAGATTGGGTAGATTTTATATCACTGAATAAATACATTAAGAGTCCAAACGCTCCACTGCGAGGTTTCTTGCTCCTTCTCGATCGTCGAAAAGCGTTCTTCTAAGTTTTGCCGACACGTGGGACATCCAGCATCCAGGTCCACGTGTCATGCAAGAAAATGGAGTTAAGTATGGTAGGAGAGACTTACCAACGGTCACGAACGTAGGTGGAGTACGTGCATGAATCACCCAAAAAAAAGGAATACGAGCACGAAGAGAAGAGGTGCAAGCACCAACGCAGGTACTCTTTGCCTCTTTCCCTAATACTCACGCGCTGGTACACGGTGAACTCATTTCTGTACAAAGAGGCAGCTCACGTGATAATTTGGTGAGTGTAGTAGTTGTTCATGGGAAGAACATGTGGACGAATCAAAGTTCGATCATGACGCGGTGGCGCGTTTTATATAAATTAAGTTATTCTATTCGATGGCACGTACGCAACATTATTTTCTCAATGGAACGTGAATCGTGCATGCACTGAATGACGGAGCACGAGATGGTAGCCATGGACATGGTCAGCCCTTTTTGGAGACTAATACACTACTTTTGATGTGTCCCGTCAACTCGCAAATGAGGAGAAGCTTTGCTTACTACTAGTACGACCTCTCCCTAGCTCACGTGCGCGCGCGGTGGCTCGCAGGACGAGGAGAAGCTTTTGCTTTACGATAGTGCGCTTAATACAGGCGGTGGACGTGCAACAGTTTATTCAGTGTCAGATTGCCAGAAGTATATATACTATAGTACCATCATCATTGTTCGACTTCCGGAAAAGGCGAAGAGCCAAGCGCATGGTCACCTACTCACAGTATAACCGGCCGTGTTTGCACAAATTTTTTTACGTACAATCTGAGTGGATTGCTCCAGTGGTCATCACACGTGAGCCAATCGATTCGCACCCTTCCGCACTCCATTTTTTCTTGCATTCCTTCCTTCGTCCAGCACGCTGACAAGTGGGCCCCATGCTCATGTATGCCAACGTTGTAGTCAATTATTTTGTCAGAGTTAGCTATCACACCCTTTCGATGCCACGTCAACGTACCCACTAGAAACAAGTTAGACTTTTTCAGTTCAACCGCCTCCCTAGGTGTTTGGAGAGGAATTGGCCGGCGCGAGGCGGTTCTATAGGTGGGCTGGCGGCACAAAATAGGGGAAAACGCGTGAACCAGCTAGACAAGGGAGGGAAGCTTCTACATTCGCGGGGGACGTGGCATTGGCCATTGGGCGGCAACACGCGATGATCCGGGTACGTAACAAAGGATGCGAAGAGGCTTCCTATATGGGCAAGGACCAGCTTCCCTACCGATTGCTCATCCAATAGAACTCCCAAGTTAACTGTGCTGAGGCTGGAGTAGTCATCAGATGCGTGACCGAATGGGAAGTGGGCTCGATGTTAAAACTAATGGGATGGGTCACTGTAAACGTTTAATTGGCTTAAATGTATATAGTGCTCCGTCCTATTAGTTGAACCTCGAGGTCTTTGTTTTGTAATTTTTGACATTTTTTGTTTTTTGAACACATGTTAATCGAAGGTCTATCGCGTTAATTTTTGATAAAAAAATTTTGAACACATGTTAATTGGCTTGAAAGGTCTATCATGTTACTTCACGACATCTTTCCAAAAAAAGTGATATGACTTCTGTCAACCTATAAGGCATGTCTGTCAAATTAACCTCGAGGTACTTTTTCTCAAATTAACCTCTTGGCCTTGCACGAGTACTTGTTTTTTGAACACATGTTAATCGAAGGTCTATCGCGTTACTTTTTGATAATTTTTTTTTGAACACATGTTAATTGGCTTGAAAGAAGGTCTATCGTGTTACTTCACGACATCTTTCCAAAAAAAGTGATATGACTTCTGTCAACCTATATGGCATGTTTGTCAAATTAACCTTGAGGTAATTGTTCTCAAATTAACCTCTGGGCCTTGCAGGAGTGCTGCAATGTGTCAGCATCAATTGCAAGATGAGCCAGCAAGCTAGCAATGGAGTTGCCAACATGCTCAAAGTGCATGCAACATTGAGTAGAAAGAAGCATGCCCAGAAATTAATGCGTGCTTAGGGAGGCCTTTGCTCAAAGAGCAAGTGTATATAAGGTACAGTCGGCAGGCTATAAGGACAAGGAGCGAGAAGCGATATGGGCTGCTGGATATACTATAACTAGATGTCCCACGGAGGTAACATTACAACCAAGTTACGAAAATAATGGTAACTGGCTTTACATGTTTATAATGGTATTATCATTAGACTGCCATTTTGGATAAATGATGAGGTGGATGAGAGAGACTATAAGAAAATGCATGTCTTCTCTTGATTAATAGATGATCTATTAGCAACAATATGTCTCACCAAATATTTATCGTGTTATCAAAGATAAGACTAAAAATAACCCACTGCAACATATTTTGATGTCTCCTCTAGATTACGTGACAGGCTTAAGATAAAACTGTGTTATCAAGCACTATGCATGCTCTAAATAGTAACAAATTAACATTTGGGTAGTCGACAATAACATGTGAGATTATGAATATATCTTTTTGCAAATATATCAGAACAAAATGTTCTTTTTTTTTGCCGGTAGAAAAGAATGTTCAATGTGACTGATTACCTCCATGCTGGTTTTGACTACTTTAATTTAAAAATGAACCACGTGTTTTATTTGGTAACACAAAATTAGTAACTAAATGGTGATTGGACACCATGTCCTGCCACATACGTATGTGCAGCAAGCAAGATTTATTCATGTACAGGGCAGGCTTGTACTCCCTATAAGAGTGTTTAGATCACTACTACTTTAGTGATCTAAACACTCTTATATTAGTTTATGGAGGGAGTACTTCTTAGAGAAAAGTAAAGAAAAGAAATGGGGAAGCTGACTACGACAACATGTGAAGTTGTGAACCCACATGTTGTATGAGCACGTGCTCTGCAAGTCTCCACGGCTTCGCATGAATGTTCGGCATGGTTCACAGATAGCGCGGTAGTTTCTGCGTTGCAGCAGGATGTGCAAGGTGGCAACAATCTGAGTGCTAAAGAGTTGATCCAATGGCTGGTTTTGTTTGGATTTTCCAACGATTGACCATTGGATAGAGTGAATCAATGGCTTACATTCAAAGTTATTCTCACACTATAGAATGGTATAGGAATGTGGAGAGATTTGGTTGATTTTATATCGCTGAATAATATAAAATATTATGAGTGCATACGCTCCACCGCGAGGTTCCTTGCTCCTTCTCGGTTGTCAGGAATCTATGTTCTTCCACTCTTTTTTTTGACGTGAGCTTTATTCATCCTTTTGCCAACACGCGGGACATCTAGCATCAAGGTGCATGTGTCATGCAAGAAAATGGAGATAAGCAGTGCGTAAGTGAGTCGTGCACTTCGATGGCACGTACTACGCAATATTTTTTCTCCCCGATGGCACGTGAATAGTGCATGTACTCAATGACGGAGCATGGGATGGTAGCCATGGACATGGTCGGCCCTTTTTGGAGAGAGTACTAAATAACTTTGTTGTGTCCCGTCAACTCGCAGAACGATGAGAAGCTTGCTTACTACGCCTTCTCCCTCGCCCACGCACGCGCGGTGGCTCGCAACATGAGGAGAAACTTTTGCTTACAAGCGGTGGACTTGCAGCAGTTCATTTGGTGTCAGATTGCCAGAAGTACTACTGTAGTACCATCATCATTGTTCGACGTCCGGAAGAGGCGAAGAGCCAAGCGCAAGGTCACCTACTAACCTATAGTACAGTACTATAGCCAAAGCTGGTCCACCTTTTTAGAGCATGGTTAATTAATATAGGCGGCTCTTGCAGTGGCACATCATTTAGAGCAAGTACTCTCTCTGTTTCTTTTGTTTCATTCGTAGGAACTTAAAACGCAGGAATAGGAAAAAAAAGGATTGGAGTGGCATGCCCACTTGAATCCCATAGCATTAACACAGTGTTCCCCTAAAAAAATAGAGTGTTTGACACAAGAAAAACAAAGGAAGTGAAAAAAAAAGTTGGAGTGGATGCTAGATTGCCAATTAACACATGATTTCATAGGAAAAAAAATCTTATAGCATTCTATCCTATGAATCAAACGGCCAATGTAGGAAAATTATGAGGGGAGTCTCTCCAACAGTATTCCTCGGCTCGCACCTAGCATCACGGGGGTCAAACTTGGAGTCATTCATCTGGTACACGTGGCATCTCAGATCTGGATACAAGGTGACGTACACCGTCAAGGTCCATTAAGGATAATTTGTCCTCAAAGCCGGGCGTACACGATCAAGGTCCATGGTCAAGGGGGTCAGGGCGGACGCGACCACTCACTGCGTCCGCCATTGAAGCGGTGCGCCAGCCGAGGGCACCGCCCACTGCACTCCCAGTTGTACCCGCCTCCTCGCCACATTCAAACACCTACATTTAAACCCGCGTGGAATGCGAGAAACCCATTCCGGCCACACACGTCCGTTCAGGAGCGGGACGCCGGCCAAACTCCTCCTTCCACCATTTTCGCCACTCTTTTGGCGGCATCCGACGAGCAGTTCTCCGGCATAAAAGCCGTCTGGGTGGCCCGCCGAGCCCGGCAGTTACGAGCGAGGCAGCTCGCTGCTCCACCTACCTCGCCTAGCCCGTCGGAGCCAGTTGCTGCACTAAGCCAGCACGTGGTTCCGCAGCTGGTCGCTCCAATACAGCTCGAGGAAGAGTGCCGACTTGCTCCACGCCAGCTTGTCGGGGAGCACGGCGGCACGGGCATCATTGCTGCCCTCGACGCCGCCGCATCGTACAGCGCCTCCAGTGCGTGCGACTGTGCCATCCGCCATCGACGCACGCGTAGCTGCGCCATGCAGGTAGAGAAAGAAGCCGCCGCGGATGTCGACGAGGTGACGCGGCTACGCAGATGTCGACGAGGTGACGGCCAGCACGTCCCCGCCTGCCGCCATCATTGAGGAGAAGTAGAACACGGGAGGCCACCGCCGATTGTATCCCATGAAGGCCACCGCCGAGGTGACGCCAGCGAAAACAGCCGGTGTCTTGCACGATTGTTCTTCAGCCGGATGCTGGAGGAGGACAAAGAGATCGGCCAGCGACCATTTAGATTAGGTATATCTTTGTCGAAAAAAAATTGATTAGGTATATTAATTCTACCTTTAACTCCGGACTAGCACAACTTATTTAATGTAAATGTAATGAAATCCGTCATGTTTATATGAAATCTGGCCGTGTTTGCAGGAATTTGCGTCCACGTTCACGCTCTCGGGCGAGCGCTGTCCATCGCTGGAGTGGGACGACGGACTCCGTCTCTGACAACCCCGCAAAGTGCGTCACCACCTTTGTGATGGCCAGGACGTGGCGAAAGAACCACGTCCTTCATACTGCGCGCTCGTCTAGACGGCTCGGTAGCTCATGAAGCAGCACCAACAACATGCCTTGTGCGTCTAGTACTCCATTGCAGTCGTTGTTTCTGCATGCGCAACTCGAGTTGTAGTTGCAGGTGAGCACGGCGACGCTGCATGGCCATCCATCAATAGTGGCCGGTATGAGGATGACATCGCCATGTGCATCATATTTGTACTAAAAATCATGAATGAAGAGTATAAACATGTTTACGTACATACTGAGTGGATTGTTCCAGTGGTCATCACACGTGTAGTGTCATGCAAAGCTTCATTTATTAGGTTATAGAGTCATTTTGTTTTGGTATGTGTGATGTTACTCATCATAGAATGAGTAACTAGCTATAAGTTACTCAATTCACCTCTCTCCTTATTAACTAGTTGCCACATAAGCAAATTTGTTGAGTTGGACCCGATGTTACTCTTGAAGTTACTCCCACTGTGGTTAGTCTTAGGCCTTGTTCGGTTCAACCTCCTCCCAAGGGGTTTGGAGAGGAATGGACGGGAATTTGGCTTGTACATGATTTAATCCCCCACAATCCCTGTTAATCCCCGTTAAAACCCCTTGAACCGCACATGCCCTTAAGGTTAAAAATGACCGGGATTACAGAGGATAGGGTACAAACTTCAAGGATTTAAAGGCGAGGGTTTGTTTCTGACTAGCTCTACAACCTCAAGGTTTATAAATCGGACTTCACTCTCCCCTCACGCACACGCCCAGGTACACTCACGGTGGAGGGCATTTGCACACAAAAAGGCAGGTAACGTGACAATTTGAGACATCTAGTCGTCCACTTAATGTGGGGTCTGGGACCAAATGTCAGCCATACCAAGTGCGACCTGAATGCGGTGGCGCGGTTATTGATCGAGTTTCTTTTTACTGGTACGTTAAATGAAAAAAAGATGGCTCCGCGCATATTCAATTTAAAACGATCGCTACGGAGAGAAAAACAATTACTACTCCACTAGTCCACTTCGGGACTTGCTTGCTAGGGTTGTTCTCTTCTTCTCACTCTCTCAGCCTCTCCAGATCTAAACAAGACTGCGGTGTCCACTCTCTTTGTCTCTCTCTCTCTTCTCTCTGGTTGACACAGATCCGGCCAGATACCATCCGCTGGTGGTCGTTGGTGGCGAGGGAGGAAGCCGACGCGCGCCGTCTTCTCTTACCTGGCGCCGGCATGGGAGGTCCTCCTCACCCTTGCTCCCCGCTGTCGAGTTGGCAGATCCCGCCGCCTGCCTCGCCACATCCCGCCGACCGGAGGTATAACTTATTTTAGAACCGGCCTTGTACTAATGGCCTAGCTCCCCACGTCGCTGCATCCTTTTTTCTCGTCAAGTTAGGATTGCTCCCCACATCGCTGCATCCTGCATGTGGATATTCTTCTAGTATTTCAAAGCTCCCCATGTAGCTAGCTCCGTTGGCTTGTCGAACACTCGAACACCACCTAAATTTTTACTATTGGAGGAAAAAAGGTACTACAGATACTGGCTAACGAACCGATCTCTTGGTTGGAAAGGAAAATAAAGATGCTGGCATGACCGGTCTCTTGGTCGAAAAAGGACAAAAAGTGGGGGGTGTTGGGTCGACAATGCAACCGAGAATGAGCACGTCTAGATTTCTTGTGGTCACATAGGAAAGGTCACTGACGAGAACAAAAAATGCACAAATCCAGACATGCTTTGCATGTTTGCCGCACTCGGCAACACCTCTGCCTCACCACTTTATGCCTCGGTGGATGTAAAACGTGCTTGTGCATCCCCTGTCCCTATGCCCTTACTGCTGCTGTTAATCTAACATCATAGGTAAAATGAAACAATGCCACTGTTAATGTGATGTCGCTGTTAAGTAATGCTGCTGTCAATCTATTGCCATTGATAAAATGAATCAATGCGACCACCATTTTATGAAATGCTTCTGTCTTGCTTTATTTCTCATAAAGAGTGTTTTGGGCCGTTACACTAAACTCTGACGCCGGTAACATAGCTGCATCTTCGTTGAACTGCACAAAATTTAATTGCACAATGGTTGACACGACGATGTGCTTCTCCTTTCCGTATCACCCTTTGTTAGAACGATCGTTCTTGTTAACCGTGCACGTACGTACTGATCAAGTGCTACTCCCAATCTGCCATCACAGAGTAATCATGCAATTATTATGCATGTTAATGTAAGCCCCCGTTAATCTAGTGCCAGAGTTGATTTGATGTCATGGCACTTCTTAGTTAATGGCACTTTTTCATACTGTCACTGTAATGCCATTGATAACATCTGAGATGCTGTTGTTAATCATATGCCACTGCAAAAAAATGACACTGCTTAAATAACCCTTTTATATATTTATGCAAACAGGGTTGTCTATCTCCATATGGTGTATATTTGTGCAAACGGAAGCACAAACCTCAATTTTAGTGGAACCTGCTGTCAGCTGACCTCACGGTGCTCCAGGTATTCCTACATTCGTAACTAGGTAGAATGACCAATGCAAGATGAAATAAGCTTATTCGTACATTGACTTGCTGTTTGCAGTGTGGAACAAGGCTGTCATGTGTGGAGGAGCAAACAAGCACTCCAGCCGCGCCGTCAACACAAGATAAAAGAGACCGAGTCATTCATGGCCTGGCCGACGAGCAGGGGTCGTGCAAACATCGGTGCATTATTTTAGTGGAACTGCACAAAAAAGATATTGGGGGTAGTCGGACAAATTTTCTACAGCCACACGGAAGGAATTGCGCTCATCGATTGCATAGAATTTCCTTCGTGCCATCATAGGAGATCCCAAGGTGGAAATCAACTAACCACCTATAAAATTATGCATAATCTTCCTCACGCAAGTCAGTATCCCCTTCATCCAGATGATCGTGTTTTGTCATGCCGAGCTATTGATATGTGCTACTGTTTTGTGACACCGTTTAGGTACAGCGCTTTCCTATCTTTTCACATTCATGACAATGAAGATGATTTCAGTGGAACTGCACAAAATGGTCTGATGTTGGGTGATCTCTATTACCTCCTCTGTTTGCTGCAATGTGTCAGCGTAAATTGCAAGATGAGCCATCAAGCTAGATGTGGAGTTGCCAACATGCTCAAAGTGCACGCAACATTGAGCAGAAAGAAGAATGCCCAAGAAATTAATGTGTGCGTAGGGAGGCCCTTTGCTCAGAGAAGCATCGATCGTTTTTTCTTTATTTCTACACCTTCTCACAGCTTTGTCTTGGTTATAGTCTTGTGAATCATTTAGATGCGTAAACATGCTGAACTTAAGTGCTTGTGAATGTTAGCTAGTATGCATACCGTATCTTGTGAAGCTTAGTTTAGTGTGGATGTTAGCGTGTCAACCTTTGCAATCTATGTGTATTGTGGGCATGTTATTTGACCCCTCATTTTGCCGCGCTACGACCAGTGTGAGTGTCTGCATGCAGTACACCATCCTCTAATTTGGTGGATGCCAAGCCGGCCCCAAAAGGAGCTATAACTTTTTTTCAAGTTGAAAAATGTTACCGATGAGGAGCCATAATTAAGCTGGAGGCGTCTCTTTTTTTCTTTCGAATGGGCAATAAGCTGAGGAGCTGGAGTGTGTCTCTAATGGGCTACCTCTAGTGTTAAGGCCCTCCAGTACGAAACACGGGCAGCCGACTAGGCCGATGCAAAAGCCTATCCATCTTAAAGCCCATTTCTTTTTGTTTTTTACCAGGAAAAGCCCATATTTCTTGAAGAGGGGGCGATCCCAGAAAAACCCTTCTTCCTCCTTGCTTCCACTTATACTGCAGCTCGCTAGACTCTCCCGCTTCCATCGCCCCCCAATTCCCCCCGCTCCCCATCTTCCTCACTCGTACAGAAAACCCCCGCTCACCTTCTTCCTCACTCGTACAGAAAATGCCTGCTCCTCTTCTTCCACTCCTACAGAAAACCCCAGCCCTCCTTCTTCCCCACTCGCACTGCCACTAGGCTCGTCTCTGGCTACTCTACTCAAACCCGTGAGCTCGGCACGACGCCCGCAAGGAAAATGGAGTCGGCTGGCCCCAGCGCCAAGAAGATGAGGCTCCCGCCAGCGGCGACGCCGGTTGTAGATCACGCACCCAGCAGCGCAGGGAGAAGTGGTAGGCCCCCCACCTGATCTGAGGAACCCGTAGAATCTCGGGTGGACTGCATCAACGATCTCCCGGACGCCATCCTTGGGGAGATCATCTCGCTTCTCCCCACCAAGGATTGCTGCCGCACCCAAGTCCTCTCAACTCGGTGGCGCCCTCTATGGCGTGCCATGCCCCTTAATCTCGACTGTCGTCAGCTATCTGTCATTCATGATTTTGAACTCCTTAGAGCCATCATCTCCTCCCACCAGGGCTCCGTTCAACGCGTCTGCATCCCGACATGCTACTTGCTGTCCATACCCTGCATGGTGGACGCTTGGCTGGCATCCCCTGAATTCAAAAAACTCCAGCAGTTTGAGTTCTACCGTTACCACAAAAATTACATACCACGAACCGAAGGCTAAGAATTTGTGCCCACACCACCATTGTCCATCTCGTGGTTTTCCTCCTCTTTCCACACCGCCACCTTCGCCCGGTGCCATCTACAAGACGATCCGGTACAAATGCTTCGACTCCCACTGCTAAAAAAACTTTCGCTTGTGGTGGTTTATGTGTCGGAGGCCTCACTGCATAGCATCATCCACTCCAGTTGCCCTGTCTTGGAGCGCTTGCTGATTGTTTTGGGAATAGAAATCCCAATCAGTTGTCTCCAAATAAAGTCGCCTCACCTTAAAAGCATTGGAATTTGGTTTGAAGGACAGCAGCTCATCAGCGAAGATGCCCCTTCACTTCCAAGGTTGCTCCTTCATTATTGTTATATACCTTCGCAAATAACTATCGTCTCTGCGCCTAAACTGGAGACCTTGGGTGTAATTCCTGATCCATTAAATTATCACAAGTTGGTGTTTGGCTCCACACTTATTCAGGTACCATATATTATCATCTACACATTTGTAATCATAAGCTGCATTTTTCATTTGTGCGCATAGGTTTTATATCATCTTGGAGTACACTTTGGGTACTAATATTATGTTATATGCTCAATGAAGAGTTCGTCCATGGATAGCCTATCAATGGTGCTGGATTCTATCAAGATCTTACATATCGGAACGTTTAGTTATGACCTGAACACAATTATTGGCTTGCTGCGATGCTTTCCATGTCTGGAGAATTTGTATATAAAGGTGATGATTTCATGCACATTGAAAGCCCATATATGTTGTACTAGAATTAACCGTTCAGCTGTCGCTCTTTCGACATACTCTTTTTTTAGACCTTAACTGTTTTCAATCTTCATGTCTACTTAGGCACTAACACATGGAGAAAAACATATAACCAATCGGTGGCGTAATAAGCACCGAGATTTTCTCAGTTCTCATGGCATTCATTTAAGGACAATAATGATGGAAGGATATGCATCCAACCAGGCAAACAGAAGCTTTGTCACATTCTTCCTGTTGAATGCGAGGTTACTATTGTCCATGAGGCTTAAGTTTTTCAACAAGAAATTTCTCACGGATGGATATGTTGAACAGCAAAAAAGAAGTTTCAGGTGGACAAACGGGCTTCTGAACGTGCTCGGCTTCTATTTACAACAACTTGTCGTCATGTTCCAGTATTTTTTTTTGCACAGGATGTTGATTTTATGGATCAGACCGATCCATATGTTTGTGACTGCCAAAAACAGTGGTTGGGTTAGATGTTATTGCCATGTTCAATCTGGGTTTTGTCTAAATTTGATGAACAATTAATCCTTTGTCTTTCGTATCATTTGTAAGCTTGAGTTAGATGGTGTTGCCCTTTTTAACTCGCTTGCGACTGTCATATTTTCATTGAAACAAGGCAAATGGCTTGCCATTTCCTTTATTAAAGAGAGAAATACTATAATGACAGGGACCCAGCAGCTCGCCCAGTTGTTTTTTAGTTTTATCAACTGCGTTGTGCGGGGGCTATGACCCGTTAGCCCAGGCTTTTATTTAAGCACATGACGAGCCCAGTTGATATCTTATTTCTTTCTGAAAATGGCTAGCCCAGTTCTATTTTTTGGACAATACCCAACCCAGGCCTACTTACTTTTCTCAGCCCTGCTGGGCTGCAAATCTTTAAAGACGAGGAAATGTATTCGGCTTCCCCAGAAAATGTGCTATAAGTAGTAAGAAATGGGCTGTAAATTTTAAAAACATAGAAAACCGGCAACTAGATTCAAATTTCATTTTTTCAGGATTTCAAGATTTTAAATTTCATTGTTTTTTTTGCGGGAAAAATTTCGTTGTATTTTAATTTGAAATAAAATTATTTTTAATGTGACTCAAAATTTCGTGATTAAAGAGTTCAGACCCCACCAGAATATGCAATTTTTTTTGAATTTTTTAGCAGTTGCCAGAATATGGTTTGTAATGCTAACAAAAAGAATATGGGCTTCAAAATATCCTTAAGAATTAGCAAATGGGCTGTAAATTATTAAAAATAATGGCAAATAGGCTGTATGCTGTTTTTCACAGATTTGGAGGCTGACTTGTGGGCCTACTAGGTTGACGATGACACTGTCCTAATTTTGTTTTTTGACGCATACGCAAGGCTTTGTCAGCTTAGTCAACACAGAGCAGTGACTGTTGGACGTCCATCCAACCGCTGTCGTGCATGTTCAATCTCTGATCTTCCTGCTCCAGCCGCCCAAACCAGCGCTGGCGGGACTGCCTGCTCCCTCCTTCCGTGGCCGGCTGTGCTGCCGCGCAGGCCTCACCGGCCCACCCTACTCCCACCGCTGGCCAGGCCATCCCTCTACCCACCCGCACCTCCTATTATCTTCCGGCGACGGCAGCCTCACCCCGCAACCGACCAGTCAGCCCTCATACTCCCCTGAGCATGGCCATCCACTGTTATGGCTTCGCCGGCTCTGGGTCATTCCCTTCCTAGGCCTCGCCGTCGTCCATCGTGTTTTTTTACATGGGTCGTCCACCGCGTTGGTGCTCTCGGCACGGCGTGATCAACATGGTCAACAAACGACAGCCATCGGAAGAGGGATGTAAGTGGAGAGGCTAAAAGTAGGGGCCCACACAAGCAAGTGCCTCCTTATTACGCGAAAAAAATGATTGCTCCTGCTGACAGTTGGGACCCATCGCCAAAATCTTCACACGGAAGGAAGTGCCTCCTTATTATGCGAAAAAAACTATTCCTCCCGATGACAGCTGGGACCCGGCATATTTGGTGGCTGACTTGTGGGCCTACTAAGCTGACGCGTACGTAGGGCTTTGTCAACTTAGTCAACAAATGATTCTTGCAGCTGGACCGTTGGATGTTAATCCAACAGCCATGCTGCTTCTTCAACCTCTGATCTTCTTGCTCCAGCCGCCCAAACCAACGCCAGCGGGACCGCCTGCTCCTGCCTCCCGTGAGTGGCAGTGCTGCCGCGCAGGCCTCACCATCCCACCCTAATCCCACCGCCGGCCAGGGCTTCCCTCTACTCACCCACACCCCATGTTATTCTCCGGCGACGGCAGCCTCACACCGCAGCGGAACTAGTGAACCCTCGTACTCCCCTCCGCGTGGGCATCCACTGCCTCGTCTTCCTCGGCTCCGCATTGTTCCCTTAGCACGCATCATCGTCGTCCACCGCCTTGGTGCTCACGGCACGGCGTGGTCAACGTTGTAAATGACCGACAGCCATCGGAAGACGACTGTACACGGTGAGGCTAACAATTGGACCCACCACCTACATGTTCGCACGCAAGGAAGTGCCTCCTTATTACACGCAAAAAAAATGATTCCTCCCCCTGACAGCTGGGACCCACCACATATATCTTCGCACGCTTATCCTCCCTGAAGGCTGGGACCCACCCGGTCGAACCGTACATAGAGTTGTCTGTCTGGTCGCGAACGTGTATGTACATACTGGTTGATTGCTCTCTCTACAACGATGAACCGTGGCCGAGCAAGCAGCGGCACGTGTAGTAGTAGAGCCCCCGACGTAGCAGTTCAGGCAGTCCCTTCTAAACTGTGTACACGTACGTACAGCCAGATCGCAAAAAATACGGCCATGTACGTACATACATGCGGGGTCTTGAACGCCTACTCGCTCATACGTACGGCCAGGGCTCGTGTACATAGAGAGGCAGCGGACGGCAGCAATGGCGTCGTGTTCATCGGGAGCCAACCGGCTTGGACGGAACAGCCGAAACGAGGTCTGGCTTACCGCAGAACAGAGGAAACAGCCTTTCTGTTCGACCGCGTACGGTCAAAACGGGGTCATGTTCATCGGGAAGGGTCTGGCGTACCGCAAAATGGATGAAACGGACTTCTGTTCGAGTGCCTACAGTCGAAACGGTGTCCTGTTGATCAGGAGGGGTGTGGCGTACCGCAAAATGGAGGAAACGGACTTCTGTTGTGCACCTACGGTCGAAACGGAGCCCTGTTCATCCACCATCTACTGCCTCGCTCCAGCCTCCACGGGTTACTGTTCATCCACCGTCGACTTCCTCTAGCCTCCACCTGCTACTGTTCATCCACGGGCTACTGTTCATCCAGCCTCCATCGGCTATTGTTCATCCATCCTCCATGGGGTCATGTTCATGCACCCCCAACCGACTGGGGTGCGGTGGCCTCCTCGAGGTCTAGTTCATCCAGCGGCAATGACCTACTACCACGGGGTCCTGTTCATCCAACCCCCACCGGGAACTGTTCATACACAGCCAACCAACCGGCTTGATTCACCACGTCTCGACTCGTTCTACGTACCACGCGCACGGTAGCAACGGTCACTGTTAATCGAGAGGCAACCCAACACCGGCTGGCTACGTCTCGCACGGGGCTCGATCGGCTTCAGTAAGCAGCAGTAGTGATCGATCGCTCGGGTTCAGTTAGCAGCAATGCTACTTCTTGAGCTTGCGTTGGTTTTTCCCTTGAAGAGGAAAGGTGATGCAGCAAAGTAGAGATAAGTATTTCCCTCAGTTAGAGAACCAAGGTATCAATCCAGTAGGAGACAACGAACAAATCACCTGCACAAACAATCAAACAACTTGCACCCAACGCGATAAAGGGGTTGTCAATCCCTTCACGGTTACTTGCAAAAGTGAGATCTGATAGAGATAGATAAAACTAAACAAAAGATAAAGTAAATATTTTTGGGTTTTTGGTCCATAGATCTGAAAATAAAAGATTGCAAAATAGTAGATCGAAAAGTAATATGATGGAAAATAGACCCGGGGGCCATAGGTTTCACTAGAGGCTTCTCTCAAGATAGCAAATAATACGGTGGGTGAACAAATTACTGTCGAGCAATTGATAGAAAAGCGCAAAGTTATGACGATATCCAAGGCAATGATTATGAAATATAGGCATCACGTCCGTGTCAAGTAGACCGAAATGATTCTGCATCTACTACTATTACTCCACACATCGACCGACTCCTGCCTGCATCTAGAGTATTAAGTTCATGAAGAACAGAGTAACACATTAAGTAAGATGACATGATGTAGAGTAATAAACTCAAGCAATATGATGTAAACCCCATCTTTTTATCTTCGATGGCAACAATACAATACGTGCCTTGCTGCCCCTACTGTCACTGGGAAAGGACACCGCAAGATTGAACCCAAAGCTAAGCACTTCTCCCATTGCAAGAAAAACCAATCTAGTTGGCCAAACCAAACCGATAATTCGAAGAGAATTACAAAGATATCAAATCATGCATATAAGAATTCAGAGAAGATTCAAATAATATTCATAGATAAGCTGATCATAAATCCACAATTCATCGGATCTCGACAAACACACCGCAAAAGAATATTACATCGGATAGATCTCCAAGAACAACGAGGAGAACATGGTATTGAGAATCAAAGAGAGAGAAGAAGCCATCTAGCTACTAGCTATGGACCCGTAGGTCTGAGGTAAACTACTCACGCTTCATCGGAAGGGCAATAGAGTTGATGTAGAAGCCCTCCATGATCGAATCCCCCTCTGGCAGGATGCCGGAAAAGGTCCCTAGATGGGATCTCATGGGTACAGAAGGTTGCGGCGGCGGAAAAGTCTTTTCGTGGATGCTTCTGGTGGTTTGGGAACATATGTGAATATATAGGTGAAAGAATTAGGTCAGGTGAGTCATGGGGGGCCCACAAGGCAGGGGGCGCGCCCTCCACCCTTGTGGCCGCCTCGTGGCTCCTTCGACTTCATCTCCAAGTCTCCTGGGTGTCTTCTGGTCCAAGAAAAATCACCACAAAGGTTTTATTCCGTTTGGTATTCCTTTCCCACGAAGCTAAAAAACAAGGAAAAAACAGAAACTGTCACTGGGCTCTAGGTTAATAGGTTAGTCCAAAATAATATAAAATAGCATATTAATGCATATAAAACATCCAAAACAGATAATATCATAGCATGGAACAATCAAAAATAATATTTACGTTGGAGACGTATCAAGCAACAGCGAAGGAATCGCTCGGGTTCAATCAGCAGCGAATGAATCGCTCGGGTTCAGTTAACAGCCAAGGGATCGATCGCTCGGGTTCAGTAACGTAGCTAGTGCGATCGCTCGGGTTCAGTTATCCACAGTGCATCGCTCGGCCCCGACTACCCACCGTAACTGGGAACTCCCCGATATTTTCCTCGCCCTCACTTCTACCATGATTTTTTCCATCATGGACGGCCCAAAGAATGTCATGCAGGTGCGGCCCCAGCCCGCCCAGGACAAAAAGCCCATTTTTTATCATGAATTTTTGTCATAGAAGTAGGAGCCCACCACATCTATGATGATATGTGTTTTTGTCACAATTATCATCATAGAAGTGTCATAAGAATGACAGAAAAAAATTCGTTCAGGCCAAAATGTCACGGATGCGTCTTTTTTTTGTAGTGAGTCATGTGTTGATGTTGTTGGCCGGCAGGCTGTTTAGCCACGTCCAGGCCGAGCCGACCAGCATGAGTGGCACGTAGCGTATCACCGCGCGCTTGTTGCCGCCAGCAATGCCGGCGGCCGGGGAGTAGTCGGTAAGCCAATCCTCTGGCTTGGCGGTCCCATTGTACTTGGGGGTGTCGCGGGGGGGGGGGGCATGAAACTCTTGGGGAAGGGTTCGCCGCGGATGCGCGGCCCGAAGCAGGCCGGCCTGAAGGAGCTTTCTTCCTCCAACGCGAGGGAGCGGGCCAGTTGTTCGATATGGTGGCGAGCATCGTTCTCGTCTGGGAGGTCACGGGGCCAAAGCCCATCGGCAACCCAAGGACGGCCAGCCGCCTGGGCGGAAGTCGGCCGATCCCGACGCGCGGGCGGGACCGGCAGGCGCCGCGAGTTGGCTGGTGAAAGTCGGTGTGTCGTGATGATGCGGACCTCCCCTGCTGCCACGGGACCGGCTCCCATGGCTGGGAGCAGGCGGGGAGGAAGCTGGAAATTGTGCCTGGGGGCCCACCCAGCTGCAGATCGTCAGCCGCACGCGAGGGTTTCGAGCCGGAAGGATTTGGCTCGTACTGCTCCTGCAGCCGGTTGGCGGCAGTGATGAGGTCGCGGATGCACTACTACAGCAGCAGCAGTGCCTCGCCCTACAGGTGGTCAAATTCAGCCGCAGCCTCATGTGCCGCCCTCATGTTCTGGGCTGGCGTAGCGTAGGTGGGCCGATTGGCGTAGAATAGTTCATCGATGGCTCGGCCATGGCGCCGCATGTCTCCCTGTCGGCTGGGGTCGACGCCGGCCGGAGTGAGGCCGTAGGCAGTGTTGTACTCGCGCTGCATGGCGGCGAGCTCGGTAGCGTCAGCAAGCAAGAGCTTGCGGGACGCCTCGAGATCGGCCGCAGCAGTAGACGTGTCAGCGCTCAGTGCGGTCGGGGCGCGGAGGTTCTGCACCGTTGCCAGCAGGGGGTTGGACTCGCCGGTGCGGGCCGTAGTCGTGGCAGTTACCGCAGCCACGCGCCGGTTGCGACCGGAGGTGTGATACGTCTCCAACGTATCTATAATTTTTTTATTGTTCCATGTTGTTATATTATCAATCTTGGATGTTTTATATTCATTTACTAGCAACTTTATATCCTTTTTTGGGAATAACCTATGACATAGTGCCTGGTGCCAGTTGTTGTTTTTTTGCTTGTTTTTTACTTCGCAGAAAATCAATACCAAACGGAGTCCAAATGGCACGAAACTTTTTGGAGAATTTATTCTACCCAGAAGATACCCACGAAGCCAAAGAAGTGCACGGGAGGAGGCCCATGGGGCCCATTAGGTACCAGGGCGCGTCAGAAGGCCCAAGCGTGCCCTGGTGGGTAGTGGGCACCATGGGAAGCTTCTCCACTGCCTATCAGCTCTATAAAATACTCTAAAATCCCAAAAACCCTAGGGGAGTCAAGAGAAAACTGTTTCCGCCGCCGCAAGTTCCAGAACCATGAGATCCAATCTAGAGGCCCTTTCCGGCACTCTGCCAGAGGGGTCAACAATCACGGAGGGGTTCTTCATCAACACTCCTGCCCCTCCGATGGTGCGTGAGTAGTTTACTACAGACCTACGGGTCCGTAGCTAGTAGCTAGATGGCTTCTTCTCTCTTTTTGATCTTCAATACAATGTTATCCTTGATGTTCTTGGAGATCTATTTGATGTAATGACTTTTTGAGGTGTGTTTATTGGGATCCGATGAATTATGAGTTTATGTTCAGTTCTATCCATGAATATTATTTGAGTCTTTGTTGAACTCTTTTATGCATGATCTTTATAGCCTCGTATTTCTTCTCTGAAACTTTGGTTTTATTTGGCCAACTAGATTGATTTTTCTTGCATGGGAAGAGGTGCTTTGCCATGGGTTCGGTCTTGCGGTGCTTAATCTCAGTGATAGAAGGAGACATGACACGCATGTACCGTTGCCATTAAGGATAAAAAGATGGGGTCTATTCCTACATGAATAGATCTTGTCTACATCATGTCATCGTTCTTATTGCATTACTCCGTTTCTTCATGAACTTAATACACTAGATGCATGCTGGATAGCGGTCGATGTATGGAGTAATAGTAGTAGATGCAGAATCATTTCGGTCTACTAATCTTGGACGTGATGCTTATATACATGATCATTTTTGGATATCGTCATGATTATTCACTTTTCTATCAATTGCCCAACAGTAATTTGTTTACCCATCATATGCTATTTTCTCGAGAGAAGTCTCTAGTGAAATCTACGGCCCCTCGGTCTATTTACTCATCATATTAAACCCAAAAATACCTTGCTGCATTTTTTCTTTCTTTATTTTATTTTTTTGTTTTTGTTAGATCTATTTATAAAATCTCATACAATTTACTCTATCTCAATACCGAAGAGGGATTGACAACCCCTCTTACGCATTGGGTTGCAAGTATTTGTTATTTGTGTGCAGGTGCTGTTTACATAGTGTGGGTGGATGCCCCTACTGGATTGTTAACCTTGGTTTCATAACTGAGGGAAATACTTACTGTTGTTGTGCTGCATCATCCTCTTCTCTTCGGGGAAATACCAACGCAGATACAAGCAATCAGGAAGAATTGCTGGTGTCGTTGCCGGGGAGGATCAAGTTTTTCGTTCATGTGTCAATCTCTGGCATCGGGGAGAAACCATCAACATCTATCAAGTACCCAATCACAAATCTCATCTCCTTGCAATTTACTTTATTTGCCATTTGCCTCTCATTTTCATCTCCCCCACTTCTAAAACGTTTTTGCAAAAATCCAAAAATATTTGCCTTCTTTTTCGTTTGCCTTTTTCTTGTTCGATCTTTTGCTTGCTTGCAATCTTGTTTGCGTAGTCACGATGTCTCAAGAAAATACCAAATTGTGTGATTTTACCAATGCTAATAATAATAATTTTATTAGTACTTCGATTGCTCCTCCCGCCGCTAGTGCGGAGTCTTATGATATCAATGCCGCTTTCTTTAATCCTGTTATTAAAGAGCATTTTGCCAGTAGTCCTAATGAGGGTGTTGCGTCCCATCTAAACACTTTCATAGAATTGTGTGATATGCAAAAGAAAAAAGATGTGGACAATGATATTGTGAAGTTGAAATTATTTCCTTTCTCTTTGCGTGATCGTGCAAAAATTTGGTTTTCATCTTTGCCTCGCAATAGTATTGATTCGTGGGATAAGTGCAAAGATGCTTTTATCACTAAGTATTTTCTGCCCGCGAAAATTATTTCCCTTAGAAATCAAATCATGAATTTCAAGCAACTTGAGCATGAACATGTTGCACAATCTTGGGAAAGAATGAAATTAATGCTAAGAAATTTTCCTACTCATGGTTTAAATATTTGGATGATTATACAATTTTTTATGCGGGATTGAATTTTGTTTCTAGAAATATTTTAGATTCTGCGGCGGGTGGCACTTTTATGGAAATTACTTTGGGTGAAGCTATTAAATTGCTTGATAGTATTATGGCAAGTTATTCACAATGGCATACCGAGAGAGCACCTACTAGTAAAAAAGTTAATTCGGTTGAAGAAATTAGTACTTTGAGTGAAAAAGTTGATGCACTTATGCAATTGGTTGCTAGTAAAAATGCTCCTATTGATCTTAATGATGTGCCTTTGTCTACTTTGATTGAGAAAAATAGTGATCCCGTAGATGTGAATTTTGTTTCGTGAAACAATTTTAATAACAATGCTTATAGAGATAATTTTAATCCTCGGCATTTTCCTGGAAATTCCTCTAATAATTATGGAAATTCCTATGGTAATTCTTCTTATAATAATAATAGGATGCCCTCTGATCTTGAGAGTCATATTAAAGAATTTATCAATGCGCAAAAAGTTTTCAACACTATTATAGAAGAAAAATTGAATAAGATTGATGATATGTCTAGAAGCATTGATAGAATTACTCATGATGTAGAAAATCTCATGATTAAAATTTTTCCACCCAAGGTTGATATCAATGAATCAATTAAGGCTTTATATGTTTCCATGGATGAAAGTAAGAAAATAACCGCTATGCTTAGAGCTAAAACAGAATTTTTAGAAAGAGCATTTTCGCCCGATTGCTTTCATAATAATGATAAAGATATTAAGATCATTGGTATTTATTCTATTGATTCCTTGTTTAGTAATATTAAACTTGATGATAAGGGTATTTAAGAAGAGTCAACTTTAGCTAGAAGGCGTCCCCATAATTCGGAGGGTGAAAATCTTGTTGAAAAAATTGATAAAACTGGGTTTGGAGAGGTCAAAACTTTAACTAGTGATGTGCCCACTCTTCTGGATTACAAAATTCACCCAATGCCTATGAAAAAAACAAAGCTTTTACTAAACATATTGTAGAAGCGATGATGAAAGCTTTAGAAGAAAAGAAAGAATTAGAGATTTCAATTCCTGGAAAATTATATGATGAATGGGAACCCACCATTAAAGTCAAGATAAAAAATTATGGGTACAATGCTTTATGTGATTTAGGTGCTAGTGTTTCCACAATTCCGAAATCTCTATGTGATGTGCTTGGTTTTACCAATATTGAAGAATGTTCTCTTAATTTTCACTTGGCAGATTGTACTATTAAAAAGACTTTGGGAAGAATTAATGATGTTCTTATTCGTCTTGTCCCATAATACTTGGTAGACCGTTTTTACGAACTATAGGTGCCGTGATTGATATGAAAGAAGAGAATATAAATTTTTAGTTTCCATTAGGAAAGGGTATGGAACACTTCCCTAGAACAAGAGTTAAGCCACCATATGAATCTATCATGAGGGCAACCTGTGGATCAAAATCTAAAGATGACAATACTTGAATCTATGCATTATGCCTAGCTAGGGGTGTAAAACAATAGCGCTTGTTGGGAGGCAACCCATGAATAAAATAGTTTTTTCTCTTTTTGTTTCTGTTTTTTGTGTGTTTACACAATTATGCCTCTGTTATGATTGTGTTTTTTTATGTTTTAATTAGTGTTTGTGCCAAGTAATGGCTTTAGGATGGCTTTGGTGATAGTTGATTTGATCTTGTTGGAAACAGAAACTGTTACGTCCAATAGAAGAATTGTTAAAAATCACTGGAGCGACGAAAAACATTGAATTTTTTACACAAGATTAATATACAAATTGGCTCTGTTGTCCTAATTTTTCCAAAGTTTTGGAGTTACAGAAGTATGAGAAAAAAATTTAGTCTTTAGAGACTGTTTTGTTTTTGACAGATTCTGTTTTCATTGCATTGTGTGCTTATTTTGATGAATCTATGGACTATACCGGGGGGTATTAGCCATGGTAAAGTTAGAATACAGTAGGTATAATGCAATAAAAATATGAATGGGTTTGTAACAGTACTTAAAGTAAAGATTGATTTTCTTATACTAACAGATCTCACGGAGGTTTTTGTTAAGTTTTGTGTGATTGAAGTTTTCAAGTTTTGGGTGAGATAACGATGGACGAAGGAATAAGGAGTGAAAAGAGCCTAAGCTTGGGGATGCCCATGGCACCCCAAGGTAATATTCAAGGAGAACCAAGCAAATAAGCTTGGGGATGCCCCGGAAGGCATCCCTCTTTCTTCTAACGACCATCGGTAATTTTACTTGGAGCTATATTTTTATTCGTCACATATCATGAGTTTTGCTTGGAGCGTCTTGTATTATATGAGTCTTTGCTTGTTTTGCTTTTTAGTTTGTCACAATCATCCTTGCTGGACACACCTATTTGAGAGAGCCATAATTATGCTATGATTTGTTAGAATTGCTCTATGTGCTTCACTTAAATTTTTTGAGCCATGGAATTGCTCTAGTACTTCACTTATAACTTTTTGAGCACGGTGGTTGTTTTATTTTTTGAGAAACACTCTCATGCTTCACTTAGATTATTTTGAGAGTTAGTAAAATTTTAAAGAAATAACCTCTCAATGCTTCACTTATATTATTTTGAGAGATGAAAATTGTTTTGAAGAAATATGTGATCTCTTGCTTCACTTAAATTTATTTGAGAGCTTTGTTAGTAGCAATGGTAAATTATAAAATTAGTATCAAAGTGATAGATATTCAAGAGGGATATAATAAATCTTTCATGAAGATCTTTGGATATTATAAACTTGTTTCCTTGTAATAGTTTTGAGATATGGAGATAGTAATATGTGAGTCGTGTTGGTGAGTAATTATGCTTTAGTAAGAACATCGGTGTTAAGGTTTGTGATTCCCTATGCAAGCACAAAAGTCAATAGTTGTGCAATGAAATTACATCCTACTTGTGGTGCATTATTCGGTGTTAGTTATGTTTAATGCTCGTTTATGAGAGTTTTTATTTTTTGGTTGGTTTCTTCTCAATCTATTTGCTAGCATTTCCTTGTACTAAGTGGGAATACTACTTGTGCATCCAAATTCCTTAAACCAAGTTGTGCAAAATGAGTCCACCATACCTACCTATATGCGGTATTTCCTTGCCGTTCCAAGTAAATTTGTATGTACCAACTCTAATTTTCAAAATGAATTTCCTTTTTGTGTGCCCGTACCGCTCCTGAAGTGGCAGGGGGTGGCCAATATTTTCCATGCTAGATATTTTATTCTCAAGACAAGTGTTTATTCACTTGTCATTGCACTAGAGTGTGGCAAGGTAATAGGGATGCCCAGTTCCTAAATGAAAAAAATTTATGTTGTCAAATAATAAATTCCTTAGAAAGTGTTGGTATGGAAGGCACCCGTGGATATGGCTAGCCATGGATTGTGAAAGAATGGTGGAAAAAGGAACAAACTTTATTTTATGTTTGGGAACCGCCTATGATCTATCTAGCATGGAAAGTATTGGGAATTCTCAGTCATTTTCGTTGATAGGAAAAGCATGCCTCTCAAAACAATTTTATCTCGCAATTTAAGCTTTGAGCTCTGCACCTCTACAAATCTCTGCTTCCCTCTGCGAAGGGCCGATCTACTACTTTATGCAATTTTATTTTTTATTTGAGTCTCCACCTTCTCTTATAAAGCACCAACTAGGGAACACTATTATCATACTTGTGCATTGGGCATAGTTAATATTTGTGTGTGTTTCATGAATGGATCAATGATTGAGCATAATGGGCTAGGCATAGCTTTCTTTAGTGTTGATATTTTGAAAGACATGGTTGCTTGTTGTCCTCATGTCAAATATAGACTATTGCTTTGAATCATCTAAAAGTCCAAATGTCCATGCTACAAAAGAAAAGAATATGTGATGAACATGTTAGGCAGCATTCCACATTAAAAACTCTGTTTTTATCATTTACCTACTCGAGGACGACCAGGAATTAAGCTTGGGGATGCTGATACGTCTCCAACGTATCTATAATTTTTTATTGTTCCATGTTTTTATATTATCAATCTTGGATGTTTTATATTAATTTACTAGCAACTTTATATCATTTTTTGGGACTAACCTATTGACATAGTGCCTAGTGCCAGTTGCTGTTTTTTTGCTTGTTTTTTACTTCGCAGAAAATCAATACCAAATAGAGTCCAAATGCCATGAAACTTTTTTGAGAATTTTTTCCGCCCAGAAGACACCCAGGGAACCAAAGAAGTGCATGGGGGGAGGCCCGTGGGGCCCACTAGGCACCAGGGTGTGCCAGAAGGCCCTGGCGCGCCCTGGTGGGTAGTGGGCACCACGGGAAGCTTCTCCACCGCATATCAGCTCTATAAATACTCTAAAATCCCCAAAACCCTAGGGAGTCGTGAGAAAACAGTTTCCGTCGCCGCAAGTTCCAGAACCATGAGATCCAATCTAGAGGCCTTTTCCGGCACTCTGTCGGAGGGGTCAACAATCACGGAGGGCTTCTTCATCAATACCCTTGCCCCTCTGATGATGAGTGAGTAGTTTACTACAGACCTACGGGTCCGTAGCTAGTAGCTAGATGGCTTCTTCTCTCTTTTTGATCTTCAATACAATGTTCTCCTCGATGTTCTTGGAGATCTATTCGATGTAATGAATTTTAGCGGTGTCTTTGTTGGGATCCGATGAATAGTGAGTTTATGATTAATTATATCCTTGAATATTATTTGAGTCTTTGCTGAACTCTTTTATGCATGATCTTTATAGCCTCGTATTTCTTCTCCGAAACTTTTGTTTGGTTTGGCCATGTAGATTGATTTTTCCTGCCATGGGAAGAGGTGCTTTGTGATGGGTTCGATCTTGTGGTGCTCAATCTCAGTGACAGGAGGAGACATGACACGCGTGTATCATTGCCATTAAGGATAAAAAGATGGGATATATTCCTACATGAATAGATCTTGTCTACATCAAGTCATCGTTCTTATTACATTACTCCGTTTCATCATGAACTTAATACACTAGATGCATGCTGGATAGCGGTTGATGTGTGGAGTAATAGTAGTAGATGCAGAATCATTTTGGTCTACTAATCTTGGACGTGATGCCTATATACATGATCATTGCCTTGGATATCGTCATGATTATTCACTTTTCTATCAATTGCCCAACAATAATTTGTTTGCCCACCGTATGCTATTTTCTCGAGAGAAGCCTCTAGTGAAATCTACGGCCCCCGGGTCTATTTTCCTATCATATTAAACCCAAAAATACATTGCTGCAATTTTTCTTTATTTATTTTATTTTGTGTTTTTTTAGATCTATTTATCAAATCTCATACAATTTACTCTATCTCAATACCAAGGAGGGATTGACAAGCCCTCTTATGCGCTGGGTTGCAAGTATTTGTTATTTGTGTAGGTGCTTGATGACCCACAAGTATAGGGGATCAATCGTCGTCCTTTTGATAAGTAAGAGTGTCGAACCCAATGAGGAGCAGAAGGAAATTACAAGTGGTTTTCAGCAAGGTAATTTCTGCAAGCACTTAAATTGTCGGTAACGGGTAGTTTGATAGCAAGATAATTTGTAACAAGCAAGTAACGGTAATGGTAAATAAAGTGCAGCAAGGTAGCTCAATCTTTTTGTGGCAAAGGACAGGCAAAAAACGTCTCTTATAATAAGCAAAGCGTTCTTGAGGGCACACGGGAATTTCATCTAGTCACTTTCATCATGTTGGTTTGATTCGCGTTCGCTACTTTGACAATTTGATTCGCATTTGGACCGGTGCTTGGGTGCTGTTCTTACTTGAACAAGCCTCCCACTTATGATTAACCCCCTCACAAGCATCCGCAACTACGAGAAAAGTATTAAGATAAAATCTAACCATAGCATTAAACATATGGATCCAAATCAGTCCCTTACGAAGTAGCGCATAAACTACGGTTTAAGCATCTGTCACTCTAGCAACCCATTATCTAATAACTACTCCACAATGCATTCCCTTAGGCCCAAATATGGTGAAGTGCCATGTAGTCTATGTTCACATAACACCACTAAGGGAATCTCAACATTCATATCATCAAAATATCGAACACATATCAAAATCACATGATTACTTGCAACATGACTTCCCCCGTGACCTCAAGAACAAAAGTAACTACTCGCAAATGATATTCATGCTCAAGATCAGAGGGTATTAAATAGCATAATGGATATGAACATATAATCTTCCACCAAATAAACCATATAGTAATCAACTACAAGATGTAATCAACACTACAAGTCACCCACAAGTACCAATCTGAGATTCTGGTACAAAGATTGAACACAAGAGATGAACTAGGGTTTGAGAGGAGATGGTGTTGTTGAAGATGTTGATGAAGATTAGCCTCCCAAAGATGAGAGGGTTGTTGGTGACGACGATGGCTTCGATTTCCCCCTCATGGAGGGAAGTTCCCCCGACGGAATCGCTCTGCCGGAGGGCAAAAGTGCTCCTTCCCAAGTTCTGCCTCAAGACGGTGGCGCTCCATCCCGAAAGTCCTCTCTTTATTTTTTTCTAGGTCAAAAGACCTAATATACCAGAAGATGGGCACTGGAGGTGGGCTGGGCTGGCCACAACCTACCAGGGCGCGCCTGGGGGGGCCTGGCGCGGCCTAGTGTCTTGTGGTCATTAGGTGGCCCCCCTCCGATAGTTATTTGCTCCAGTATTTTTATATATTCCAAAATATTTCTCCGTAAATTTTCAGCTCATTTGGAGATGTGCAGAATAGGTATCTCTGACATAGTTTTTCTAGGTTGTCGGGGCACGACACCTATGGGATCCCGAGAGACCCCTTTACGATTCGGCAGGGGGGAGAGGTATACGCAAAGAGCAGAACCAATGATCGACGCGGGAAGTTTTTACCCAGGTTCGGGCCGCTGATCAGTGTAAAACCCTACTCCTGCTTTGTGTTCTTATTGATGTTCTTGAGCCCAGCCTTCAGGAGTGCTCGCAATGAACAGTACGTTCAAAGAGCAGCTACGCATGCAGAATGGGCCAGAAGTCCTCCTCCTCTGTAGCAGTTGCCTTGGGCCTCCTTTTATATGCTCAAAGGGGTCTCCACAGTGGCAAAATGTACATACATTGAGGTGTAAAGTAGCTACAGGGTATCATACCTAACCCCTGACGGATTAGGACAAGCGCATTTAATGCACCGTGAGGTGTCCGTTTAGGTGTCCTCACTTTCTTGGGGATGGAAAAAGGGGGCCATCCCATGAGCACCGCTTAAGCTCTCCTCCACTGGCGCATTGCCACGCATCCAGAGAAGGATCCAGAATGTCAGACTTGTTACTGTGCCGAAGCGGTGGCACAGTGGCAGAATTTCGTCAGGCACCGAGTCTTGCCGGGCACCAAGCCTTGCCGGGCGCCAAGCCTTGCCGGGCGCCAAGCCTTGCCGGGCTCCAAGCCTTGCCGGGAGCCAAGCCTCGCCGGGCTCCACAGGCCATCCCGGCAAGGATCTTGCCGGGGAAGCTGGCCTTCGGATTCCAGCTTTGCTTATCTGCTGATCCTCAGATCTCTGACTTGATGATTTCCTTGGTGGCTTGAATCGACCTCGAGCTATTCCCGGCAAGCCTTGCCGCGAGGATGGCTACAACTGCCCGTGCACAAGTACGGGGTACTAGTGGCCCAATACTTAGTACACCGACACAGGTCCAGAATTCCAGCTGCCGGTATTCTCCCTCTTTGTGTAAACCTTGCATATTATGAGAGAAAAGGCATTAGAATTAATCCATAAAGCATTATTATACATAAAAACATTATAAATAACAGTAGGAAAACATGATGCAAAATGGACGTATCAGTGTTGTTTACATAGTGTGGGTGGATCCTCCTACTGGATTGATAACCTTGGTTTCATAACTGAGGGAAATACTTACCATTGTTATGTTGCATCATCCTCTCCTCTTCGGGGAAATACCAACGCGGATACAAGCAATCAAGGTGTTGCTGGACTCGGTGGTGAGGACCTTCACGCGGATGCAGAGATCGTCGATGATACCGGCGAGGCTGCTGCCGCAGGACGGCAGCGGGTCGGAGATGATGAGCACCCCACTAGGGTACTCGCCACGGACGAGCGCGATGATGATGCATAGCTCGCCAAAGGAGACGACGGAGCTGCCTACAGGGCAGGCGATGCCCGTGCCAAGAGCCACACCAGAGTCGGCGAAGCCGGCTGATAAGTCCATTTTGCATCATGCTTTTATGTTAATATTTATTGCATTATGGGCTGTTATTATACATTATGGTACAATACTCATGCCTTTTCTCTCTTATTTTACAAGATTAACATGAAGAGGGAGAATGCCGGCAGCTGGAATTCTGGACCGGAAAGGAGCAAATCTGAGAGACTTATTCTGCGCAACTCCAAAAGTCTTGAAAAATTACGAAGAATTATTTTGGAATATATAAAAATAATTGGGCGAAGAAATACCAGAGGGGACCCACCAGGTGGCCACAAGCCTGGGGGCGCGCCCTACCCCCCAGGGCTTGTGGGCCCCCTGGCAGGTCTCCGGTGCCCATCTTCTGCTATATGAAAGGTTTTGACCTGGAAAAAAAATCAGAGAGAAGCTTTCGGGACGAAGTGCCGCCGTCTCGAGGCGGAACCTGGGCAGAAGCAATCTAGGGCTCCGGCGGAGCTATTCTGCCGGGGAAACTTCCCTCCGGGAGGGGGAAATCCAAGCCATCATCATCACCAACGATCCTCTCATCAAGGGAGGGTTAATCTCCATCAACATCTTCACCAGCACCATCTCCTCTCAAACCCTAGTTCATCTCATGTATTCAATCTTTGTCCCAAAACCTCAAATTGGTACCTGTGGGTTGCTAGTAGTGTTGATTACTCCTTGTAGTTGATGCTAGTTGGTTTATTTGGTGGAAGATCATATGTTCAGATCCTTAATGATAATTAATGCCCCTCTGATCTTGAACATGAGCATGCTTTGTGAGTAGTTATGTTTGTTCCTGAGGACATGGGAGTAATCATGTGAATTTGGTATTCGTTCGATATTTTGATGAGATGTATGTTGTCTTTCCTCTAGTGGTGTTATGTGAACGTCGACTACATGAAACTTCACCATGATTTGGGCCTAGGGGAAGGCATTGGAAGTAATAAGTAGATGATGGGTTGCTAGAGTAACATAAGCTTAAACCCTAGTTTATGCGTTGCTTCGTAAGGGGCTGATTTGGATCCACATGTTTCATGCTATGGTTAGATTTATCTTAATTCTTCTTTCGTAGTTGCAGATGCTTGCAAGAGGGGTTAATCATAAGTGGGAGGCTTGTCCAAGTAAGGACAACACCCAAGCACCGGTCCACCCACATATCAAATTATGAAAGTAACGAATGCGAATCATATGAGCATGATGAAAACTAACTTGACAATAATTCCCATGTGTCATCGGGAGCGCTTTGCTTTATATAAGAGTTCATCCAGGCATATCCTTTGCTATAAAAAGGATTGGGCCACCTTGTTGCACCTTTGTTACACTTGTTACTTGCTTCCCGTTATGAATTATCTTATCACAAAACTATCTGTTACCGATAATTTCAGTGCTTGCAGAAAATACCTTGCTGAAAACCGCTTGCCATTTCCTTCTGCTCCTCGTTGGGTTCGACACTCTTACTTATCAAAAGGGTTATGATAGATCCCCTATACTTGTGGGTCATCATCGGCTGCTTCGGGCAGGCTGATCAGATCGTACGCGATGCGCTCGCCAAAGGGAGTGAAGGGTCTTGTCTGGAACATAAATCCGGCCAACGCCGTAGACGGCCCCTCGGTGGGCGCCAACCGTCGTGGTTTGCTCACGGCAGATGCCGTGTGTGGGCTTATCGAACGTGGTTGGGGCCAGAGGACGCTTGTGGGTTTCGGAGACGAGATTGGGGACAAGCGGTGTGAGACACGCGATGTACCCAGGTTCGCGGTCCTCCGTGGGAGGTAACACCCCTAGTCTTGCCGGATCTACTAGGAGGATCACAAGAGGGATACAATGGTGCTCCTGAGCTGTTTGGGTGGAGGAGGAAGAAGGAGCTAGCTATCCTCTTCTCCTTGCGTATGGGTGTGTGTGTGAGAGTGTGAGTAATGAGCCGACCCCCTCTCAGGGGGGCTCCAGGGAGGTCTTATTGTTTGACCTCCTAGGGTACAATGGTAAATCTCAGTGGGGCGGGTCAATGGTGTCATTGCCTCAGTCTTCACATGGGCCCGCCAACTACAGGGCCCATTGGCAGGATGTCACTGTAACACATCGCTCGCCGCGTCACTGGGTAGTTGGTACAGTGTCGGGCCGCGCTAACGTCGATTAGTGGTGAGTGGTCCATTGTTGCCACACTATATCCATCGTGGGGACCGGTCTTGTCATAAGGTTGGATGGAACGGGCGCTGGCCCACCGCCAGCCGGCCCGCGGTCAGCCGACTAGAGCTTTGTCCTCACGCCCAGCCGGCCCAGAGCTGAAAGGCCAGCTGGAGGGCGAGCCGGATTTGAGGCGCGCCTGCTGCCCTGATGTTTTCAAAATTGCTAAGCCTTCGAGGTGCCTACCCGGGGGTCATCCCCCCCCCCCCGACATTATTCATTGAAAGTAATTGGGTCTTTTCTGAACTTTATTATGCATGATTTTTATAGCTTTGTATTTCTATCTGATTTATCCGTTTGGTTTGGCCAACTAGATTGATTTATCTTCAGTGGGAGAGGTGCTTTGTGATGGGTTCAATCTTGCGGTGCTCTACATCCCAGTGACAGAAGGGGACAAGACACTTATTTGTATTGTTGCCATTAAGAGTAAAACGATAGGGTTTATTCATATTGATTGGGTTTACTTTGTCTACATCATGTCATCTTGCTTAAGGCATTACTCCGTTTTTCATGAACTTAATACCATAGATGCATGCTGGATAACGGTCGATTGGTGGAGTAATAGTAGTAGATGCAGGCAGGAGTCGGTCTACTTGTCTCGGACCTGATGCCTATATACATGATCATCGTTGTGAATACGTCATAACTATGCGATTTTTATCAATTGCCCAACAGTAATTTGTTCACCCACCGTATGCTATGTGTTCAAGAGAGAAGCCTCTAGTGAAAATTATGGCCCCCGGGTCTACTTTTACCTTGGTTCTTAACTGAGGGAAATACTTATCCCTATTGTACTGCATCAGCCTCTCCTCTTCGTGGAAATCCCAACGCAGCTCACAAGTAGCAGTTCCTGCCGATCTGCGAAAGGAGGCACTTCTGCATATAGCGTTGGAAGGTGGCACCATCATTCCTCAAGCCGAACGACTTGGTGATGTAGCAGTAGGCCCAAAGGGCGTGATGAAGGAAGTCTTGAGCTGGTCGGCCGGGTCGAGCTTCATCTGGTGGTAGCCGGAGTAAGCATCGAGGAACAATAGCAACTCACAGCCGGCTGTGGAGTCGATCACCTGATCGATCCGAGGCATGGCGAAAGGATATTTGGGGCATGCCTTGTTCAGGCCGGTGTAGTCGATGCAAATGTGCCTTGTGCCATTCTTCTTCAAGACGAGGATTGGGTTGGCCAGCCACTCAGGGTGGAAAACTTCCATAATGAAACCGGCTGCGAGCAGCCGGGCGATTTCCTCACCAATGGTTCTTCGCTTCTCCTTGGAGAAGCAGCAGAGCGGTTGCTTCATCGGCTTGGCATCTGGCTGCACCTGAAGTTTGTGCTCGGTGAACTCTCTTGGAACACCCGGCATTTCCTTGGGGGACCATGCAAAGATATCTTGATTCTCACAGAGGAAATCAACGAGCTCGCCTTCCTATTTGCTGTATGGCGGGAACTGACGGTGACGCACTGGGCCAGGTTGGCCGGGTCTAGTGGAACTTGCTTGGTGTCCTTGGATGGTTGGAAGGCCGCCTCATTAACCGGCTGCTTGGAACGAGGAGCCAGCACGGCCGGCTGCTTGCGGGCGAGGGCCACGAGCTGGCGCTTCTCCTCAGCGGTGACTAGGTACTTGGCGAGCCGGGAGTCAGCTGCCGTGCACTCGGCGGATTTCTCGTAGTTGCCGACGATGGTGATGATGCCCTTGGCACCCGGCATCTTCAGCTTCAGGTAGGTGTAGTGCGGCACCGCCATGAACTTGGCCAGCACGGGCCGGCCCAAGAGCGTGTGGTAAGGGCTGCTCAGGTTAACCACCTCGAACCAGATCGGCTCACGGCAGAAGTGGAGCTGGTCGCCAAACAGCACGTCCAATCGGATCTTGTCGATGGGGGAGTAGGAGTGCCCCGGCAAAATGCCATGGAACACTGTCTAGCTAGGCTACAGATGGCTCCTCTTAATGCCCAGCTTGATCATGGTGTCGCAGTAGAGGATGTTGATGCTTCTACCGCCGTCGATCAGCACCCGCGTGAAGTGGCAGGTGCGCTTCTCGGAAGTGAAAGTGGGGTCAAGGATGAGGACGTAGATGGCCGGCGTGGGCATCAAAGCCGATTGGTCCTCTTGGCTCCAAGTGACCGGCTTCTCAAACCAATGCATTAACTAAGGAATGGCGGGAACGGTAGCATTCACCTCGCGGGACCGCCTGCGCAGGCTATGCTTGTCGTGAGCCTCACTGGTGAATGCGATGTAGGACGCGTCCCGACGTGGAAAATCATTGCGCAGCAGGCCGGCTACCGGAGCCAGCGGCGGAGGAGGAGCCGGCGGGGGAGGCGCAGCGCCCTCGCCCCGCGCCAAGCGTTGGGTCCAGCTGCACTGTTGGGTTGTGTGTGAAGAGGGCTTCGCGATGCTGTGGTGCTTGCATGGGGCGTCAAGCATATGCTCGAAAGTGAGCTTGGCCAGCCAGGCGCCTTGCCGGTTCGCTGCCGTCCTGCTCGGCAGACGGCTCTTCCTCGACAGCTGCCACTTGCCGGCTACCGGAGCGGGTATCCGGCTATTCGCCCTTCCTCTTGTTGTTGTTGTTGTTGTTGTTGTTGTTGTTGTTGTTGTTGTTGTTGTTGTTGTTGTTGTTGTTGTTGTTCTACTGCCGGCCACCGTCACCAGCCGGCTGACAGTTGGTCGGCGGAGCCGGCACCGCCTTGCCGGATGTGTCCAGCCGGACCTGCACCCTCATCGCGGAGTCGTTCGTGGTGTATTTGTCCGTCGTGGTCATGAGCGCGGCCATGGTTGTCGGGTCGGAGCACATGAGTTTGTGCTTGAGCAGGGTGTCGTCCCGGCACCCGTCGATGAAGTACTGGATGGCCTGCACCTCATGAATCCCCTCGTGGGAGTTGTACAGCTCGGTCCACCGCATGAGGTAGTCGCGGAGGGTCTCTTCTGGTCCCTGGATGCACCTGGAGAGTTAACGGGGCCGGCCGAGACGCTTGTACATGTCGGTGAAATTGCGCACAAAGGCCTCGTCAAAGTCCAGTCAGGTGTTGATGTTGTTGGTCGGCAGGCTGTTCAGCCACGTCCGGACCGAGCCAAGCAGCATGAGCGGCACGTAGCGTATCTCCACGAACTTGTTGCCGCCGGCAATGCCGACGGCCGTGGAGTAGTCGGTAAGCCAATCCTCTGGCTTGGCGGTCCCATTGTACTTGGGGGTGTCGCGGGGGAGCGTGAAACTCTTGGGGACCGATCTCCCCCGGTCAGCGGTGAGTGGTGCATTGTTGCCCTGCTCTCTCCATCATGGGGACCGGTCTTGTCCTACAGTTGGATGGGACGGGCGCTGACCCACCGCCTGCCGGCCCACGGTCATGCCGACTAGAGCTTTGTCGCCACGCCCAGCCGGCCTGGAGCTGGAAGGCCGGCTGGAGGGCGAGCCAGATTTGAGGGGCGCCGGCCGCCCTGATGTTTTGAAAATTGCTAAGTCTTCGAGATGCCTACCCGGGGGTCATCCCCCCGACATTATTCATTGAAAGTAATTGAGTCTTTTCTGAACTTTATTATGCATGATTGTTATAGCTTTGTATTTCTCTCTTATTTAACCATTTGGTTTGGCCAACTAGATTGATTTATCTTCAGTGGGAGAGGTGCTTTTTGATGGGTTCAATCTTGCGGTGCTCTATATCCTAGTGACAAAAGGGGACAAGACACGTATTTGTATTGTTGCCATTAAGGGTAAAACAACGGGGTTTATTCATATTGATTGGGTTTACTTTGTCTACATCATATCATCTTGCTTAAGGCATTACTCCATTTTTCATGAACTTAATACCATAGATGCATGCTGGATAGCGGTCGATTCGTGGAGTAATAGTAGTAGATGCAGGTAGGAGTCGGTCTACTTGTCTCGGACGTGATGCCAATATACATGATCATCGTTGTGAATACATCATAACTATGCGATTTTCTATCAATTGCCCAACAGTAATTTGTTCACCCATCGTATACTATGTGTTGAAGAGAGAAGCCTCTAGTGAAAACTATGGCCCCCGAGTCTACTTTTACCATATTATAAAAACAAAAATTCCTTTTCTCCAATTTATTTACTTTTATTTTACTTTGCAATTTATCCATCTACCTATACAAGATTTGATCCTTACAAGTAACGAGTTCAAGGGGATTGACAATCCTCTTGCCCGCTTTGGGTGCAAGTGTTTGCTTTTATGTGTGGAGGTGTTGTTCATGAGGCTTTGCGAGATTCTCCTATTGGTTCGATAAACCTTGGTTCTCACTGAGAGAAATAATTGTCTCTATTGTACTGCATCTCCCCTTCTCTTCGGGGAAAATCCCAACGCAGCTCACAAGTAGCAGGAAGAATTTCTAGCACCGTTGCTGAGGAGACATCATCAAAACCAATCAAATACCTACACGCAAACTATCATCTACTTGCTCTACTTTTTATTTGCTGGTAAACGTTGCATGGAGAACAAAAAAATTCTATGCACACGCAAGATCTATCCATGGATATGCATAGCTACGAGAGGGGGAGAGCATCTACATACCCTTATAGATCGCTAAACGGAAGTGTTTATCAATGCGGTTGATGTAGTCGTACACCTTCACGATCCATTCCGATCAAGCACCGAACGTACGGCACCTCCGCGTTCAGCACATGTTCAGGTCGATGATGTCCTCGCCTTCTTGATCCAACAAGAGCTGTGAAGTAGTAGATGAGTTCCGGAAGCACGATGGCTTGCTGACGGTGGTGGTGAAACTATTTCCGCAAGGCTTCGCAAGCACAACGGATTTAGAGAGGAGGATGAACTATAGGGAGAGGGGGCACCGGCACACGCTTGGTGAATGGTGGTGTGTGGCGCCCCCTCCCCTACTCTCATATATATAGGTGGAGTGGGGGGGAGGCAGCCTAGGGCGCACCACAATGGGGCCGGCGGCTGCCCTAGGGCGCCTCCCAGGGCGCGCCCCCTTCCATACTTGGCGCGTGGGGAGAAGCAAAGGGGGGCCGGCGGCCCCTAGGGCTCCTCCCCTTCCTTCTTCCTTGTGTGGAGAAAGGCAGGAGGGGGCCGGCCCCTCCTCCTTCCTTCCTAGGGCTGGCGGCCAGGAGTTGGGGCGCGCCAGTCCCCTTGTGGGCTGGTGTGCTCCCCTCCTTTTGGCCTGTTAGGCCCAACAACTCCCTGTGGCCTTCTGGAACCCCTTCCGGTGATCCGATAATTATCCGGTGTATTTAGGAACCCTTCTAGAGACCGAATACTATCATCCTATATATCAATCTTTACCTCCAGACCATTCCGGAGCTCCTCGTCATGGCCGTGATCTCATCCGGGACTCCGAACAACATTCGGTCACCAACATACATAACTCATATAGTACTCAACGAATGTTAAACGTGCGCACCGTATGGGTTCGAGAATGATGTAGACATGACCGAGACGCTTCTCTGGTTAATAACCAATAGCGGGACCTGGATGCCCATATTGGTTCCAACATATTCTACGAAGATCTTGATCGCTCGAACCTTTATGACAACATATGTAGTTCCCTTTGTCCATCAGTATGTTACTTACCCGAGATTTGATCATCGGTATCTCCATACCTAGTTCAATCTCGTTACCGGCAAGTCTCTTTACTCGTTCCGTAATACATCATCTTGTAACTGACTCCTTAGTCACTTTTCTTGCAAGCTTCTTTTGATGCTGTATTACCGAGAGGGCCCAGAGATACCTTTCGGTCATACGGAATGACAAATCCCAATCTCGATCCATGCCAACTCAACAGACACCTTCGGAGATACCTGTAGTGCACCTTTATGATCACCCAGTTACGAAGTGACATTTGATACACACAAGGCATTCCTCCGGAGTCCGGGAGTTGTATGATCTCATGGTCGAAGAAACATGTATTTGACACTAAGAAAGCGGTAGCAATAAACTGAACGATCATATGCTATGCTAACGGATGGGTCTTGTCCATCACATCATTCTCCTAATGACGTGATCCCGTTATCAAATGACAACTCATGTCTATGGTCAGGAAACCTTAGCCATCTTTTGATCAATGAGCTAATCTAGTAGAGGCTTACTAGGGACTTGGTATTTGTTTATGTATTCACACATGTATTTAAGTTTTCGATCAATACAATTATAGCATGAATAATAAATCTTTATCACGATTAAGGAAATATAATAATAACCACTTTATTATTGCCTCTAGGGCATATTTCCAATAGTCTCCCACTTGTACTAGAGTCAATAATCTAGATTACATAGTAATGAATCTAACACCCATGGAGTCTTGGTGCTGATCATGTTTTGCCCGTGGAAGAGGTTTAGTCAATGGGTCTGCCACATTCAGATCCGTATGTACTTTGCAAATTTCTATGTCTCCATCCTTGACATAATCTCGAATGGAGTTGAAGCATCGCTTGATGTGTTTGGTTCTTTTGTGAAACCTGGTCTCCTTGGCTATGGCAATTGCACCAGTGTTGTCACAAAAGATTGTCATTGGACCCGATACACTGGGTATTACACCCAGATCGGATATGAACTCCTTCATCCAGACTCCTTTATGCGCTGCTTCAAAAGCAGCTATGTACTCTGCTTCATATGTAGATCCCGCCAAGACGCTCTGTTTAGAACTGCACCAACTGACAACTCCACCGTACCATTCAATATAAATACGTATTTGGTTTGTGACTTAGAGTCATCCGGATCTGTGTCAAAGCTAGCATCGATGTCACCCTTTACAATGAGCTCTTCGTCACCTCCATAAACGAGAAACATATCCTTGGTCCTTTTCAGGTACTTCGGGATATTCTTGACCGATGTCTAGTGATCCACTCCGGGATTACTTTGGTACCTCCCCGCCAAACTTATGGCAAGGCACACATCAATTCTGGTACACAGCATGGCATACATTATAGAACCTATGGCTGAGGCATAGGGAATGACTTTCATTCTCTCTCTATCTTCTGCCGTGGTCGGACTTTGAGTCTTACTCAATTTCACATCTTGCAACACAGGCAAGAACCCTTTCTATGACTAGACCATTTTGAACTTCTTCAGAACTTTGTCAAGGTATGTGCTTTGTGAAAGTCCTATTAAGCGTCTCGATCTATCCCAATAGATCTTGATGCCCAATATGTAAGCAGCTTCATCAAGGTCTTTCATTGAAAAATTCTTATTCAAATCAAAAGTACTCATGTGATCCCGAGCTCCAGTGATCCCGGATGAACAGTAAGATCTGAAAAATTAGAAAAAAAATCTGATTTTTTTTTGCAAGAAACATTGTCATTTTTTTACATGCAAGCAATTTTTCATCATGAAATTACATTTGTGGAGGTGTGGGCGAAAAAAAAACAAAATTGATGTTTCAAAGTGCTTCCAAAAATAGTTTTTTAGAACATCGATTTTGTTTTTTTGCCCACACCTCCACAAATGTAATTTCATCATGAAAATTTGCATGCATGTAGAAAAAACATCAATGTTTCTTGTCAAAAATATTTGGAATTTTTTTTAATTGTTTACTATTTTTTTAGATTTTACTGTTCATCCGGGATCACTGGAGCTCGGGATCACATACTCCATGTCCTATTCAAATAACCTTTTACGCTATCCAGAAATTCTATATCATTTAAAATTAGCAATATGTCATTCACATATAATATCAGAAATGCTACAGAGCTCCCACTCACTTTCTTGTAAATACAGGCTTCACCGTAAGTCTGTATAAAATCAAATGCTTTGATCACCTCATCAGAGCATATATTCCAACTCCGAGATGCTTGCACCAATCCATAGATGGATAGCAGGAGCTTGCACACTTTGTTAGCACCCTTAGGATCGACAAAACCTTCTGGTTGCAGCATATACAACTCTTCTTTAAGAAACCCGTTAAGGAATGCAGTTTTGACGTCCATTTGCCAAATTTCATAATCATAAAATGTGGCAATTGCTAACATGATTCTGACAGACTTAAGCATCACTACGGGTGAGAAAGTCTCATCGTAGTCAACCCCTTGAACTTGCCGAAAACCTTTTGTGACAAGTCGAGCTTTGTAGACAGTGGTATTACCATCAGCGTCCATCTTCCTCTTGAATATCCATTTATTCTCACTGGCTTGCCGATCATCGGGCAAGTCCACCAAAGTCCACACTTTGTTCTCATACATGGATCCTATCTCAGATTTCATGGCCTCAAGCCATTTTTTGGAATCTGGGCTCATCATAGCTTCTTCATAGTTCGTAGGTTCGCTGTTGTCTAACAACATGACTTCCAGGACAGGATTACCATACCACTCTGGTATGGTACATGTTCTGGTCGACCTATGAGGTTCAATAGTAACTTGATCTGAAGTTTCATTATCATCATTTGCTTCCTCTCTGGGTAGTGTAGGCATCACGGGAACGGTTTTCTCTGATGTGCTACTTTCCAATTCGAGAGAAGGTACAACTACCTCATCAAGTTCTACTTTCCTCCCACTCACTTCTTTCGAGAGAAACTCCTTCTCTAGAAATGACCCATTCTTAGCAACAAAGATCTTGCCTTCAGATCTCTGGTAGAAGGTATACCCAATAGTTTCTTTAGGGTATCCTATGAAGACGCACTTCTCCGCTTTGGGTTTGAGCTTATCAGGCTGTAGCTTTTTGACATAAGCGTCGCATCCCCAAACTTTAAGAGACGACAGCTTAGGTTTCTTGCCAAACCATAGTTCATACGATGTCGTCTCAACGGATTTAGACGGTGCCCTATTTAATGTGAATGCGACTGTCTCTAATGCATAACCCCAAAACTATAGCGGCAAATCGGTAAGAGACATCATAGAACGCACCATTTCTAATAAAGTACGGTTATGACGTTCAGACACACCATTATGCTGTGGTGTTCCAGGTGGCATGAGTTGTGAAACAATTCCATATTGTCTTAAATGAAGGCCAAACTTGTAACTCAAATATTCACCTCCGCGATCAGATCATAGAAACTTTATTTTTGTTGTTACGATGATTCTCTACTTCACTCTAAAATTCTTTGAACTTTTCAAATGTTTCAGACTTGTGTTTCATCAAGTAGATATACCCATACATACTCAAATCATCTGTGAAGGTTAGAAAATAACGGTACCCGCCGAGTGCTTCAACACTCATCGGACTGCATACATCGGTATGTATTATTTCCAATAAGTCATTAGCTCGCTCCATTGTTCCAGAGAACGGAGTTTTAGTCATCTTACCCATGAGGCATGGTTCGCAAGTATCAAGTGATTCATAATAAAGTGATTCCAAAAGTCCATCCGCATGGAGTTTCTTCATGTGCTTTACACCAATATGACCTAAACGGCAATGCCACAAGTATGTTGCACTATCATTATCAACTTTGCATCTTTTGGCATCAATATTATGAATATGTGCATCACTATGATCAAGATTCAACAAGAATAGACCATTCACTAAGGGTGCATGACCATAAAAGATGTTACTCATATAAATAGAACAACCATTATTCTCTAACTTAAATGAATAACCGTCTCACAATAAACAATATTCAGATATAATGTTCATGCTCAATGCTGGCACCAAATAACAATTACTGAGGTCAAAAAAAAATCCCGAAGGTAGATGTAGAGGCAGCGTGCCGACGGCGATCACATCAACCTTGGAACCATTCCCGACGCGCATCGTCACCTTGTCCTTAGCCAATCTTCGTCTATTCTGCAGCTCCTATTTCGAGTTACAAATATGAGCAATCGAACCAGTATCAAATACACAGGCGCTACTACGAGCACTAGTAAGGAACACATTAATAACATTATATCAAATATACCTTTGTTCACTTTGCCATCCTTCTTATCTGTCAAGTACTTGGGGCAGTTCCGCTTCCAGTGACCATTTCCCTTGTAGTAGAAGCACTCAGTTTTCGGCTTGGGTCCAACTTTGGGCTTCTTCACGGGAGCGGCAACTTGCTTGCCGGTCTTCTTGAAGTTCCCTTTCTTTCGCTTGCCCTTTTTCTTGAAACTGGTGGTCTTGTTAACCATCAACACTTGATGCTCTTTCTTGATTTCTACCTCTGCCGATTTCAGCATCGCGAAGAGCTCGGGAATCGTTTTTGTCATCCCTTGCATATTATAGTTCATCATGAAGCCTTTGTAGCTTGGTGGCAGTGACTAAAGAACTCTATCAATAACACTCTCAACTGGAAGATCAATTCCCAGCTGAGTCAAGTGGTTGTGGTACCCAGACATTCTGAGTATGTGTTCACTGACAGAACTGTTCTCCTTCATCTTACAGCTAAAGAACTTGTTGGAGACTTCATATCTCTCAACCCGGGCATTAGCTTGAAATATCAACTTCAGTTCTTGGAACATCTCATATGCTTTGTGGCGTTCAAAATGCTTTTGAAGTCCCGGTTCCAAGTCGTAAAGCATGGCACACTGAACTATCGAGTAGTCATCAGATCGAGCCTACCAGACATTCATAACATCTGCATTAGCTCCTGTAGCAGGTCTGTCACCTAGCGGTGCATCACGGACATAATTCTTCTGTGCAGCAATGAGGATAATCCTCAAGTTACGGACCCAGTCCGTGTAGTTGCTACCATCATCTTTCAACTTAGCTTTCTCTAGGAACGCATTAAATTTCAAGGGAACGATAGCACGGGCCATTGATCTACAACATAGATTTGCAAAGACTATTAGATCTAAGTTCATGATAAATTTTAGTTCAAATAATCAAATTACTAATGAACTCCCACTTAAATCAATATCCCTCAAGTTGTCTAAGTGATACATGATCAAAATCAACACTACAAAAAAATACACTTCCGTGATGATACGTGTTTGTCACAGTAGGTCACGTTTTCTGTCATGCATGTACATCCACGATGATTTTATGATAGATTCAAGATAGTCATACCTATGCTGTTTTAGAAGTGTTCCATGACATTACCAAAATTATCATCACGGAAGTGTCCACTTCCATGACGATAAACCGCGCGTCATAGAAGTGCTTTCGTCAAGGGTAACCGACATGTGGCATCCACCGTAACGGGTCGCCATTAAGCTATCGGGTTCCGGTTTGGATCCGATAACCCGTTAACAGCTGGGACCAATGAGGATTTTCCACGTGTAAAATTCTCATTTGGCTATAGCAACCACGTGTCAGCACCCGAAAAGGACAGATGTCAACCGCCCAATGGACAGGAGGCGCGTATGATACGTCGACACATGGCAAGGCCCAACAACGGCCCATTTAGGTTAAAAAGGCTGGCCCAGTCAAAATTAGCGGGTTGGCCCATTAACGGCCTGCTTGCACATGGCCCATTCGCAGTTAAGGCTCGTACAGCTAGTGTCAAATCGACCCGTCAACGGCCCGTTCTAAACTTGTCATCATCGCGGCCCATGGTCATTTCTGGCCCGTTAACAGTCCGCTAAGTATTTGGGCCGAATTACGGCCCGGTGTATTTCCGGCCTATTAAAGGTCCTGCTTCATTTGGGCCCATTTATTGGCCATTGAAACTTTTGGCCCATAAACAACCGTGAAGGATTTGGGTCATATTCGGCCATGTCTCACATTCAGCCTGTTAGAGTCCCACTGTAGATTTGGGCCACTTCCAGCCTGTTGTGATTTTCGGCCTGTTAACGTCGAACGAAATCCATGGGCCATATGTGGCCCAACGTCACATCGGGCCCATTAACGGCCCATATAAAACTGATACTAATCAAGCCCGACCGAATTTCTGGCCTGTTAAAGGCCCGTGTAGTAGGTCGGCGCATTTACGGCCTGTCTGAATTTTGGCCTGTGAACGATCCGCATTGTAAATGGGCCACCACGAGCTGAGATACATTTCAGCCTGCTAATGATCGGTGGGTTATTTGGCACAATCAGGGCCCAATCTCACTTTCGGCCTATTAAAGGCCCATGTTTTTATGGGCTCGAGATATTTACACATGTTAACGGGCTATTGTTACCGAGGGCCCAAATTAGATTTAGGCCTGTTAAAGGCCCACTAGGGGCATAGGCCTTCTAAAATATGGAAGCTTATGCTGATTTAGGCCCAGATATTTTTAGTGGGCTACATGCAAATTAAGGCCCATAATCGTTTTTAGCCCAGTTGGAATGGGCCTGACGAATGTTGGCACGTTGGGCTCCTATGAAGCTTTCGGCAGAATACATTACTAAGATAAACCTACACTATACAAAAATAGCGTCGTAATTTTTACAGCCTTTGGCACCACGATAAATGTTGTATCACAACAAAATAAATTCCAGCCATACAACAAAAGGCCTATTAGCATAAAGTTTACAGTCCTTGCAGATAAAAGCACCATCAGATGTATAGAAGCACAGATCATTTGACCTGAGTGCTAATGTTTCAGGCTGTAGAATCTGATGGAGTAGCATGATCTTCCCCTTTTTTCCGCCAATGCTCTTGAATAACGAAGCAAATGTCTGATAGTCTGGTTTCAAAACCATTCATATCTTGACGACATTTGTTAACCACTATTCTTGTTTCCGAAATGACGTCCATTAGGGATTGGACTTGTGTCTAGAGCACAGATATATCACTCTGTCTAGCCAGAAGATTTTGTTCAGTAGGCGATTTGGACAAGGTTATCTTGACGACCAACCCAGTATTACGCAGGAAGGTGTTTTTTGCACTGTTAGTGGAGAGATACTGACGCACTGCAGCAAGAGGTGACATTGTCCCTGTGGTAGCCTCGTCACCTTCTGGTGGTTGTGGCTGTTCAATCATTTGTTCCATAGCTTGCTGAAAGTTTGAACTTGTAGATTAGTGTACCAGAAAAATTACTAATGAGACAAAAACAAACAAAGTAGGTTTCATGTTTATACATAACTTATTTTGGTGCACTACTGTAATACATTAGCATGTATTGTAGTGCCAACTACATAATAAAATTACTTTCGGAACATATGTCCATGTAGCATGCCTACTGTATTGTCTATTTCCTCACATTCGTTGACATGTAAGGATAAAGAGACATGGTTTAAAGTAGGATGAATATAGTATGACATCATTCATATCATGGGCAAACAGATATAAAACAAACAGGCTATTGTATCATTGTGTGGGCACGTGAACATCACAACTAGATTACAGATCAAGAACAAAAGAATATACTCCATTTCTTTTAAACCGTGTAAGGTGAAATGATACGTTAAGACAACTATGTATAAAAGTGAACAAAGTAACTGACATTGGCTCCAAACCAAGCAGTTAAATGAACACGTCACAATAACAAGCAGTTCAAAGGCAGGAGGAGTAAGGACTTACAACAGCGGCTTGAACTGGTGTGCTCATGCCCTTCATCTTGCTGGTGTGGCAATCCTTGAAGATTTGCACTGCATTTGGTTCAGGTTCTTTTTGGTCCGCACGGGCTTTCCTCTGTATTTGGAACAAGTCAATATAGATACGATAATATGACACAGAAAAAAGAAGGAACTAGCAGCTATTTACAAGAGCCTTGCAGTGTGCAACATAGCTACGAGATCCTGTTGTCTATTGGAATTTCACTTTAGAACGGTTGGTCTTATTCTTCAAACAGTTAGCCTAGAAGAAGATACACTTGTAAGGCACATACGTAAATACAAGTTCAATATGTGATCTGATCAAATACATATACCCTACCTGATACTTTGGATCAGACCAGTGTTTAACAAGGGCTGTCCAGTCTTCATCTGTAATATATTCCACTGGAGATGTTTGGGCGATTTCATTGTTAGCCTTGCCTTCAAAGTGAGTTTTTCTAAGGTGATACCGATACTATCGCAGAGCAGACTGAAAAACATGAGTGCATGCTTGTTTAGTTGCATCCTCTTTCGGATCCAACTTGAACCTCATTTGTTGAAAAAATAATGTGAGTCTTATTAGGAGGAAGCTAGAAAGTATGGGACAGAGCAAGACAATATTACAAATTGCTATGAATAACATTACTTACGGATAAATGGTCAAGGAAGGTGATAAACTGGGTATCGTCTTTCTCATTCCTGTACTGGATCCACGTTGGGAGGATACGTGCATGACACCTAACGGCAACGGCTGCCTCTGATACTAACTTGGCTGACTCTGTAGCATCACGTGGCCTTTTTAAACCTGCCTCAAAATGGATCTCCATTCTTCCTCCTTTAGATTTTGTTAATCTGTCAAGCATTATCCCTGATGTCTGTTTCCGCTTGCGTCGTGGTGCTAGTTCAACAACAAATATGGAAAGTGTTAGTGCACATCAAACTGTGAGAGTACATATAAAGGAGCATGCAACTGCAACTTGACTCGGTCAGGTACCATCTTGGTGTTGATGCTCATGAGGTTCATCTGATCTTGCCAAGTCCTGTTGTCTCAGCAGTGCTTCGGAAGTAGTGTTAGGTGTGAAGGAAGTTTGGGAACTGGCCAGTTGAGGAGCAAACGAACGAGTAAATCATTGAGATGCCGGTACAGTTGAAGCGGATGCTGCAGCTGGTGGAGCAGGTGATACTGTGTTTGTAGATTTAGCCGGTGGACTTGGACCTTCTACTGCACTATAAGTACCAGCAGAATCTTGAGTGTAGATCCTTTTCCGTTGCACCTGACGAGTAACACCATTCCCTACTATATTATTTTCCTTGCTCTTTTTTGACTTTGCCATGTGAAGCCGTACCCACAACACAAAAGAATAAAATCGCTCTTCAGAACTCATTGATGCATGATACAGACAAGCAATACTTTGATGTAAGACAACCGTATGAGGATGGAATATGTAAGAAAAACAGGACGGCATGACATATTCACAGCTACGATGTGTAAACTAAGCAAAAGGATTTTCAAGAAAATAGAAGTAATGCAAGCTAGACATCATATGAAAGATGCAACCAATATCACTCTGCCAAGTTAAAAGTGTCTTGTCATAAGTGGCATTTCGAAAAATTAGAAGCAGTACAACCTAGAAATCAATGCAAGATGCAACCACTATCAAACTGCCATGTTAAAAGCGTCCAATCATGAGTGACTGATGTGGGATACACAACAGCAGTACTTTGATGTAAGAACATGGTATGATAGATAGATGCAGTGTATTCTAGACACAGAAAGGCATGTCATACGCACATGTATAACGTATAAACTCAGCAGGTGCAATTTAATCAAAATAGAAGAAATATAGGCTAGACAACATATGCAACATGAAACCAATTATCACACTGTCAACTTAGAGCAAGCACCTGCGATGGTGGAGTACGGGAGATGAACTCATCATGTAGACTTGGGACTTCAATTGCATTAGCAGTAGCAGTGGCAAATCTAGAGAGTCTCTGTTTGCGTCGGTCCGGAGGACCACCAACATTTTCCTTCCTCTTTTTTGATATTGCCTTCTGAAGTCAAAACCACAAGAAGATGAATAAAATTAGCTCTGCATAACTGGTTGATGCATGATACAGACGAACACTACTTTGATGTAAGGCAAGCGCATGATAGGAGGATGGAATATATACAAAAAAAAGACAGCATTGCATATTCACACGTACGATAGGAGGATGGTGTGACGCCCCCGGCCCGATCGTGCACTAATCATACACGCAAATGCACACGATCAAGCCTAAGGACTCACGGGAAGATATCACAACACAACTCTAAAACATAAATAAAGTCATACAAGCTTTATATTACAAGCCAGGGGCCTCGAGGGCTCGAATACATAAACTTGCGAACAAGCGTCAGCGGAAGCATCAGATATCTGAGTACAGATATTAAAAGAGAAACAGAAAGGCCTTTAGAAAGGCGGGGCAAAATAAAACACTACGATCGAAAGGCGTAGGCCTCCTGCCTGGGACCCTCCGATCCTACTCCTGGTCGTCGGTCAGCTCGTAGAAGTATCCATCCTCTGGGTAGTAGTAGTAGTCGATCGACGGGGCATCTGTCTCAGGGGGCTCCGTCATCTTGATACGACAAACTGATATGGGGAGAAAAGGAAAACAAAGCAACCGTGAGTACTCAGAAGTACTCAGCAAGCAAGGATCTACACTACATATGCAACATTTTCAAAGGGAGGCTGTATATGTGGACTGGGCTGCAGAAATGCCAGAATAGAGAGAAGGCCTAGTCCTATCGAAGACTACCATCTTCAGCGGTCTTGCAGCAGTAGAAGAGAGTAGAACAGTTCAATATAATGAAGCAGTATCATTAAGTCTCATCCTCACCCAGAGATCCTTTCTCGACTCCCTGCGAGAAAGCAATCCCAGAGCCATACAGTCATCAACCTCGTCCGGAGATCCCTTCTCGACTCCCTGCGAGAAGCAATCCCAGAGCCATAGTATCCAAGTATCCAGTTCTAAATTGTATCAATCAGGATACAACTCCGAGTGTCCTTTACCGTAGGACCGGCTATCGATAGAAGTGTTCTTCCCTGCAGGGGTGCACCAACTTACCCAACACACTCGATTAACTCCGGCCGGACACACTTTCCTGGGTCATGCCTGGCCTCGGTCAAACGACACACCGCAGCCCTACCTACAGCTCAGCAGAGAGGTCCCCGTCGGTCTACATCCTAAGCGCTCAGGGGTCTTGGGCCATCGCCCTGTGCACTCCGGGTCGTTGCGAGCAGGGTGAAGCCAGGCACCCGGAGGGCGCTGGTCCGTCCCGGCCGCAAGGCTGAACTAGACGTCTGACAGAGCTTTCGGCTGATGCTACGATGCAGAACGCCCATACTATGCCCACGTGATGGTTAGTGCTATCAGACCAGAGGCCTGCTCGGATCAAATATCCAAATCGTTAGGACTAGGGGCTTGCGGTAACGAGCAGAGACTCACGAAAGATGTGACCCCGTCGCCCCGTCTCGAGGACTTGCTGCAAGGGTTAAGAATGCCCGGCCGCGCCTCGTATTCACCACTCGGGCACCACACTGGCACCCGTCTTCACAACATTCGCCTCTCAGGCGCACGCGGGTACCCCTCAGGGTCGACCCGCCTATCCAAGTAACATTGTAAATTCCAAGTATCTGTGTGTCCATAACATCAGGGAATCCGAGGTATCACCCTCATTGGATTCCTACTCGATGTGTCTGTCAAGGTGAACTCGGAGGATTCACCCTCGATGGGTTCACACTTGATGTGTTGCACGACAGCGTCGTTACCGGAAGTGGCGAAGGAGGAATCACCCTCGATGACCACGACCGAATAGCTACTCTACAGAGTTAACATCAGAAGTGCTACATGAGGTTTCACCCTCGGCACTCGATAGTAACGCTGCAGTGTCGTTACAACTAAGGGGGGTGATGTGCGGTGTCGGGGCCTGGTCTTCCATCCCGTTGATCAGGTCTTCTGACGATCCAGCGTGGCAGTCGGGATAAGTGGGGTCACTGATAGGTCTCTACCCAGCCTAGACTAAACAGGTTAGGATATGCAGGTAATTATCAACAGCAGGTTACAATGAACAGGCTATGTATCAGAATAGGTAAAGCAGTAGCAGCAGCAATTCTAATGCAAGCATGAGAAATAGAATGGGCGATATCGGGATGATCAAGGGGGGGGGGGCTTGCCTGGTTGCTCGGCGGCAAGGGCAAGGTTGTCAGTGGTGTCTTCAGGCTCCGGAGCTGCGTCGGGATCTATCGAGAGAGAAGAGGGGGAGGAAACAGTATAAATATAGAGCAAACATGAGCAACGCAAAGTACGGCATGACAACGTGCAGTGCCGGGTGCGTTCTAACGTGTGGTTGCACGTCACCGAGGAAGGAGAAATCCATCCGGGAATGTTTTCCTGGTCCCGGACATTTGTCAGACAGTTGACCGGAGAGGAACGGTTGCATGTTCGGATAGTTAGGGACGTGTGACGAACAAACGGACCGCGTATCTGAATTCGTCTCGTCGTTTTGAGCAACTTTCATGTATAAAGTATTTTCATCGGAGTTACGGATTATTTAATATGATTTTCTAAAGTTTTTATTAATTTCTGGAATTTATTTAAATAGGTTGACTAAGTCAAATGGTCCAGTCAGCAGATCCAGTCAGCGTTGACTGGGTCAAGGTTGACCAGTCAACAGGGTCAAGGGGGACCCACATGTCATAGTCTACTAACACTAAATAACATATTAATTAGACTAACTATTTAATTAGTTTAAATAAACAGAATTAATTAAGTTAATTATTCATTTAATTAACTAATTAATTAGTACTTATTTATTTTTAATTCCGTTTTAAACAGGGGTTGGGCCCCGTCTGTCATAGGGCCGGGGCGGACATGTCCGGGCCGTGTCTGTTCGGGCACCGGACACGTCCGGGCCAGCGCGCGCACGTGCACCAGAGGCGAGGCCAAGGCCGGAGCGCGGCGCGGCGAGGCCGGCCGGGCGGGCGCGAGGGGAGGCACAGCGAGCGCGGGCGCGAGTGGCGGGGCCAGGCGACGGAGCAGGGCAAGCGAGGCGAGCGGCAGCGGCGCTGGCGAGGTCACGGCGCGGCGAGCAGCGGCACAGAGGCGGGTGCGGTCGCGCGGCGGCGACGGCGAGCGACTCAGCGGGGCAGTGGCTACGCGAGCGGGACGGCGTCGAGCGGGAGTAGAGGGGGAAAGGGGAGCGGAGGCCGGGGTGTTCTCACCCTCCGTTCGTGCGAAGAGGGGGCAGCGAGGCTCGGGGAAGCGAGCCGGGGAGGAGGTCGGGGACGGCGAGCGACGCAGGGGACGTGGCAGTCCGGCGGGGAGGAGACGGGAAGGCGTGTCCGGCGAGGGAGGGAGGCCTCCGGGCGGCGGCGAACGACGACGGGATCGGGCCGGGCGACGAGGCGAGGCCGTGGCCTCAGGCGGGCGTCGCACGAGAGATGAGGAGGGGCGAGGCGGCGTCGAGGTGGCTTCAAGGACGGCGAGCGGCGGCGGCCCGCACTGGCGCGCGAGCGGAGCTGGCCGGAGCAGAGGGAGGGGGCGGGCGCGGCGCTGGGATCGGGCTCGATCCCGATCCACAGAGAGAGGGAGGGAGCGAGGGGAGGAGTGGGGTTCGGGATTAGGGTTTGCGGGGGGGGTGAGGGGATTATAGGGATGGGGTGGGCCGGCCTGGCGGCCTGGACGGCCTGCTGGGCCGAGGCCCAGGGGGGGTTTGTTTTATTTTTTTGTTTTAGCTTTTGTTTTATCTTTTGTCTTTTTCTTTTATTTATTCCCATTTCTCTGTTTTGTAAATAGTTAGGCCACCAAATGACTTTTACAAAATTAGTGACCTAGCTCATAAAATACAGGGCAATATATCCTAACACCAAAAACTAGTTTGGTCAAAACATAATTTCATATTTAATTTAGATTTAAATAAAAGGCTTGTAAATATTATTTTCAGCCACTGTTAAAAGAGGTTTGGGCCACCTAATTAATTTATTTATTGTTGGTTTCAATTTTAGAATGGTCTCTGCAATATTTGTTATTTATTGAACATTTTAGTTCTTATGTTGGACCACTTTGATATTTCACTTTCATTTAAATTTGAATTTTGACTTAGGAGTTGAAATGCAATATGATGTTAATGATGATCATGCACTGTTAATCATGCTGACTTGGCATTATCAAAATGGGATTACTGTGGCTAACCACTGGGGGTGTTACAAATCTCCTCTACTAACAAGAATTCTCGGGACCCAAGATTATCCTCGCGTTCCCAAGTGGCTTCATCTTCAGTATGATTTGACCACTGCACTTTGAGGAACTTGGTAACCTTCTGACGGGTTCGACGTTCAACTTCATCGAGAATGCGGATCGGACGCTCCTTATAAGATAGGTCATCTTGCAATTCGAGCACCTCGTGATCCACAGCTCGGTGCGGAGATTCCTTGAAGCATTGACGAAGTTGCGACACATGGAAGACGTCGTGGATATGAGAGAATTGCGGTGGCAACTCCAATCTATACGCCACCTGACCACGTCTAGCAATAATGCGGAAATGACCAATGTAGCGTGGAGCTAGCTTGCCCTTGATTCCAAAACGGTGAGTGCCCTTCATAGGAGTGACTCGCAGATAAGCCTGATCACCAGGTTGATAAGTCAAACCCCATCGTTTGCGATCATAGTTGCTCTTCTGGCGGTCCTGAGCCGCCTTGAGGTTTTCCCGGACAATACGGACTTGTTCTTCGGCGTGTTGAATAATATCCGGACCCACGAGCGGTCGTTCCCCAGTTTCTGACCAATTCAGAGGGGTTCGACACTTACGTCCATAGAGTACTTCGAAGGGAGCCATTTTCAAGCTGGCTTGATAGCTGTTGTTGTAAGAGAATTCGGCATACGGGAGAGATTCTCCCCACTTCTTGCCGAATGAAATAACACAAGCCCGAAGCATGTCTTCAAGCACTTGATTGACTCGTTCGACTTGGCCTTGAGATTGAGGGTGATAAGCTGAACTCCAAGTAATATGAGTTCCCATAGCTGTTTGGAAACTTTCCCAGAATTTGGAAGTGAAAAGGCCGCCACGGTCCGAACTGATCTTCTTCGGAATACCGTGGAGTGATACAATTCTGGAGATATACAACTCTGCTAACTGACTAGCAGTGATAGTTTCTTTGACAGGCAGAAAGTGTGCAACTTTAGAGAGTTGGTTGACGACGACAAGAATAGCATCGTGACCCTTCTGTGACCTGGGAAGTCCTGTAACGAAATCCATCTGAACCTTATCCCATTTCCATAGAGGAATAGGAAGTGGTTGCAGAATTCCAGCTGGTTTCTGATGTTCTGCTTTAACGCGACGACACACATCACATTCAGCAACATAGCGAGCAATGTCCCGCTTCATTCTAGACCACCAGTACCTTTGACGGAGATCACGATACATCTTGGTGCTACCCGGATGAATAGACAGCGGGGTATCATGTACCTCCTTCATGACTTTGTCAGTCATAAGCTCGAAGCGAGGTACGATAATGCGGTTTCTAAAATACAAGGTTCCATCTTCAGACAGCGAGAAATCCCTGTACTTTACAAGGTGAAGGTCTTTCTTCATCAGATCAACTTCAGCATCTTTAGCTTGCGCATCCTTAACAGCTTTCTCAAGATCTGGTTGTATCACAAGGTTATTAAGAGATCCCTGTGGAACAATAAGCAGATTCAGCTTGCACAATTCTTCGAAAAGACGAGGTTGAGCTCGCCTAACCATGAGGTTGTCGCAATAGGACTTGCGGCTTAAGGCATCAGCCATCACGTTAGCCTTGCCAGGGGTATAAGAAATACCCAAATCATAGTCCGCAATGGCCTCCATCCATCTTTGCTGACGGAGGTTTAGAGATGGTTGAGTGAACAAGTACTTCAGACTTTTATGATCCGTGTAGATCTCGCAACGATTACCGAGAAGGTAATGTCGCCACAACTGCAATGCATAGATCACAGCAGCTAGTTCTAGATCATGTACCGGATATTTCTCTTCATGTGGGCGCAACTGACGAGAGCCATAAGCAATCACTTTATGCTCTTGCATTAGGACACAGCCTAATCCTTCACGGGATGCGTCACAATAAATCACAAAGTCTTTGCGGGTATCTGGAGGAGATAGTACTGGGGCAGATGTTAGCTTGTCTTTGAGTGCTTGAAAACTTTCCTGACAATTGTCTGTCCATTCGAACTTAACGCCCTTGTGAAGCAGATCAGTCAAAGGCTTAGCAATCTTGGAAAAGTTCTCGACAAATCGACGGTAATAGCTTGCAAGGCCGAGAAAACTTCTCACTTGCTTGACGTTCTTCGGAGGAGTCCAGTCCAGAATAGCCTGAACTCGTTCTGGGTTAACGGCAATTCCATCTTTTGAAATCACATGACCAAGGTAGGTTACTTCAGAAAGCCAGAATTCACATTTGGAGTACTTGGCATACAACTGGTGTTCTCGGAGCCTTTCCAGTACAAGACGGAGGTGTTCGGCATGTTCTTCCTTATTCTTTGAATAGACCAGAATATCATCTAGATAAACCACGACGAACTTGTCGAGGTAATCCATGAATATATAATTCATCAGACGGGAGAATGTGGCTGGAGCATTGGTTAAGCCGAAGGACATGACCGTGTACTCGTAGGAGCCATAACGAGTAACAAATGCAGTCTTGGGAATATCCTCTTCACGAACACGGATCTGATGGTATCCCAATCTCAAATCAAGCTTAGAGAATACGGAGGAACCGGCAAGTTGATCATACAAATCATTGATTCGAGGAAGCGGATATTTATTCTGGATTGTAGCTTGGTTGATAGGTCGGTAATCCTGAACCAATCGGTTAGTTCCATCTTTCTTCTTAACAAAGAGTGAAGGTGCTCCCCAAGCAGAGGAACTGGGGCGGATGAAACCTTTCTTAAGTGACGTGTCGATTTCCTCCTTAAGTTCAAGAAGGTGGTGCGGAGGCATCTTGTAAGGATGCTTCGCAATAGGAGTTGTGCCTGGTTTCAAGTCGATGACAAACTCAACAGCTCTAGCAGGGGGTATTCCTGGAAGTTCTTCTGGAAATACATCTTGAAATTCACGAACAACTGGAACGTTCTCGATGCCTTCAAGAGGTGAAGCATTCAATGCATTCAGAACATATATCTGGCTCTCAGCATCTTGAGCTATTCGGGCTGAGTATTTGACTATCTGGCCAGATGGGTGTGTGAGCTGGACTGTCTTAGTAGCACAGTCAATCAAAGCATTATGGGCTATCAACCAGTCCATACCGAGAATGATGTCTATGTAGGAAGGTCCAAGAGCAATAAGGGAAGCGGAGAACGTCAACCCTTCAATTTTGATCTGATTGTTGTGACTTACCATCTTGGTTTGCCACCTAGAACGGGGAGTGATAATCTCTAATGGTGTGGGCAATAACTCTAGAGGTAGCTCATGTCGCTGAGCAAATTGTTGAGACACAAAGGAATGTGATGCCCCGGAATCAAAGAGAACAGAAGCTGCAACTGAATTAACTGACAGAGTTCCCATCACGATTTTTGGAGACTCACGAGCTTCTCCCATTTTGATGTGAGTAACCTGGCCTCGGTCCATAGCAGACATCCTGGCCTTACGATTTCTGCAACGATGGGTTCGATGGCCCTTCGTACGACCATCAGGAGGACGTGGTGCATCCTGAGGAGAAGCCGTAACATTGGACTGTCCACCCTGAATCGTTAGCTGTCTCGGCGGCGAAGGCAGACGAGGTGCAACATATGACGGCCTTGGTGTTGGAGCAGGTTGATGATGAACATTGTGTGGGATCCAGACTCGACATTTCTGAACAGGCTGACCGGAAGACAAGCCGACATCTCGAGTACGCTTAAGCGACTGCTGGTACTCAGTCAGAGCTGTTTCAACTTGGAAAGATTTGCTGACAAGCGTTGCGAAGTCTGTGAAATCATGGACAGCAAGTGCAAGTTTTATATCAGTACGTAGTCCTTCACGGAATTTTTCCTGCTTGCGTGTGTTGGTGTCGACGTCATCCGCAGCATAGCGGGACAATTCAAGAAATTTCCTCTGATATTCATCCACAGTCATTTTGCCTTGTGAAAGTTTGCGGAACTCCTGCTTCTTCTGGTCCATCAGACCTTGAGGAATGTAACGTGCATGAAAAGCTGACTGGAATTCCTGCCAAGTGGCTACAGTCTCCGCAGGCAACATAGCCTTGTGGCTTTCCCACCATTGAGCAGCTGGGCCCTTCAGGTGGAATGTCGCAAAAGTGACGTAACTGTCAGGGGCAACATTAGCTGACTCCATTTCAAACAGGATGTCACGAAGCCAATCATCAGCATCCATAGGATTGGTGGAGTTGCGGAAAACGGACGGATTGAGGCGCAAAAATTCTGGCAGCGAGATCGGTCCAGGCTCCTGGCGAGCCTCGTTGCGTTCCAAACGTCTTACTAGACTCTCATTGAGCTGACGGTTCAATTCAAACTGCTGCATCATGGCGGCAATATAGGGTGGAGGTGGAGGATCGTCAGCCATCCTGCCAAATCAACAGGGGCAGTTTAGCAAGAAAAACTGCAGGTGTACGGAATGATTCATGAAGTATCACGCACAACAGAAGGAAGTGCAATAGATAATTCAGCATATTCGCACAAGATATTCAAATCCGCACATAGCCTCGGTTAGTATCCGGCATTACGACAGTAGAAAAGGGAGGGCTAGACATCTAGGCGACGCGCGGGCACGCGGTAGGGAAGTACACAACGAGACATAGCAAAGGCTACATCAACGTCGGAGAAAACTATTGGAGCGAGGAATCTGCAAGTGACAACACAGGGTGCCCTCGATAAAAGGATCCTGTAAGCAGAACCTGGCCTACAATCTTGAAGCAAGGGGGGATATTTTCAGAACTCCGGGTGGATGTGATCACGAGAACCTAATGTTGGAGTTAGCAAAATTTTAACCCGAATAGAAGAGAGATCAGAGTCCCAGAGTAAAGATGAGGAACAAAAGATACTAATACCACCCAATTGGCGATGTGGGCCCGTAAGACACACAACCAAGTTAGTAAAATAATTTTGGACCACTAGACTCAACTTCGGCCAAGGAGTTGGAAAGGGGGCTTCCTACAGTCAGTCGGCTCTGATACCAACTTGTGACGCCCCCGGCCCGATCGTGCACTAATCATACACGCAAATGCACACGATCAAGCCTAAGGACTCACGGGAAGATATCACAACACAACTCTAAAACATAAATAAAGTCATACAAGCTTTATATTATAAGCCAGGGGCCTCGAGGGCTCGAATACATAAACTTGCGAACAAGCGTCAGCGGAAGCATCAGATATCTGAGTACAGATATTAAAAGAGAAACAGAAAGGCCTTTAGAAAGGCGGGGCAAAATAAAACACTACGATCGAAAGGCGTAGGCCTCCTGCCTGGGACCCTCCGATCCTACTCCTGGTCGTCGGTCAGCTCGTAGAAGTATCCATCCTCTGGGTAGTAGTAGTAGTCGATCGACGGGGCATCTGTCTCAGGGGGCTCCGTCATCTTGATACGACAAACTGATATGGGGAGAAAAGGAAAACAAAGCAACCGTGAGTACTCAGAAGTACTCAGCAAGCAAGGATCTACACTACATATGCAACATTTTCAAAGGAAGGCTGTATATGTGGACTGGGCTGCAGAAATGCCAGAATAGAGAGAAGGCCTAGTCCTATCGAAGACTAGCATCTTCAGCAGTCTTGCAGCAGTAGAAGAGAGTAGAACAGTTCAATATAATGAAGCAGTATCATTAAGTCTCATCCTCACCCAGAGATCCTTTCTCGACTCCCTGCGAGAAAGCAATCCCAGAGCCATACAGTCATCAACCTCGTCCGGAGATCCCTTCTCGACTCCCTGCGAGAAGCAATCCCAGAGCCATAGTATCCAAGTATCCAGTTCTAAATTGTATCAATCAGGATACAACTCCGAGTGTCCTTTACCGTAGGACCGGCTATCGATAGAAGTGTTCTTCCCTGCAGGGGTGCACCAACTTACCCAACACGCTCGATTAACTCCGGCCGGACACACTTTCCTGGGTCATGCCCGGCCTCGGTCAAACGACACACCGCAGCCCTACCTACAGCTCAGCAGAGAGGTCCCCGCCGGTCTACATCCTAAGCGCTCAGGGGTCTTGGGCCATCGCCCTGTGCACTCCGGGTCGTTGCGAGCAGGGTGAAGCCAGGCACCCGGAGGGCGCCGGTCCGTCCTGGCCGCAAGGCTGAACTAGACGTCTGACAGAGCTTTCGGCTGATGCTACGATGCAGAACGCCCATACTATGCCCACGTGATGGTTAGTGCTATCAGACCAGAGGCCTGCTCGGATCAAATATCCAAATCGTTAGGACTAGGGGCTTGCGATAATGAGCAGAGACTCACGAAAGATGTGACCCCGTCGCCCCGTCTCGAGGACTTGTTGCAAGGGTTAAGAATGCCCGGCCGCGCCTCGTATTCACCACTCGGGCACCACACTGGCACCCGTCTTCACAACATTCGCCTCTCAGGCGCACGCGGGTACCCCTCAGGGTCGACCCGCCTATCGAAGTAACATTGTAAAGTCCAAGTATCCGTGTGTCCATACCATCAGGGAATCCGAGGTATCACCCTCATTGGATTCCTACTCGATGTGTCTGTCAAGGTGAACTCGGAGGATTCACCCTCGATGGGTTCACACTTGATGTGTTGCACGACAGCGTCGTTACCGGAAGTGGCGAAGGAGGAATCACCCTCGATGACCACGACCGAATAGCTACTCTACAGAGTTAACATCAGAAGTGCTACATGAGGTTTCACCCTCGGCACTCGATAGTAACGCTGCAGTGTCGTTACAACTAAGGGGGGTGATGTGCGGTGTCGGGGCCTGGTCTTCCATCCCGTTGATCAGGTCTTCTGACGATCCAGCGCGGCAGTCGGGATAAGTGGGGTCACTGATAGGTCTCTACCCAGCCTAGACTAAACAGTTTAGGATATGCAGGTAATTATCAACAGCAGGTTACAATGAACAGGCTATGCTTCAGAATAGGTAAAGCAGTAGCAGCAGCAATTCTAATGCAAGCATGAGAAATAGAATGGGCGATATCGGGATGATCAAGGGGGGGGCTTGCCTGGTTGATCGGCGGCAAGGGCAAGGTTGTCAGTGGTGTCTTCAGGCTCCGGAGCTGCGTCGGGATCTATCGAGAGAGAAGAGGGGGAGGAAACAGTATAAATATAGAGCAAACATGAGCAATGCAAAGTACGGCATGACAACGTGCAGTGCCGGGTGCGTTCTAACGTGTGGTTGCACGTCACCGAGGAAGGAGAAATCCATCCGGGAATGTTTTCCCGGTCCCGGACATTTGTCAGACAGTTGACCGGAGAGGAACGGTTGCATGTTCGGATAGTTAGGGACGTGTGACGAACGAACGGACCGCGTATCTGAATTCGTCTCGTCGTTTTGAGCAACTTTCATGTATAAAGTATTTTCATCGGAGTTACGGATTATTTAATATGATTTTCTAAAGTTTTTATTAATTTCTAGAATTTATTTAAATAGGTTGACTAAGTCAAATGGTCCAGTCAGCAGATCCAGTCAGCGTTGACTGGGTCAAGGTTGACCAGTCAACAGGGTCAAGGGGGACCCACATGTCATAGTCTACTAACACTAATTAACAGATTAATTAGACTAACTATTTAATTAGTTTAATTAAACAGAATTAATTAAGTTAATTATTCATTTAATTAACTAATTAATTAATACTTATTTATTTTTAATTCCATTTTAAACAGGGGCTGGGCCCCGTCTGTCATAGGGCCGGGGCGGACATGTCCGGGCCGTGTCTGTTCGGGCACCGGACACGTCCGGGCCAGCGCGCGCGCGTGCACCAGAGGCGAGGCCAAGGCTGGAGCGCGGCGCGGCGAGGCCGGCCGGGCGGGCGCGAGGGGAGGCACAGCGAGCGCGGGCGCGAGTGGCGGGGCCAGGCAACGGAGCAGGCCAAGCGAGGCGAGCGGCAGCGGCGCTGGCGAGGTCACGGCGCGGCGAGCAGCGGCACGGAGGCGGGTGCGGTCACGCGGCGGCGACGGCGAGTGACTCAGCGGGGCAGTGGCTACGCGAGCGGGACGGCGTCGAGCGGGAGTAGAGGGGGAAAGGGGAGCGGAGGCCGGGGTGTTCTCACCCTCCGTTCGTGCGAAGAGGGGGCGGCGAGACTCGGGGAAGCGAGCCGGGGAGGAGGTCGGGGACGGCGAGCGGCGCAGGGGACGTGGCAGTCCGGCGGGGAGGAGACGGGGAGGCGTGTCCGGCGAGGGAGGGAGGCCTCCGGGCGGCGGCGAACGACGACGGGATCGGGCCGGGCGACGAGGCGAGGCCGTGGCCTCAGGCGGGCGTCGCACGAGAGATGAGGAGGGGCGAGGCGGCGTCGAGGTGGCTTCAGGGACGGCGAGCGGCGGCGGCCCGCACTGGCGCGCGAGCGGAGCTGGCCGGAGCAGAGGGAGGGGGCGGGCGCGGCGCTGGGATCGGGCTCGATCCCGATCCACAGAGAGAGGGAGGGAGAGAGTGGAGTAGTGGGGTTCGGGGTTTAGGGTTTGCGGGGGGGTGAGGGGATTATAGGGATGGGGTGGGCCGGCCTGGCGGCCTGGACGGCCTGCTGGGCCGAGGCCCAGGGGGGTTTGTTTTATTTTTTTGTTTTAGCTTTTGTTTTATCTTTTGTCTTTTTCTTTTATTTATTCCCATTTCTCTGTTTTGTAAATAGTTAGGCCACCAAATGACTTTTACAAAATTAGTGACCTAGCTCATAAAATACAGGGCAATATATCCTAACACCAAAAACTAGTTTGGTCAAAACATAATTTCATATTTAATTTAGATTTAATTAAAAGGCTTGTAAATATTATTTTCAGCCACTGTTAAAAGAGGTTTGGGCCACCTAATTAATTTATTTATTGTTGGTTTCAATTTTAGAATGGTCTCTGCAATATTTGTTATTTATCGAACATTTTAGTTCTTATGTTGGACCACTTTGATATTTCACTTTCATTTAAATTTGAATTTTGACTTAGGAGTTGAAATGCAATATGATGTTAATGATGATCATGCACTGTTAATCATGCTGACTTGGCATTATCAAAATGGGATTACTGTGGCTAACCACTGGGGGTGTTACAGATGGAATATGTATGAAAAACAGTAAGCAGAAGGCATTTCAACAAAATTAGAAGAAATGAAAGCTAGGCACCATATGAACATGCAACCAATATCACTCTATCAGGTAAAAAGTGTCTCGTCGTAAGTGCCATTTCAAGAAATTAGAAGCAGTACAAGCTAGAAGACAATGCAAGATGCAACCTACATCACACTCCCAAGTTAAATGTGTCTTATGGCTAAGTGATTGTTGCAGGTATAAGTTGTAAGCTACGTAGATGCAATTCAACAAAATTAGAAGCAATACAAACTAGACATCATACGGAACACGCAACCACATATAATAGTTCCAAGTTAGAGCAAGCACCTGTGATGGTGGAGTAGGGGAGATGTGCTCATCATCTACACAGCTACGTTGATTGTCCAGCCTTGTGTTGTCTTGCGAATCTTGTTGGGAGGATGGCGGAGTAGAATCTGTAGAGACCCTCTGTTTGAGTTGCTCCGAAGGACCACCATCATCCACTGCCTTACTAATTTCCTTTAGCTGTATTGATTTTGCATTGTGAAGTCAAACCGATAAGAAAAAGGAATAAAATTCGCTCTTCAGAACTCATTCATGCATGATACTGACGAACACTACTCAGATGAAAGGCAAACAGATGATACGAGGATTGAATATGTATGAAAAACAGGACGACGTGACATATTCACACCAATGATGTGGTAACTAAGCAGAAGGCATTTCAACAAATTAGAAGTACTGCAAGCTAGACACCATATGAAAGATGCAACCAATATCACTCTGCCAAGTTCAAACTGTCTGGCGTTTCAACAAATTAGAAGCAGTACATGCTAGAAATCATATGCAAGACGCAGCCAATATCACAGTGGCGACTTAAAGGTGCCTCATCATAAGTGACTGATGCGGGATATGCAAGAACAGTAGTCTGATGTAAGAACATGGTGTGATCAGATATAGTATGTTCTAGAAACAGGAACACGTGTCATATTCACAGGCATTATGTGTAAAGTAAGCAGATGCAATTCAACAAAGTTAGAAGCAATACAAGCTAGACATCATACGTAACATGCAACCACATATAATAGTGCCAAGTTAGAGCAAACACCTGTGATGGTGGAGTAGGGGCGATGTGCTCATCACCTACACAGCTATGTTGACTGTCTAGCTTTGCGTTGTCTTGCGAATCTTGTTGGGAGGATGGCGGAGTAGAATCTGTAGAGACCCTCCGTTTCAGTTGCTCGGAAGGACCACCATCATCCAATGCCTTACCAATTTCCTTCCACTTTACTGATTTTGCATTGTGAGGTCAAACCGACAAGAAAAAGGAATAAAATTCGCTCTTCAGAACTCATTCGTGCATGATACTGATGAATACTACTCTAATGAAAGGCAAAGTCATGATACGAGGATGGACTATGTACGAAAAACTGGACGGCTTGACATATTCACACCTATGATGTGGTAACTAAGCAGAAGGCACTTCAACAAATTAGAAGCACTATAAGCTAGACAACATATGGAAGGTGCAATCAATATCACTCTGCCAAGTTAAAACTGTCTCGTCATAGGTGGCGTTCATCAAATTAGAAGCACTACATGCTAGAAATCATATTCAAGACGCAAACCAATATCACACTGCCAACTTAAAGGTGTCCCATCATAAGTGACTGATGTAGGATACACAAGAAGAGTAGTTTCATGTAAGAACATGGTGTGATAGACAGATATAGTATGTAGCAAAAACAGGAAGGCGTGTCATATTCACACGTATCATGTGTAAGCTAAGCAGATGCAGTTTACACTAATTAGAAGCAATACAAGCTAGACACCATATGCAACATGCAACCAGATATCACACTGCCAAGTTAGAGCAAGCACCTGGGATGGTGGAGTAGGGGAGCGGAGACTTGGAACTTGTAATGCACTAGCAGTACGAGGAGAATCCGTAGAGATGCTCCGTTTACGTTGCTGCAGAGGACCACCATCATCGCCTTCCTTACTCTTTTCCTTCCTCTTTTTTGATTTTGCCTTGTCAAGTCAAACCCACAAGAAAAAGGAATAAAATTTGCTCTTCAGAACTCATTGATGCATGATACTGACGAACACTACTTTCATGTAAGGCAGCCACATGATAGGAGGATGGAATATGTATGAAAAACAGGACGGCATGACATATTGACATGTATGATGTGTAAAGTTTAAACTAAGCACAAGGTGTTTGAACTAGTTAGAAGCAATGCAAGCTAGAAACCATATGAAAGATGAAACCAATATCACTCTGCCAAATTAAAAGGGTGGCCTCATAAATGTATTTGACCAAATTAGAAGCAATACATGGCATCAGGCTAGAAATAATATGCAATATGCAACAAATAAAGGTGTCTCATCGTAAGTGATTGATACAGGATACAGAAGAGAGGTAGTTTCATGTAAGAACATGGTTAACAGATAGATGTATTATGTACCAAAAATAGGAAGGCATGTCATATTCACAGGTATAATGCGTAAACTAAGCAGATGCAATTTACCCTAATTAGAAGCATTACAAGCTAGACATCGTATGTAATATGCAACCACATATCACACTGCGAAGTTAGAGCAAGCACCTGCGATGGTGGTGTAGGGGAAATGCAGTCTTCAAGTACAGAGCTACGTTCAATATCTTCATTTAGACTTGCTGTTTCTTGAGAATCATGTGGGGAGAATGAAACTGCACTCTTTATAAGAGTAGCGCATCTCATACTAACCCACGGGCATGACTGTCTCATCATAAGTGATAGATGGAGGATACACAAGAACAGTAGTTTGATGTAAGAACATGGTGTGATAGGCAGATGTAGTATGTACCAAAAACAGGAAGGCGTGTCATATTCACATGTATAGTGTGTAAGCTAAGGAGATGCAATTTAACAAATTAGGAGCAATACAAGCTAGGCACCATACGCAACATGCAACCAGATATCACACTGCCATGTTAGAGCAAGCACCTGGGGTTATGGAGTAGGGGAGATGAGATTGGGAACTTGCACTGCAGTAGGAGTAGCAGGAGAATCTACAGAGGTCATCTGTTTCAGTTGCTCCAGAGGACCACCATCATTCCGTGCGTTCGTCCTTTTAGATTTTGCCTTGTCAAGTAAATACACAAGAAAAAGGAATGAAATTCCGTCTTCCAAATTCGTTGATGCATGATACTGATGAACACAACTTTTATGTAAGGCAACAACATTGTAGGAGGATTGAATATGTACGAAAAACGCTAAGCAGAAGGCATTTCAACAAATTGGAAGCAATGCAAGCTAGGCACCATATGAAAGATCCAACCAAAATCACTCTACCAAGTTAGAAGTGTCTCATTATAAGTGGCATTTCAACAAATTAGAGGCAATACATGTTTGAAATGATATGCAAGATGCAACCAATATTACACTGTCAATTTGAAGGTGTCTCGTCAGAAGTGATTGATGAGGGATACACAAGAAAAGTAGTTTGATGTAAGAACATGGTAAATAGAAAGACGTAGTATGTACCAAAAATAGGAAGGCATGTCATATTCACAGGTATAAAGTGTTAACTAAGCAGATGCAATTTACCCTAACTAGAAGCATTACAAGGTAGACACCATATGCAAACATGCAACCACATATCACATTGCCAAGTAAGAGCAAGCACCTGCGATGGTGGTGTAGGGGAATTGCGGTTATCAACTAGAGAGCTACGTTGACTATCTTCATTTAGCCTTGCTGTTTCTTGAGAATCATGTGGGGAGGATGACACTGCACTCTTTAAACGAGTAGCGCGTCTCACAGTAACCCACTGGGGTGACTGTCTTATCATAAGTGGTTGATGAGGGATACAAAAGAGAATTTGTTTGATGTAAGAACATGGTTAATAGACATATGTAGTATGTATCAAAAACAGGAAGGCATGTCATTATCAAAGGTATAATGTGTAAAGTAAGCAGATGCAATTTAACCAAATTGGAAGCAATACAAGCTACACACCATATGCAACATGCAACCACATTTGACAGCGCGAAGTTAAAGCAAGCACCTGGGATGGTTGTGTGTGGCAATTGAGATCATCAACTGCAGAGCTACATTTACTGTCTCCATCTGCTGACACTACACCCTTTAGAGCGCTAAAATGCTTAGTGCTTATCTTTGAATTACACTGGAGCGACTTCTGTCTTTTCTTTTGTGTATTCATCAACACTGTGTCAGAGTCTGAAATACCCATGCATAAAAAAACAATAGTGTGAGTATGGGTGAAGTGTGTGCACAAGTAGTTCTGTGTAAAAGTAGCAGATAGCAGGTGGGTGAGAAATAAATGACAGGAGACATATGATAGCTCTACAACATGCATGGCACACGAAATTACTAGATTCTAGGATTTTGAAATATGAGCATAGGGATGGTTGGGAAATGCAGATGCTCCTCCAGCACACCACAAGGTGTGGTCCTATGAAAATAATAGTCGACTGAGAACAAATAGGTCAGTCCATTTTTTCTGCACCGTCCGATGTACAAAGAACGGGCAGATCACCTTCATCTACCTCCAGCCAGTCAGTGTTGACGATCCTCCTTGAAACGCCAGCGACCACCGGCCCAGTCCCCTGCCTCCGCCCTCCCATCGACCTCACCGCACCACCGTGCTTGGCACCGCCCCCCGGCCATCCCTTCAAGCCCCGCCGACCTCCAGATCGGGCGCAAGCAGCTCCTGCGCCCCACACCGCTATGATAGACACCGATGCGCCGCTTCCCTGGTGAACAGGCGGACTAGATTCTCCGCGCGCCTAAGCGGGTGCTGCTTCTTTTAATTGCGAATCAACTGACCCTGAATTGAAATCCAGGCGGGCGACTGACCTCTAGCTAAGGTGAAATAGTAAATGGGAGGAAACCTTGTGCATTTAGTATCACGAAGAAGGTGCAGTAAGAAGCGCTCAACTAGTTTCTTTCGTGGGATGAATACAGTGTGAGCAGAGACGTAAGATTTGCACGAATAAGGGAAGAGGAGAACCTCTTTCTGCTGGCAGTGTTGTGTCCTCCTTTTGTTTTTCCAACGATCTTCTTGTTGTTCGCTGGAAACGAGAAGTTGTGGAGGACGGTGGAGCCTTAGATGAACCCATGGCCAAGTTGTTGAGTGTGGTGCGGTGGCCTTCTGTCGACGGCGGGGAACCAGATCCGAGGAGGCAAACGACGGTGTAGCGGGAACAGCTCCGGTGCGGTGGACAGTTGCGACAGTGGAGGAGCAGCGGTGAGGCGCAGGACGGCATGGTCGAAGTGGTTCTGGTATGACGCACGTCAGCGTCGGCGTCGTGGAGGCAGCTCTGCCTCGGCTTCAGCTGCTAAGTCCTTGAGGGCGTTGCGGTTGCGGTTGCGTTGGATGACGACATCGGGGTACCGGCTCCGGCATGATGGAGGAGGGCGGCGGTGGATTGGGCGCGATGGGGTGGAGGACGGAGGAGGCTGGGGTTTTGCGGCTGGTGGAGAGGGCGTTTTGGCGCCCACGGAGTATGAATGGGGAAACGGAGGGAGGGGGGAACTAAGGGGGAACAATGTTTCGGTTTGGGATGCGCTTGTTTGAAATTTGGGGAAAGTTACAAACTTTGCCCCCATCTAAATTTCGGACATATTGCGGGTCGGGGGTAGGACAGTAATCTCAGGTGTCCCAAATGGTGGGCGGGATAGATTTTGGCTGAGCGCATGGGTGTTTAGGCGCCCATGGCGTATGAATGCTTCTCAGAGGCGGTTGAGACTGGCGTCTTGGTGAAGTTACAAACCTACCCCGGTTTAGACCTTTGGACATCGGGCCGATAGGCTACACGGGTCAGAGTCAGGACAGTAATTTCCTACCACCAAACATTAGTCTCGCGTGGTTTCGGGTGACCAGAGGCCTATTTGGCGCTTCGTTCAATATTTGGGAGCATAAGCAACATTTTTAGTTCTCTTGAATTGAACTTTCAGGATTTGTCAAACTTCACAAATCTTGCCCCTTGAAAATCCTAAAACTACGATTATTTTGGAATGGAGGGGGTACATTTGAATATACATTGTACACGAGTATATATTAAAAAATATGCAACTTACTTCAATTCATGCATGGTTCCAGATATAATCTTCTTGGTTGAAAAAAATAGTTAGACATGCGTATGAATATATAGCATGTTCAAACGCACATCAAAGATTGATGCCCCCTTTTAGATCTAATTTACAAATGCCATTATCTCGGATTCAAATAGATGAATGCACTTCCTATGAATTCGAATCTTCAAAACCCCCTTTATGTTGAATTCAACATTTATTCTATTTCATAGCTAGCAATTTGGAATGTATCCATGTAAGTGACAAATGTATAAAGTGCTTGACACTAACAACATGGAGTGCACTAATTATTGTTTATATATGAATGGCAAATGCAATGCATTGTCTGGATTTCAAACCACTCTCACTCTATGGTTCGATAATATGAAATTAACCCATGCACATGCTAGAATTCAATAGAGTATGGGTGTTTGATAGACCGATGTTCGTTCATACGCAAATTGCAAAATTCATGATCTCATCCAAAAATAATAATGCCATTTATATTTTAATTTAATGCGTAGAGCCGCCTCTTACACGTAGATGCACTATGCCTCGGCCCGTTCTCACACACACGCTATATATCTCTCTATCTGACGCATAAGTGCACACACGTTATATACATCGGCATTTCTCTCTTACACATGCTCACAATCTCTCCCGGGGTGTCTCACGCACACAGTCTCTATATATCTCCTTCTCTCTTTCTTACTACTATGTACCACTCTTTTCACTAATCTCAGTTGGAAAACACTATTTCTCTCGCATGCATATATACACACGCACGGTCTCTACTAGCCCTCTATAGGCACATATATGTGCCTACGTGTCTCCCACACGCACATTATCTTTAGGCCTCTCTCGCACACATTGCCCCACCCCCCCCCCACACCTCTCTCTTAGTAGTTGGCAGATATGATTCCATCAGATCATTCGGTAGGATATCCCTAACTGTTAGGCTAGATGGTAATACAAGGCAAAGTTTTACCCAAGTCCGGGCCCTTGCAGTTGAGAAAAAAGCCTATTCCTGGTACTGTATATTTGTGATAGGGGTGTGTACAAAGTACACGTGAATACCAGGCATTGTGTGTGTGTGTATACTAGCGACGAACTAGCCCATGGGATTATATAACATACTCGGGGCCTAGGGTTACAAATCATATATAGTCGGCTTATCATTAGTGGGGATAGAGTCCTCCACGACTCTAGTAGCTTCGTCTTGTACGCCGAGTCCTCCACATGGGTCTTCGTATAACGCGTCTCGGTCCAACCTATGTGGGGCAGGATGGATTCGACCCATGAGTCCTCACGTTGACCCTCCACAACTAGAAATGATGTGCCCACCACACCCCACACACAATCGGTCACTAAGAAAATAAGCATATACAATAGTACAAAGTTATACATGATAGTTAATTGCATGGTGCATCCAATAATATTTGTTCTGCATTGTGAATGTTTATATTTTCTCCTAAAATATTAGTCACGGGAAAGAGAAACGAAGGGCATATCTCTCTTTGTCTCCACCGGACACCCCCTCACTCTACACCACTTTCACGTATGCACACAAACTATCTCTCGGCTCTCCAAAAGTATGGCCCTGACACATTCACGCGTGACGGTCACTGTATTTCAAGCGAAAGCACTATATGGTCACTGGACTTCAGAATATGCTCATTACGGTCACCGTATACATTCTCGTGGTGATCATACGGTATCTAGCTCACAATACGTCTCCGTATTTTGTTGATGACACTGACGGACATTGTATTTGATGTGTGCTCCATATTTTGTTGACGGCACTTACGGTCATTGTATTTGAAGCGAAAGCACGATACGGTCACTGGACTTCAGAATAACTCATCACGGTCACCATATAAATTTTGTGGTGCTAACCAACCTATGGTTGGATGGTTAGGAGGACAGTGGTTTCCCCAGCCCACCAGGGTTAAAGTCCTGGTGCTCGCATTTATCCTGGATTAATCTCAGTATTTTTCGGCGATGTGCGTTCAGTGGGAGGAGACGTTCCCCTCGACTAGGAGGCAACTATGGTGACTTCGTAAAATCTCAAGATCATATGCTGGCTCACTCTCTCGAAGGTGCTCATAGGGGTAGGGTGTGCGTGTGTGCGCTTATAGCGGTGAGTGTTTGCGCGTATATATGAGCACTTGCGTCTGTACTGTGTTAAAAAAATACATGTCGTGATTATACGGTCACTGGCTCACCCGTACAACTTCGTAATTTGTTGATGACACGATCAATTGACCAGTCAAATGTTCCACATGACGCAACTAGTGTTGCACCATCAGCGCGCGTAACCGTGGGGCCCACCTATCAGCGCGTATATGAAAGAAAGAAATGGTAGCTTGAGTCTGTATTGTGTTAATAAAATACATTTTATGGTGATCATACGGTCACTGGCTCACCATACAGCTCCGTAATTTGTTGATGACACGATCAATTGACCAGTTAAACGGTCCACATTCACCAGCGCACATTACCGTAGGGCCCACTCGTCAGCGCGTATATGAAAGACAGAAATAGTAATAAATTATTAGTCAGTGGGGATTCAAAGTCGTGAGACCTCTGTTTGGCAGCCCGCGCGCCCTAACCACAGCGGACAAGGATTGCCTTGTGATGATATGCTGAGCGGGCCGTTTTAATTGCATGCACGCACGAGCCACTGTGGTGAATACAAACACATCACACATGCGCACAAACACGCCCGCATGCATGCATGCAATACTCACACGTACACATGCACGCACGCAACACTCGCATGAACACACGCACGCATGCAGGCAAGCAACACTGACACGTACACATGCACTCACGAACACACGCATGCACGCACACATGCATGCAACACTGAAACGTACACATGCACGCACGCAACACTCGCACGCCTGCATGCACGCAACACACGATGCAAGACACACGCTCAACATATACGTGCATGCACCCTTTGTTAAGGACATGGATTCTTACAGGTATTAATCAATCTTATCTGTGATAAGCAGAACATTGATGTTTGCAGCGGTCTTTATGAATCACAACATATCGAACGGGCTATCAACGTATATATGAAAATTTTAAAATTTTCTTACATTATATAGTAGGCTTATCAACCTACATGAATTAGATAAAGTCACACTCAATGAACAATCATCGGTTTATGAAATGCCCACTTCTCACCGCCCTAGCCCACCAAAAGCTCCTCTGCCGTGCGCCGCCTGCGTTGGGTCACTGACATGCATGCCAGGTACCCAACGAGCACACACGTCAGTGGAAGAACGACGCGGTATCGTACGTCAGAGTCGAGGGCGCCGCTTGCTGCACGCCCGGCTGAACACGCCTCCTTGCCGCATTCAAATGCCTCCATGAAACCCGTGTGGAAGCCGAGAAACCCACTTCGGACACACGTCCGTTCATGACCAGGCCGACATTAAACGCAACGCCGGCCGAGCTCCTCCCGTCCGCCGTCTATTTATTCTCCAATTTAAACGAGGCCAGACGCCGGCCAAGAATCGCACACCTCCGCCGCTCCCCTATCTCCTCCTTCACCATTTTCTCCACTCTTACAATGGCTTACGAAGAGTAGTTATTCGGCATCCAAGCCGGCTGGGTGGCCCGCCGAGCCCGCCGGATACGAGCTATGCAGCTCGCTGATCCACCTCCCTCCCCTCGCCCGACGGAGCCAGTTGCCGCCCCAAGGCGGCACGTGGTTCAGCAACTCGCCTCTCCAGGCCAGCTCGACGAGGAGCGGCGAGCTGCTCCACGCCGGCACGGCACGGAGCACGGGCGTTGTCGCTACCGTCCACGCCGCCGCCTCGTACCACGCCTCCCGTGTCTGCGACCGCGTCTCCCGTTTCTGTGGCCGAGACTCCTATGCCTGTGGCCGCGCCATGCAAGCAGAGACAGAAGCCAGGTGCACGGAGAGCGACGAGTCGGTGGCCAGCGCCTCCGCATCCGCCGCCATCATCGAGGAGAAGTAGAACACGGGAGGCCGGCGCCGCTTGGGTCCCATGAAGGCCACCGCCGAGGCGACGCCGGCGTACACAGCAGGTGTCTTGCCGGATCCTTCTGTTACGAGGACCTTCGTCGACCCCGCATGGGCTCCACGGAAGCGGAGAAGCCCCCTTCAGACTCCATCTTGGGCATCAGCCAACGATGTCAGTTGAGCGGTGGGGAAGCGAGCCATCCTTTGTGCTGAAGCATATACCTCCGGGGCTCCCGGCAGTCCGGTGATCGTGCTGCCGGACATGAGGAAGACAAATGGATCCGCGGGCGACCATTTAGGCTAGGTATTATTATACCTGTGCTGTTCAGGAGTAGCACCGCTTAGTTGATTTGAATGTAATGAAATCCGTCATGTTTATATGAAAATCTGGTATTTTATATGAATTCCGTCATTGTTTATATGAAATATCACCGTATTTGCATGAATTTCGTTCGGTTGGTTGTGTTGCTGTCAGAATGTGTGCGGCTACGGTTGGATGGCGTAATTTGCAGTTCGCCAGTCGGTCTGCGGCCGGCTCGGGCGGCGTGGTGGGACAAAAAAAGCACAGCTCGTGCGAGCTCGTCTCCAACACGCGCGCTGGAGGATGCATGAGCACCCGAGCTCTTCCTCGTTCATCGGTGGCAAAGGCACTGGTGGACAAAAGGGTCACCAATATTTTGGCTAGCCCGGGCAAGATCCAAATAGCCCCTTCCAGCCCCACCCCTCCCAGCACATTCAAATCCCTCGTTCGCCGTGAAATTTTGCCATGTGTTGTTTTCATGGATATTTTGCTGTGTGAAAACAAATTTAAATATGAACGAATAATCGGTGTCCGCGGTCTTCTGCCGGGACACAGTTGGATGGCCTCATAGTAGTAGTAGTGTAGAGTACTAGTACTACTAGATAGTGAGTGTTTACTACTGTATCATTTACTCCCTCCGTTCCCAAATATTTGTCTTTCTAGACATTTCAAATGGACTACAAACATACAGATGTATGTAGACATATTTTAGAGTGTAGATTCACTCACTTTGCTTCGTATGTAGTCACTTGTTGAAATCTCTAGAAAGACAAATATTTAGGAACGGAGGGAGTACGTACTAATTGCAACGCATGCATGTGTTAGCAGTATAATGACCACATACGAATTTGATGGTAAGATTTGTGTAAGTTGGATGTCATATTATTGCTCTAACATGTGGTCAAAGTTAGCCTCCAAAACGCATTTTAGACCCTATATGGATTGAGGGAGTACATGCATTGCTGAGGTTTCTCTTAATCCTTGCATGCAATGTTTTTATTGAAGCTTGAAATGTGAACATGTGAATGGGAGGGACTACTACAACCCTTCCAAAAGAATTGTAGTACTAATGGTATCATACTCCCTCCGTTCACCATCTCACATGCTTAGTACTTTTGCGAACTATGGAAGTAACAAATTTATTCCACCACACAGCATCTATTATGGATAGTACATTGTGGATTTCAAATTGAGTCATATAGACCGGAAAGTAGGCACTTAGGGCATCCACAATGTATGATTTTTGTTTCCTCTAAGCCCTCTCTCTCCTCTTAGAGGCAGGCCTCTATACATTGCATGAACTGCCTCTAACAAAAAATTGGCTAGCATCGCGTCTAACCTTAGAGGCTGCCTCTAACAATGTAACAATCCATCTGGTCCCACTTGTCAGCCTTAGGAAGCATAAGAAGGTAGGAGTACAAGAGAAATAGTACTGATTGGACAAATGTGGTGCTAATCAACACTTTTTAAATTTCTGCTAGGGCCCACCTTAGAGGCTGGTTAGAGTCTCTATACATTGTGGTTTTTTCATTTGATAAGAGGCAAACCATGTGGGGCCTACCTTAGAGGCAAGGCTCTATACATTGGAGATGCTCTATAGTACTACTTTTCATGTGTCCCGTCAACTCGCAGGACGAGGAGAAGCTTGCTACGCCCTCTCCCCCGCCCACGGGTGAGGTGGCTCGCAAAGTCATAGGACGAGGAGAAGCTTGCTTACTACGCCTACGCCCGCTCCCTCGCCCACGCGCGCGGTGGCTCGTAGGACAAGGAGAAAACTTTACTACTCCCTCCGTTAGACATATACTCCCCTACCTTGGTTAGAGAGATTATCATATTGTTTGAAATATATGCATTTTAGTAGTAGGAGTAGTACAGTGGTAGTACATAGGAGTAGTACTACAAAAATTTCCTTGGAGTCCGTGGTGCAGCAAGCTACCCTAGGCTATGTTACTACTCCCTCCTTTCCGGTTTATGGCTCAATTTACAAATCTCTCCAACCAAGGTAGACGGTGAGTGGTGGATTTAATTTCGTAGTGTGCACAAGTACTTAATTAGTACGCTCGTTTTTCTCAAAAATTTATGTTTACCGATGCATTAATTACAACGAATGCATGCATGACCACTAAATTTCCATGAACTTCTACATGCATTGGTGAGTTTTCTCTTGATACTGCTTAAATCGGGTGATTTAATGCACCTCGAAATCCAAACATGTGACGGTAAGTACTCCCTCCGGTCCTTTTTACTCTGCATATAAGATTTGTCTGAAGTCAAACTTCGTAAAGTTTGACCAACTTTATAGGAAAAAATATCAACACTCACAATTCATAATTAGTATCATTAGATGCATAATGACTTTAATTTTCATATTGTATACCTTTAGTATTACTTATGTTGACATTTTCTCATATAAATATGGTCAAACTTGATGATGTTTGACTTCAGACAAATCTTATATGCAAAGTAAAAAAGGACCGGAGGGAGTACTAGTAGAATTGAGACTTATAAAACGGAAAAACGATTTTTTTTAGACGAGCCCTATAAACCGGAAAGGAGGGAGTAGTAAGTAGTACTACCTCCATAGTGGGTACGTACTCCGTAAAATCAGATTTTCCCAAAACTAATTCGCTCAACCTTTATTTGCTTGTTTCCCTTCCTGCCTTGTTGCCTCGAACAGACTATGCCAAACTCCCCTGCCTGCCGTGCGGGAAAAGACCCGCCCTCACCTTTTTTAATTCGGGTTTGTATCGATGGATCACGTGAAGCAGCAAAACCAAGCCGTGTCATGTACTCCTCCGTCGTACTAAAAGAGTGGAGACGCTCGCTTTCATGAATTCTGTACTTCCTCTCGCCGACATGTGGGACATATAGCAACCGGGTCGACGTGTCATGCACCAAATAACAGTGTAGAACAGCAGGGGGACGCAGCCCAGTCGTAGCGCCCCAGTAGTAGTAAAGAGCAATGAGATGTCAAATCACAATACCACACCGTTCCCCCAGACAGACAAACCAACCATTATTTCACACTTCACTGAATCCGCTTCGCCATCATCTCCTTCAAGAAAACCACGTATTGCTTCTGCCATTGTTCTGCCCAAAGAGGGAGGGGCATCGGCTTGGTACATCATGACACGTGGGACCGCATGACAGGCCATGCTCCCCCGCCCACCGCTCAGTAAAATCACCTCATTTTTACTACTAGTGTCTTTTTAGATCAATATAGTCGGGATTCACCAAGGAGCAAAACCAAGTGGTAGGTTGCTCCTGTCATGTTGGCGTAGCAACTCAGGAGGGTCAGTCCGCACACGAAATGGCGACACACTTAACAGGACCCCTTTGGCCGACATGTGGCTCATCCACCGTCTTGTTCCACGTGCGATGCACCAAATTAAAGTTCGGAGCAGCGGTTGGACTTGGAGGCACCCTGGTCGTAGCACCGCAGTAGTAGTAAATGAGCGATGAGGGGTCAAATCACAAAGCCCCACCTTTCCCGCATTAAGCTGGACGGACGAAGCAACCATCATTTCATTCTAGGGCGCAAGAGCATAAAGAAAAAAGAAAACCAATGATGCGTGCGGCAGCTACCTAGGCCGCCCTAGGGTAGGAGCCTCCACTACAAATCCGCTTCTCCCTCGTCCTCTTGAAGAAAACCGATGATGCGTGCGATGGGTAGGGTTTGTAGGAGTACTACGGCATGCGAGGCCACGCCGTAGTAAATGGGAGAGGGATTGAGTTCAAGTCAACGCCTTAATACGGGTGGGCCGCTTGGTTTTACGGGAACGAGGCAGCATTTTGGGTTCAGGGAGCAGTGGAGATATACGTACAAAAAATTATGGACGTAGGTTCGACCGAAAGGCAATGACGCATGGGCCCCGCATTTTGATATACCCGCGGCCGCGTGAAATTTGCTACTCAAAATAATGCATAAAAGTTCCTCCAAATACATCTATAACTAATGGGAAGTGAATGTATGCTTAAAATGAAAATGTAATACAAAGAGAAAAAATGAATTGCAGTTAAAAGAATGAGATTTCTAACAAAAATGTGAATGTGAACTACATATGTGTGCACGTGACCAACACATACATTGTCAATACAAAATCTAATGCAAGAAATAACTTATGAGTAACATGCACGAATTGATGATGTAGTGATTGCATGCATAGAGTACAAAAGCAATGTGATTTATGACTTGCATGCATGACTTATTCATGTGCCATAGTTGCATGTCCAGGAAAAAAGCTACTAGTGGGTTGTACTAGCTATTTAGGAATAGAAGATGTATATATGGAAGTTGTAGGGAAAGAGATGACATGTATCTCAATTCCTATGAGTAGGGATTGGAAAAGAGATGTCATTTGGTTCACATCATAGGAACTTTTCTATTGAATCTAGAGATGACATGTATCTCAATTCCTATGAGGAGGGATTAGAAAAGAGATGTCATTTGGTTCACATCATAGGAACTTTTCTATTGAATCTAGAGATGACATGTATCTCAATTCCTATGAGGAGGGATTAGATAAGACATGTCATTTGGTTCACATCATAGGAACTTTTCTATTGAATATACGCTAATGTTTATTTTCCTTTGAAATTGTGGGAGTATAGGAATCCATTCATATGAACCAAGTGGCTCTAAAGCTATAAAAATGATATCATGTTTATTTTCCTTTGAAATGTGGAGTATATGAATCTATTCCTATGAACCAATTGGCTCTAAAGGAAAAAATCCTATAAAAATCATATCGTATAGAGTTCTTATGATATTCCTCCACACCAAAGGATGGTTGAAATTGCTGCAGGTGATACGACGGTCTTTCTTTGTACACTCCTCCCCCATCTTTATAGTTACCTCTCGAAGATGAATGAAATGATATATACTGGGTATTCTATATGTGCATTTTTGTATACGAAAACTCGGTAAAAGTTTCTGAGGTTCGAATTTTCAATAAAGCTATATGCACTACATTTTGGAACGGAGGGAGGAGCATATGGCAGTTGCTAACACTCACATGGAAGATTTGTGTGTCGGAGTAGTCGCTGTTCTGTTAAATGCCATGGCAAAACTGACACTGTCGGATGCCAATCTAACGGTTCTTACGGCGTTCGTCAGGAAACGGCTTGTGGCGAACGTTTGTCAGATATGATTTACGGACACATGCATTGCATTGATACGTGCCCCCTCTCTCTCACGCACACACGCACCCTCACGAGTCACGACTCTCCCGAGTCCTCTCGCACCCACCGTCTATCTGTAGGTAGACGTCACACACATATGTGCTCTTCACACCCTACCCTCAGAACTTCTAAAAAATAAAAGACGTCGCGCACCTTTTATTTTAACTCACACGTCACACACTTATACTATTACTCTTGTGGCGAACATTCTTTGGGTGTAGTATATTGTACTCTCACGAAGAGAAGCGGTGCACGCACGCACTAGTTCTCTCACACCCGCTCGCGGATACGTGTAGGAGCGCATTTTTTTAAGCTAGGAGCGCATTTGTTTACAAAGAGGCATCCCAATTGAGATTTTGACTAGTCTAGTTTTCAACTTGATGGAGGGTCGAGGACCGCACGTGAATGATACAGTACATAGTGCGTCCTGGACGCGGTGATTTGATAGTGCGACCTGGAAGCGGTGACACGTTATTGATCGAGTTTTATTTTTACTTGAACTTTAAATGAAAATAGTGGTTCGCGCGTATTCAATTTAATAACGGCTGCTACAACAAAATCACTCCACTATATATATAAGCAGGAGCCTCGGCGCTTGCTTTACTAGGGTTCCTCTCTTGCACTCTCTCATGCTCTCCAGATCTAAGCAAGACATAGGTGGCCACACTCTCTCTCTACTCACGGCAGGTCACAAATCCAGCCGGACCACCTCGGCCGGGGCAGGGGTGTAGGTGCATCGTTCACACGGTCGTCGGCGGCGAGGGAGGAGACCAACAGCTGCCGGCGCGTCCCGATCGGCGGCCGTGCCATTCTCTCCGAGACAGGGCCGGCTCGGGAGGGCCTCCGACCCCTTATTCGTCCCTGCGGTATTGTGGCCAAGATACGGCCTCCCGATGCTGTCTTTGCCACACCCCGACGACCCTCAGGTATATATTCCTTCGAAATCTTCCTTGCTCTACTGCCCTAGCTCCCCACATGGCTGTGTGTGGATCTTTTTCTACTTCCGTCGGCTGTTCCAAAGCCACCTAGACTTTTACTATTATTAGAGGTAAAGCTAGTTCATACAGTCGAATCTAAGAGTTGGTTCAAACAGGGAATAAAGTGGGAAAGTTGTAGAATGAATCTAGGACTTGGTTCTAAGAGGAAACGGGGGAAAGTAGTAGATACTGGCTACCCAACCGGTCTCTTGGTTGAAAAGGCGAAGAAAGCGTAGTGGATGGCGAAGGGTGGGGGGAGGTGGACCTGTCTCTTGGCCGAAAAAGGAAAGAAAGTGAGGGGTGTTGGGGGACAACGCAAATGAGAACAAGCAGGTCTAGATTTCCTGTGCTCACATCGGAAAATGTCGCCGAGGAGATAAAAAATGGGACAAATGCGGACATGCTGCCTGAGTGTTTGCCGCTCTCGGCAACCACATCTGCCTCACCACTTTATGCCCCTGCTGTCCCTACGCCCATATCACTACCGTTAATGTAAAATCACATGAAGCATTAAGCAATGCCACCTAATGTCACTATTAAGTAATGGTCTAGTACCGTCGATAAATTGAAGCAATGCCACCTAATGTCACTATTAAGTAATGGTCCAGTGCCGTCGATAAATTGAAGCTATGCCACCACCATTTTATGAAGTGCTTCTGTCTTGCTTTATTTCCCATGAATTGTGTTTTTGCAGTTACACTTAAATCTCACACCGGTAACATTGCTTCATCCCAGTGGAACTGCACAAATTTGATTGCACATTTACTGACCATGTGCTACTCTCATGACAGTAATACTAATGCTATTGTTCTGCATGTTAATCTAGTGGCAGTGTTGATGTGATGTGATGCTACTTCTTACTTAAGGGCACTTTCATACTGTCAATGTAGTGCCAATTATAACACAATAGATGCTGCTGTTAATCATATGCCACTGCAAATAACTGTCACTGTTTAAATAACCGTATTTCATATTTGCGCAAACAGGGATGTCTGTCTCCATATCCTTTCTATCTGCGCAATCAAAAGTACACACCTCAGTTTTAGTAGAACTGCACAAAATGAGATGGCTATTCCTAGTTGCCGTCGTCTAACCACCCGTATTCCAGGTATTCCTACATTGGTAATAACTAGGTAGAATGACCAACGCAATCTAAAAGAAGCTGATTCGTACGTTTTACTTCCTGATTGTAGTGCAGGGACGAGCGAAAACAACTGCATCCTAGTCGGAAATGCACTTTCTCCAAGTTCATCCATGGACAGAGGACTAGCTGGCACGGTTGCACGGAGGTTTTTGGGACAGGTGCATGGACAAGAGGCATTGTGGTCTGCTTATTTCTGCAAATAGCGGTGCTTAAATTTAGTGGAACTGCACAAGAAGTTCAGATGGTTAGTACACTACATAGTTCAGTTCAGCATTCCAACTAAGAACACAATTATAATTGGTTATTCTGGAATGAGAGAACCTAACCCTGGATGGTGGCAACAAGAAAAACCAGAGTGAACTCCAGGAAATTAAAGCCTGCCTAGGGAGGCCCTTTGCTCAGAGAAGCCTTGCTTGATTTTTCCTGATTTGTAAACCTTCTCACAACTTTGTCTTTTGCTGTGAACTAGCAAGATGCCCGTGCGTTGCATGGAACATCAAGATGCATTTTTATGAGTAGTTTATCTTGTGAGAGAAAAGGATGAACAAGGGAAGGCCTTATTGGCAAATGTGGAGAGGGGTGTGGGTATCTTTTTGCAAAATTGCCATAGTTTCCTTCCTATCCGTCAGATATAAATCGGACGGCCTATATTGCAGGATGGCAGGCACACCATCATCACCAACTCTGTTTTTTATAAGATTAGAGACTAGTAAATGTTTTTTATGTTCTATGAATCATTGAGATGTATAAAATTGCTTAACTTATGCTTTTCAAGTATTTTATGAAGCCGAGTTTAATGTGAATGTTCCACATGAACGCTGGAATAGCGTGTGAACGTTTGGAATTTACATTGTGGCCTCAGTTAATAGCATGAACCACTGTAACAAGATACGTAGTTGCTTATAAGTCCGACAGCAGATTATTGATTGTTAGCTGGTCGATAGCCGACTTTTCTAGTGTTGAAGCGAGCTGAGCCAATGTGCCGTGTTTTGCACAACTGCTTACAAGTGGGGTAGCACCAACAGTGTTTACAAGTACTTAACCAACCTTACGTACCCTATGTATATGTTGGCGCATAGTTGTCGAACAAGTACTCTATTTCATCAAACACACACTGCTCGTATGATAAACCATGACAACTTATGTCTTACCATGCCATATTACATGAAAAAACTAGTGAGGACGCATCTGTTTCGACAACAATTAGGATGGTTCTCACATGATTCACGGGCACACAAAAGTAGCAGTAGTTCCCATAGATGGATTCAAACAGAGTACTAGCCCCAGAGGGCTCGATAATAGGCAAGGTTCGGATAATTAGACACAATCCAAACTACTTTTAAACACTAGCTGGGGCAACTATTTCATGCCTCGATCTAATTTGGGATGGACACAAGACGGACCTTGCCATGAACATCATCGAGGACGTCCGGCAGCAGCTCAATCCTGTGAACCTTCCTGAAGATAACCTTGTGGCCTTGCCACTCATAAACTTGTTTCTGGAGGCATGCCACATCATCTTCCTGCGTAAGCTTGACAAGAATAGTATGCCTCCCAAATGAAGGAGTAGCTTTCAACTTCTTGTGCTTCAGTACACCCTGGACAACACGCCTGACAACAATGAGGCTGGAATACATCTCGACATTGGTATAAGTGCAAATGGCTTCCAGGATCCAACAGCCTAAGAACTTTGTTTTCCGAGTGCATATATTCAGGTCATCCGCCTCATAGCGAGTGACATGTACAACCACACAATCCATGTCTGCATCAGGGCTCTAATTGAAATAGAAACAAATTCTGAATTACTTTCCAATATAAGAAACACAAGTTATATAAACCACTATGTAGAGTCAAAAGTATGCATGACAGGGAAGGTAGCATGGCATCGAAGCTAATAAAATTTTGCATTATTTATCACCACATACTTAGATAAAAACCACAATCGAGATCGGCAAAGAAGAAAATCACCTTGGGCAGCTCAGCGGGGGGGGGGGGGGGGTGACACATCGTCGAAGGGGGGAAACTGCTCCTGCAGGGCCACGGGGGCTGTATCCTCAAACGGGGCGTTGACCATCTCAGTAGTGGTCGTGAGCGTATCTGGGGTCAGCTCAGTGGCTGCCTCCATCTTCTTGGAGCTCTCTGCCTCGTGGGGATCAGCCTCCTGTGTCTGCTCCAACATCGGCAGATCTTTGCCTGGTTCTCCTTGGTCCATCATGAAACTAACGAATACTAGGAGACAACTGAAAGGAAAACACAATCGCAGTGACAATGAAACAAAAAAGAGAGTGAGGATCGGTTACTGCTTTGCAAAAGTTCTTTTTTTCTGAAAGAAAATATACCAACATCACGGATCCGCTTACCTTCCCTTCGTTGGGAGAGAAGAACAATGGCAGATGCGAGTGTTGGCTTTCTTGAAGATGGTGAGGGAGAAGGGGATTCAGCGAAGAGTGAAATGATGGTTGCTTCGTCCGTCAAACTTAGACTGCGGGGAGGTGGGGTTTCGTGATATGACAGCTCGTTACTACCGCGCTACGACCGGGGTGACTCTTCGCCTGCATACCGCCTTCTAATTTGGTGGATGGCATTTGGGCCCGCGCGCTGCATGGCCCGCATGTTGGTGAACCAAAGTAAAACGGCATTCAGTAGAGGGAGACGTTTCGATGACCTCGGAGGAGCCAGAAGCGGTAGTGTATCCACTGTACTAGTAGTAATTGTTTTTCTGGGTAATTGTAGAATGTCTCGATCGTACTAGTAGTAATTGTTTCTCTGGGCCCAAGACAAAACAGCCCATCCACCCTAGTAAATAATAAAATCAATTCAAAAGCCCATATATTTACTTAATGAGAGGCGCTACCCAGCACACCGCCCCCCAAAAAAACCTGGGTGCTCTTCTTCCTCCTCACTCCCACCCACCTCACGTCAGCTCGCTCCACTCGTACCCCCGAATTCCTCACCTCGCTCCTACAGAAAACCCCAGCTCCCCTTCTTCCTCACTACTACAGAAAACCCCAACTCCCCTTCTTCTTCACTGGCACTACAACTAGGCTCGTCATTCGTTACCCTGCTCAAATCCGTGAGCTCAACGCGACGCCCTCGAGGAAAACGGAGTGAGCTGACCCCATCGCCAAGAAGATGAGGCTCCCGCCAGCGATGACGCCTGTTGTAGATCCCGCACCCGGCAGCACGGGGAAAAGCGGCGAGCCCGCCCCCACCGGATCCCAGGAACCCGTAGAATCTCGGGTGGACCGCATTAGCAATCTCCTGAACGCCATCCTTGGGGAGATCATCTCGCTTCTCCCCACCAAGGATTGCTGCCGCACCCAAGTCCTCTCAACTCGGTAGTGCCCTCTGTGGCACGCCGTGCCCCTTAATCTCGACTATTGTCAGCTATCTCTCTTTAATGATTTTGAACTCCCCAGAGCCATCATCTCCTCCCACCAGGGCTCCATTCAAAGCCTCTGCATCCTGTCATGCTACCTGAGCAAGCATAGCATGCCCTGCACGGTGGACGCCTGGCTGAAATCCCCTGAATTCACAAAACTACAGCTGCTTGAGTTCTACTATTCCCCAGGAAATCACCTACCAGATACCGAACGCCATGTACTTGTGCCCTCAGCACCGATGTCCATCTCGCGGTTTTCCTCCTCTCTCCACACCGCCACCTTTGAGCTGTGCTACCTACCAGATAATCTGGTACTAAACCTTCGACTCCCATTTCTCAAAAAACTTTCACTTGTACAGGTTCGTATATCGGAGACCTCAATGAACAACATCATCCAGTCCAATTGCCCTACCCTGGAGTGCTTGGTGCTTGTTTTCAAAGTTAGAATCGGTTGTCTCCAAATAAAGTCGCCTAACCTTGTCTGAATTGGAATTTCTTTTGATGGAAGGCAGCTCATCATCGAAGATGCCCCTTCACTTCAAAGGTTGATCCTTGATTCTAGTTATTCACCGTCGCAAATAACTATCGTCTCTGCGCCTAAACTGGAGACCTTGGGTGTAATACATGATCTCTGTGCTCATTTCAAGATGGTGTTTGGCTCCACAGTTCTTCAGGTACTGTATATTATCATCTACACTTGTAATCATAAGCTGCATTTTAAATTTCTGCGCATAAGTTCTATATCCTCTTGGAGTACACATTTTGTAGTAATATTATGTTCTATGCTCAATGAAGAGTTTCTCCATGGATAGCCTATCAATGGTGCTGGATTCTGTCAAGATCTTATATATCCAAATGAAATTTTTGATCAGAACAAGATTATTGGCTTGCTGCAATGCTTTTCATGTCTGGAGAAGTTGTATATAAAGATGATAATTTCACGCACATTGGAAGCCCGCATATAGTGTACTAGAATTAACCGTTCAGCTGTTGCTCTTTCGACACTCTTTTTTTAGACCTTAACTATTTTCAATCTTCATGTCTATTTAGGCAACAGGACGGGGTAAGAAAGTTATAACCAATCGGTGGATTCGTAAGCACCGGGATTTTCTCACTTCTCATGACATTCGATTGAAGACAATAACGCTGGAACGATATGTAGCCAACCATGCAAGCACTAGATTTGTCGCATTCTTCCTGCTGAATGCGAGGTTACTATTGTCCATCAGGCTTAAGTTTATCAGCAGCATGGTTTTGATGGATGGGTATGTCGAAGAGCAAAAAAAGGAGTTTCAGGTGGACAAAAGGGCTTCTGAACGTGTCGGGCTTCTATTCACAATATCTTGTGGTCATAATCCAGTAAATTTTACGACCCAGGATGTTCATTCTATGGACCTGACCAATCCATTTGACTGTGACTGCCGAAAACAGTGCTGGAGTTAGATGTTGTTGCCCTTTTCAATCTGGGTTTTGTCTAAACCTGATGAACAATTAACCCTCATGCTTTTGTATAGTTTGTAAGCTGGAGCTAGATGTTGGTGCCCTTTTCAACTCGGCTGTGACTGTCATATTTTCTTTGAAACAAGGCAAATGGCTTGCCATTTGTTTAATTAAGAGTGAAATATTGTACCAAATCCCAACCAAGGGAAATAACATCACTCTCGCCGGCTACTTGAGCTCACTGTGCATTACAGAACCCAAGTGATTAGCCCCCACCAGCACCCACAAACTTATTTTGAACTAGCACACCAAATGGGCTATAAATTTTCATAAGAAAGGCTACATGACCGTGACAAATTTGGATTCTAACATTTGGGACCCACGAGGAAAAAGCCTATCCCAGGTGGTGTCGACTTAATTACTACTCAACAAACGATTCTGCCTACTAGCCGTTGGATTGACATCAAACATCTGTCGTGTATCTTCTATCTCTTGTCTTCTTCCTCCAGCCGCCCAAACCAAACCAACCCGCCGGTTCCACCTGCTCCCACCTCCCACGGCTGGCTGCGCCTCTGCCACCCTACCGTACCCTCAAACATTGGCCAATCTCTCCCTCTATTCCCCCACACATCTTGTTATTCTCCGGCGACGTCAGCCCCAACACGCACCCGCACCCGAACCAGTCAACCCTCGTACTCCCCTCCGCCTGCGAATAGACTGGCGCATCTTCCACGGCTCCTGTTTGTTCCATCCGAGGCCTCGCCGTCGTCCTCCGCCTTGGTTCGCTCGCCATGCGTGGTGCGCCGCTGTCTGGCGTTGTCAACGTCGTCAACAACCGAGAGGAACAAGGAGATGACTGTACATGGAGAGGATGACAGTAGGGACCCACCATGGGATCATGGCAGTATGCAAGCAAGTGCCTCATTATTACAAGCACAAAAAATGGTTCCTCCTAATGGTTGGACATCTGGGTCCCACGCCATTGTCAACGTAGTCAATAAACGAGAGAATTACACAACGAGCGGCTGACACCAGGGACCCAGCAGGTTGCGCAGTTGGTATTTACTTTTTTTAGGAACAAGCAGTTGTTATTTATACTAGTTTTAGAGACGGATCAGGGTAACAACAGGGCTGTGCGGGGGCTGTGGCCCATCTAGCCAGGGTTTTATTTTATGTTTACCACATGATGAGCCTAGTTGAGTTTTTTTGTTGATGAAAATGGCTAGCCCAGTTCTACTTTTTTTTAAGAAATACCCAACGGAGGCCTACTTGCTTTCTCAGCCCTGCTGGGCTGCAAATCTTTCAAGACGAGAGCGATGTATTCGCTTGCCCAGAAAATGAAGTAGTAAGAAATGGGATGTAAATTTATAAACACAGCAAACCAGCAATTAGTTTCAAATATTGTTTTTTGAATATTTTGACATTTCGAATTTAATTGTTTTTTTGCGGGGAAAATTATGTTGGATTTTAAATTGATTTAAATTTATTATTTTTAAATTAGTTTGAATGTGACTCGAAATTTTGGGATTAAAAACAGTTCGGACCGCACCGAAATATGCAAAATTTCATAGAAATTTTTAACCGTGGCCACAATATGGGCTGTAATACTAACAAAAAGAATATGGGCTCCAAAAAAATCCTTAAGAATTAGCAAATGGGATGTAAATTATTAGAAATAATGGCAGATGGGCTGTATGCTGTTTTCCACATATTTGAGGCTGACTTGTGCGCCTACTATAGGTTGACGCGTACGCTTTCCTAAAAAAAAGGTTGACGCGCACGCAAGGCCGTGTCAACTTAATCAACACAAGAGATTAGTGACTATTGGATGTCCATCCAACGGCCGCCGTGCTTCCTTAATCTATGCTCTTCCTGCTCCAGCCGCTCAAACCAGTGCCGGCGGGACTGCCTGCTCCCTCCTCCCGTGGTCGGCTGTGCAGCCGCGCAGGCCGCACCGCCCCACCCTACTCCATCGCTAGCCAGGCCATTCCTCTACTCACCCACACCTCCTATTATTTTCTGGTTATGGCAGCCGAACCAGTAAACCCTCGTACTCCCCACCGCGTGGGCAAGCACTGCCGAGTCTTCCCTGGCTCCGGGTCGTTCCCTTCCTAGGCCTCGCCGTCGTCCACCGCCCTGGTGCTCTCGGCGCGGCGTGGTCAACATGGTCAACGAACGACATCCATCGGAAGAGGACTGTACGTGGAGAGGCTGACAGCTGGGTCCATGGCCACATGCAAGGAAGTGCCTCCTTATTACGCGCAAAATAATGATTCCTCCACCTGACAGCAGGGACCCACCGGAAGGGCCTCTATATTTCGCGAAAAAAAACGTTCCTCCCGCTGACAGCTCGGACCCACCAGCAATATCTTCGCATGCAAGGAAGTGCCTCCTTATTACGCACAAAAAAATGAATACTCCCCCTGCTATCTGGGACCCGCCATAGTTGGAGGCTGACTTGTGGGCCTACTAAGTTGACACGGACGGAGGGCTTTGTCAACTTAGTCAATATGAATGATTCTAGCTCCAGTGACCGTACGATGTCCATCCAACGGCCGTAGTGCTTCTTCAACCTCTGGTCTTCTTGCTCCAGCCGCCCAAACCAGCGCTGGTCAACCCGCCTGCTCCTGCCTCCCGTGGCCGGCTCTGCTACCGCACAGGCCTCACCGCCCCACCCTACTCCCATCGCTGGCCTGGCCATCCCTGTACTCACCCAGACCTGCTGTTATTCTCCGGCGATGGCAACCTCACACTGCAGCCCAACCAGTAAACCCTCGTACGCCCCTCCGCATGGGAAACAACTGCTGAGTCTTCCCCGGCTCCGGGTCATTCCCTTCCTAGGCCTCGCCGTCGTCCACCGGCTTGGTGCTCTCGGCGCGGCGTGGTCAACGTGGTCAAGGAACGACTTACATCGGAAGAGGACTGTACGTGGAGAGGCTGACAGCTGGGTCCATGGCCGCAGCAAGGAAGTGCCTCCTTATTACGCGCAAAATAATGATTCCTCCACCTGACAGCAGGGACCTACCGGAAGGGCCTCTGTATTTTGGCTTAGCTGTATTTTGTGAAAAAAATGTTTTCCCCCCTGACAGCTGGGACCCACCAGCTATATCTTCGGGCGCAAGGAAAGTGCCTCCATATTAGGCGCGAAAAAAAATGAATCCTCCCCCTGACAGCTCAGACCCACCATCAATAACTTCGCACGCAAGGAAGTGCCTCCTTATCCTCCCTGACAGCCGGGACCCACCTGGTCGAAGCATACGTAGCGTTGTCGTGAACGTGTATGTACATACTGGTCGATCGGTCTCTCTGCAACGATGAACCGTGGCCGAGCAAGCAGCGGCACATGTAGTAGTAGAGCCCCTGGCGTAGCAGTTCAGGCAGTCCCTTCTAAACTGTGTACACGTATGTATAGCCACATGCCAAAAAACACAGCCATGTACGTACATACGGGCGGGGCCTCGAAGGTGTACTCGCGCATACGTACGGCCAGGGCTCATGTACATGGAGAGGCAATGGATGGCAGCAACGGTGTCATGTTCATCGGGCAGCCAACCGGCTGGGTCCAAACGGAGAAACAGCGTCATGTTCATCGGGAGGCAACAGACAGGGTCGGAATGCGTCATGTTCAATGGGAGCCAACCGGCTTGGATGAAACAGCCGAAACGGGGTCTGGCGTACCGTAGTATGGAGGAAACGGCCTTCTGTTCAACCGGATACGGTCAAAACGGCATCCTGTTGATCGGGAGGGGTGTGGCGTACCGCAAAACGGAGGAAACGGACTTGTGTTGGAGCGCTACGGTCGAAACGGGGGTCCTGTTCATCGGGAGGGGTGTGGCGTACCGCAAAACGGAGGAAACAGACTTGTGTTGGAGCGCTACGGTTGAAACGGGGGTCCTGTTAATCAGAGGGGTGTGGCGTACCGCAAAATGGGACTCCACGGGCTACTGTTCACCCACCGTCGACTTTGCTTCAGCCTCCACATGCACTGTTCATCCACCGCGTCTTCCTCCTGCCTCCACCAGCTACTGTTCATCCATGGGCTACTATTCATCCAGCCCTCCACCAGCTACTGTTCAACCAGCCCTCCACGGGGGTCCTGTTCATCCACCCCCAACCAGCTCGGCTGTGGCGGCCTCCTCTCGGGGTCCTGTTCATCCAGCGGCAACGGCCTACTACTACTACCATGGGGTCCTGTTCATCCAACCCCCACCAGGAACTGTTCATGCAACCCCAACCACGTATGTCTCGACTCGTTCAACCAACCCCCACGTTCACTGTTCATCAAGAGGCAGCAGGTTCGATCGGCTTCAGTAAGCAGCAGCAGCGATCGATCGCTCTGGGTCAGTTAGCAGCAGTAGCGAAGGAATCGCTCGGGTTCAGTTAATAGCCAAGGGATCGATCGCTCGGGTTCAGTAACATAGCTAGTGCAATCGCTCGGGTTCAGTAAGCGAACGCCTCGCTCGGGTTCAGTTAGAGCCCAACGCCTCGCACACACGTGCATACGTGTACGAGAGAAACGCGCAATCCCTCCGTGCATCGCTCCACCCCGACCACCCACCGTAACCGGGAACTCCCCGAAACTTTCCCCGCCCTCGCTTCTACCATGATTTTTTCCGTCATGGACGGCCCAAATAATGTCATGCAGGTGCGTCCCCGGCCCGCCCACGACGAAAAGCCCATTTTCTATCATGATTTTTTGTCATAGAAGTAGGAGCCCACCACATCTATGATGATACGTGCTTTTGTCACAATTATCGTCATAGAAGTGTCATAAGCATGACAGAAAAAAAATTCGTTCGGCCCAAAATGTCACGGATGTGTCTTTTTTTTGTAGTGCAACTAACCCATGTCCGATCATCATGTGAGATGGGGTAGTCTTCAATGGTGAACATCTCCATGTTGATCATATCTACTATATGACTCATGTTCGACCTTTTGGTCTCCAGTGTTCCGAGACCATGTATGTACATGCTAGGCTCATCAAGTTTAACCCAAGTATTCTCCATGTCCAAAATTGGCTTACACCCGTTGTATGTGAACGTAGAGTCTATCACACCCGATCATCACGAGGTGCTTCGAAACGACGAACTTTAGCAACAGTGCATACTCGAGGAGAACACTTTTATCTTGAAATTAAGTGAAGGGATCATCTTATAATGCTACTATCGTTCTAAGCAAAATAAGATGCATAAAGGATAAACATCACATGCAATCAAAATATGTGACATGATATGGCCATCATCATCCTGTGCTTTTGATCTCCATCTCCAAAGCAACGGCATGATCTGCATCATCACCAGTGCGACACTATGATCTCCATCGTTGCGTCGGGTCGTCTCACAAACTATTGCTTCTACAACTATTGCTAACGCATAGCGATAAAGTAAAGCAATTACATGGTGCTTAGTGATTAACACGTAGGTCATACAATAATTAAAGACAACCCTAAGGCTCCTGCCGGTTGTCGTACTAATCGACATGCAAGTCGTAAACTTATTACAAAACATGATCATCTCATACATCAACATATATCATATCACATCTTGGCCATATCACATCACAACAGACCCTACAAAAACAAGTTAGACGTCCTCTACTTTTTGTTGCAAGTTTTATGTGGTTGCTACGGGCAACTAGCAAGAACCGTTCTTACCTACGCAAAAACACAACGGTGATTATCAAGTTGCTATTTAACCTTCTGCAAGGACCGTCGTAGTCAAATTAGATTCAACTAAAGTGGGAGAAATAGACACCCGCCAGCTACCTTTATGCAAAACAAGTTGCATGTTAGTCGGTGGAACCGGTCTCATGTACGTGGACATGTAAGGTTGGTCCGAGCCGCTTCATCCCACAATACCGCTGAATCAAAATAAGACATAGGTGGTAAGCAATATGAACATCACCGCCCACAACTCCTTTGTGTTCTACTCGTGCATATCATCTACGCATAGACCTGGCTCCGATACCACTGTTGGTAAACGTTGCATGGAAAAAAAATCGACGCACACGCAAGATCTATCCATGGAGATGCATAGCTACGAGAGCGGGAGAGCATCTACATACCCTTGTAGATCGCTAAGCAAAAGCGTTTATCAATGTGGTTGATGTAGTCATACACCTTCACGATCCGTTCTGATCAAGCACCGAACATACGACACCTCCGTGTTCAGCACACGTTCAGCTCGATGACGTCCTCACCTTCTTGATCCAGCAAGAGGGGTGAAGTAGTAGATGAGTTCTCGCAGCACGACGGCGTGGTGACGGTGGTGGTGAAACTATTTCCGCAGGGCTTCGCCAAGCACAACGGATTTAGAGCGGAGGATGAACTAGAGGGAGAGGGGGCGCCAGCACACGGCTTGGTGAATCGTGGTGTGTGGCGCCCCCTCCCCTCCTCTCATATATATAGGTGGAGGGGGAGGGGATTCAGCCTAGGGCGCGCCCCAAGGGGGGCCGGCGGCTGCCCTAGGGCGCCTGCCAAGGCGCCCCCCTTCCATACTTGGCGCGTGGGGGAGGAAAGGGGGGCCGGCGGCCCCTAGGGTGCCTCCCCTTCCTTCTTCCTTGCATGGAGAAAGGCAGGAGGGGGCCGGCCCCTCCTCCTTCCATCCTAGGGCCAGCGGCCAGGAGGTGGGGCGCGCTAGCCCCCTTGTTGGCTGGTGTGCTCCCCTCCTTTTGGCTTGTTAGGCCCAACAACTCCTCGTGGCCTTCCGGAACCCCTTCCGGTGATCCGATAATTATCCGGTGTATTCCGGAACCCTTCCGGAGACCGAATACTATCATCCTATATATCAATCTTTACCTTCGGACCATTCCGGATCTCCTTGTCATGTCCGTGCTCTCATATGGGACTCCGAACAACATTCGGTCATCAACATACATAACTCATATAGTACTATATTGTCAACGAACGTTAAGCGAGCGGACCCTACGGGTTCAAGAATGATGTAGACATGACCGAGATGCTTCTCCGGTCAATAACCAATAGCGGGACCTGGATGCCCATATTGGTTTCTACATATTCTACGAAGATTATCGATCGAACCTTTATGACTACGTAGTTCCCTTTGTCCGTCGGTATGTTACTTGCCCGAGATTCGATCGTCGGTATCTCCATACCTAGTTCAATCTCGTTAGTGGTAAGTCTCTTTACTCCTTCTGTAATACACCATCTTGTAACTAACCCCTTAGTCACTTTGCTTGCAAGCTTCTTGTGATGCCGTATTATCGAGAGGGCCCAGAGATACCTTTCCGTCATACGGAATGAGAAATCCCAATCTTGATCCATGCCACCTCAACAGACACCTTCGGAGATACCTGTAGAGCACCTTTATGATCACCCAGTTATGAAGTGACATTTGATACACACAAGGCATTCTTCCGGAGTCCTGGAGTTGTATGATCTCATGGTCAAATGAACATGTATTTGACATTAAGAAAGTTGTAGCAATAAACTGAACGATCATATGCTATGCTAACGGATGGGTCTTGTCCATCACATCATTCTCCTAATGACGTGATCCCGTTATCAAATGACAACTCATGTCTATGGTCAGGAAACCTTAACCATCTTTTGATCAACGAGCTAGTCTAGTAGAGGCTTACTAGGGACTTGGTATTTGTTTATGTATTCACACATGTATTTAAGTTTCCGATCAATACAATTATAGCATGAATAATAAACCTTTACCATGATTAAGGAAATATAATAATAACCACTTTATTATTGACTCTAGGGCATATTTCCAACATTATTTGCCTTTTTATTTGTCTTAGCCTCTCGTTTTCATCTCCCCCACTTCTCATAAAAACATAAAAACACAAAAATATTTTTTGTGTTGCTCGTTTGCTTGCTTGAAGTCGGTACCATGTTTGAATTTATTATCGCTAAGGGTGAGAGTGAGGATAATAGAACTCCTAATATGGAAATCCTTGTAAATTTGGATACTAAAACTTGTGTGACGGGGAGTGAGAATATCATTGGAAAAAGTATCATTCAAGAGTTCTTCACTTGTACGGGAACATTGGTGTGTAATGATATTCCTATTGTTAAAAGAACCAATAGTTACGCCCAAGCTATTTCTGCACTCATTATTAAACTTGAAAGAAGGTTTATGCATACTCATCCTACTTTGCAAATATTGTTCTTTGAGCTACCCGCCATAAACAATCCTAAGGCTAAAAGAATAACCACTCTTATTCTCATGAATGAATTTGATTATATAGTGCGAGAGGCTAGAGAAATCTTTGACTTTTACAATGTAAATTATGAATGTCCTATGATAGATGAAATTTTATATGATAGAGATTTTATGAGGAGATACATGTCTCGTGATCATCATGCTTTTGAGGAAAATGCTAAAAAGAAAGTTCCCCATTTACATTTAATCCAACAAGTATTCAATGGTATTAATCATCAATATTCTTGGATCATAAAATGGAATCAACAAGGTTTTGAAGAAGATTGTCTTGAAAGTGCTAAAGTCCTAATAAAAGATAAGTTCACCATTACTTATGAAAAGTTTCTTGATGACCATGTCTCCCAAGAAGCTAAAACTAATGATGTGACAATTACTAAGGATAGCCCATTCCACCATTTGAGTTCTCTTAACAGGAAGACTATGTATGAGAAAAGGGAGTTACTGAGAAGTGTTTATGATGATGCTATGTATAAGGAGATTATGAAATCTAAGGATGACAACACCTGAAACAATGCCTTACGCCTAGCTAGGGGCGTAAAACAATAGCGCTTGTTGGGAGTCAACCCAATAGTTATCTCAAATTTTTTGCTTTTTATTTCTGTTGTTGAGTGTTCACACAATTATTGCTACTATTATGATTGTGTTTTTATGTTTTAATTTGTGTTTGTGCCAAGTAAAGCCTTTGGGATTATTTGGTTGATAGTTGACTTGATTCTGTGAAAACAACAAAAACTTTTGCGCCGAGTGCTGCAATTATCATAATTTACTGAAACATGATAAAATTCTAAAAAATTTACACATTATTTATACACAAATTGCTCCTAAATTTCTAGATTTTTTGGAATTACAGAAGTATAGTGTTTGTTCAGATCATTACACACTGTTCTGTTTTAGACAGATTATGTTTTCTATTGCATAGTTTGCTTGTTTTAATGATGCTAAGGATTATATCGGGGTGTATAAGTCATGAAGAAGTTAGAATATAGTAGGTATTATGCAAAAATAAAATATGAATGGGTTCACTACAGTACCTAAAGTTTATGATTTGCTTATTATACTAACGGATCTCACGAGGTTTCTGTTGAGTTTTGTGTGTTGAAGTTTTCAAGTTTTGGGTGAGATCACGATGGATGTAGGAATAAGGAGCGGCAAGACCCAGATTTTCAGGATGTCCAAGGCACCCCAGGGTAATATTCAAGGAGAGCCAAGCGTCTAAGCTTGGGGATGCCCCGGATGGCATCCCCTCTTTCGTCTACAATCTATCCATATACTACTTGGAGCTATATTCTTACTCATCACATGATATGCGTTTTGCTTGGAGCGTCTTGTATTATTGTAGTGTTTTCTTTGTTTGCTTTTTAGTTTACCACAATCATTGTTTGTTGCACACACCTCAAGATTGTTGTTTGTGGACTAAACCCTAAGGCTAATGATGATGATAATTGATCTCCCTCTATGGGCTAAACCCTCCTGTTTATGTAGGCACCGAGGGTATCTAGGGTTACAGATGGTCCGTTGCCATCTAGGGGTTACACGCCGAACTTAATGGATATCTTCGGAGTACACATAAAGTCTTCGGCGGCGTCCGATATGATCACGTCACAGGCCTAAGGCCTCCAGAGTCCTCCCTTAGTGGCGGGCTGTCAGGTCGGTCCATCGGCTAGATCAGCTAGGCTGGGACCCTCTAGTCCAGGACGCCATCAGCGGGTGAAGGTAAGACCTCACAACAGAAACACTCAGTTATCTTGAAGTTCTTGCAGAAACGTTATGAGCACGGAGCACAAAGCATCGAAAGATGAACGGAGGGGAGACCTTCTGGCAGCAAGTGCACGAATCGTTTCACGCACGAAAGCACATTGCACCCTACAACATGTACATCATTTGAGAACATAATGTGGGGTCATTATCGTATCGCTGGTACGCTATACAGACCAGCGTCACCACGTGGTTCATCAGCTGGAGGCAAGGTGACCACTGCATCGGCAGAGGACGAGATCGTAAGTTTTGTTTCCTCTTGCTCAACTTGTTGATTGATTCGTTCACTCAATGTTGGTCTACAGATTATGTTGCCTGCACGCGCTGCCGTGATGTACCACAAGACAAAGGGACGGCCATTTACGAACACACACTGTTGGATGAAGTTGAAAGGGGAGTTTGTGTGGGAGGGCATGATCTGTTGATGAAAACTTGTTGGACATCTGGTTAATCTAGTCGAATTTGAGATGTTGTTGTACTAGACTTAATTTGATGGTATGTATGGATGATTTGTGCTATTTTCTATCCGAACTTTGATGAATATCGGCCGGTTTGCATGAATCCCGTTCGGTTAGTTCAAATGCGGGTTGAAATGTATGCGGGCAGCGTTGGATGGCGGCCTCCCACATCCGTGTCTGCAGACTGGTCCCCCCTGTCCGCCGACGGATGCGGGAGGAAATTTGCAGGTCACCGATGGAGATGCCCTTATGATATTATTGCTGAAAATTGTGTTCTGTGTTAGTATCTATTGTTATGACAAATGAAATGGAGTCATTTTACAGTGCATCCGGTCGATATGGACCGTCCGTCGGAGCGAATTCGACGGTCCAGATCTGATGCAATACGCTGATGTTACGTGTATTATATCAGACCCCGAGGGGCATTTTCGAGAGAAAAAATATTTCGAACTGATCAGATTTTCTCTCCCAAATATTTCGAGGGTATTCTCGGTACGAATTTCAGGGCTATTTTCGGTTCGATTTTTATCCCATTCTCTAGGGTTTTATTCCCTCGCCGCAGCAAGATGTTGTGGCAAGATCCTGGCTGGCGGGGAGGGGCCGCGGCAAGATCCCTCGCCGACGGTAGGGTTTCATCCACGCGATAGGATCTTGCCGCGCGTCGTGGCCCCTCCCTCCATCCACCCGAATTCCCTCACACTCTCACACCTCCTCTTCACCGACGAACACGAGAGGATGATGACTGCCCTCCCCGCGGCAGCCGTCGGCGAAGATTCGGCGCCATCCCACCTCCCATTCCTCTATGCGGGTGCCTATAGCCACAAGGTGAGTCTGTACCTCTTTCCCAATCCCCACGTGGTTGTTCACGTCCTTAGACTCACCTCTTCACCATGGCCGCATCTTGATCTGGCCATGCATCTCATCCAAAGGCAAGGTGGTTGGGCCTCTAGATGAATCATGTTCTCACTGCTGGCGGGGTACTGCGTGACTGGATGAAGCCGGCCGGCCTCGAAGGCCAGTCCCATTCGTCCGACCTCATCCACATCACGGCAAGATCTACGAATGTTCGATTGCTGCATATGTATTCTTATATATTTCATTCAAGCTCTATTCTTTCATTTTGGCTGATAGGTCAGACGTTGGATTTGGAGATCAGGAGAGATGAAAATCTATTAATTCTGAAATGTACTATAGACAATTCATAGCTTATGTTGCTCAAAATTTATGATGCTCGCTGCTGATTGTGCAATTGCTGCACTAGGATCAACAGACTTGGCATCTGCTTTATAATTTTTTTAGATTCACATGGGATATCCACCATTTGAATATTAGTGTAACTTCTTATTATGATGTTTTAGCCTTGTTAAAGAGAGAGTAATGATCCTCGCAGAAAGCAGATAGAAAGGAATGAGCATTCGATTCTTGAATATGTTGCAATAGAAGATCTTCCGTGTTTAGTTATGTGCAGTGTTTGTTAGCTGGACACATTTGACAAGGTGAGTACAAGTAGTAATTTTTCCTCTGTTTTGCAAGGTTATGACACAACATGCTATGTGATTCCCTGAAGCGGGATGGATCTACCATGGCCACCCCACTGTGCTCCTGAAGGTGCGTGCAAACCCGGAGGTCCCTTCAATTCAGCGCACACCCTACCATGCCACACCATGGTCGTTGCAACACCTGCAAAGGCCCCCTATGGTACGTGCTTTACTCTTGTTATCCTATGCTCTCTTTTATTGGCTTTGCGGCCTGCCTACGAGACATTGGCTGTGCCATTTCCTGGGATAGCTGGGATTGCGTGTTGATTCATGCAGTATTTTTCCTTTTGTTGTGAGGCTATGCTCATGCTCGTACCTTTTTCTCTCGTATGAAAATAAACATATCATAATACATTATTCTTCTAGGGTTGCCCGTGCACTGTAATTGGTCCAAACCATTTCCAGGCACTGTTACTGTCACATGGTTGTAAAAAGCAAATATAGATTTCTATGAGCTCCCGTAGATACCAAATTTATTTCAAGCAAAGTATTGTAACCAATATTATTGAAGTTTTACAACTTGACTCATCCGTAATGGACTAAGAACACGGCTAGGAAACCTTCTTCAGGACTAAAACCCAACCACACCCTACTCTATCGCTTTATGGCCAAGTGTACACTCCACATGTAAGAATGAACCATTGCTGGACTAACTGCTTGCATCTTCATCGTCTTCAACCGCAGCTGCATCCGATAGCCTAGCATGGTACTGCTTGAACCTTTTCATGTATTTCATTTTCGTGTAGGGTGAATCAACAAGTACAACAGGTAGCTCTCTTCTGAATTTGTCGATGTAGGCCTGCATGCGAGGATATGTTAGTATCGTTCCATAAGTTTCAGAAAATGACAGAATTTTAGGTGTTACTCTACGTACTTGGTCATATTGCATCCTCAGTTTTTCTCCCGTAAATAATTCGATGTTCTTCAGCATGTACAGTGCACAACAAGAACTGCAACATTTTATTTTGTTAGATCAGCATTTCACGTATTAACAATCTAAAACAAAAACAAAAGCTAATATTGTTGACTGACGTCTCATCGGCTTTTGGCACTTTAATAAGCTGTACTGGCCATTGCGTCACGTTAATGTCTTCCCATGCATTGTTTTCTATCCCATTGACTCGCATCGCTGCTCTCAGATGTGCTTCCATCCCACGTACTTGCAAGCCCAATGGGATGAGAAGTTGCCTATGACTAATACTTACATACGATGTTAAATCCTTTGTTATAATTCAATATGTTGAAATTCTCACCACGTTATTTACTTCTCTGGGCACCATACAGTGGAAAAGTGAATCAAGAACCTGAATCTCCTTCCTTCTGGGGTTTACGACCACAAGGAACCAGTGGACGTTTAAACTGTTTGTAGGTAGGAAAACCTGGAGTGCACAGATAATTAGATCAACGTGTATAGTAATAAAAAAATCTGTTCTGCGTCAGGTTAAAATAGCATATCATGTTTCAGGTAGTTGGTGCCTTGTGTTGTTCCAGGAATGCCTGCCAAAGCGTCCTCGTAGCACTCCTCTATCCTACCATCTCTTTCGAGCTTAGCGACGTCGGCCACCCTCTCAATGTAAAACACTTGCTCGTCCCTTGTGTCAATTGGTTCATCATGACGCATGAGCTGGATCGCAGCATCAACCACCTAAAACAATAATCAAGTTAATTGTATTGTACAAAAATGAAACTTGATAAACTAATTTGTGAAATATCTTACTTCGTCACCCAACCATATGCCATCTTCAAATTCATCTTTTTGGGTGAAGCATTGCAAATGCTTCAATAGCACGACAATGTCATCAACTAAGACCATTTGTTTTTCATGATTTGTAGTGTTGATCAGTGACGCCACGAAATCCTGTCGAACCACGTCTAGCTGGTCCCTCTTCCATACAGGAACTTCTGACCTCTTTTTTAAGTTGCTAGAGCCGATTTTCCTCTTTTTATTGTTCGTGTCCTCGGAATCATTTGTAGACTCTGATGGAGTCTTGTTTTTCCTTTTTTTCTTCTCAGTATCGTACAAAACGTACTCGTCATTCTTAAATAATTCCAACACCACCCTTTTCCTTTCGCCCCCATGATTTGGTGGCGTCGATTCAACCACACTTACTTGCTGCTTTCGAAATGATTCATCATGGCTGTCATCATCTGTGAAGGCACGGGGTTCTTAAGGCTCCCGCGATCCTGTAGCCTTCATAGAATGGTGCTTACTCCGTCTCTTGAACGGATCCTGTCATACGAAATAAACCGCATGTTAGCCTTTAGCAGATTCTTGCTCAATTATTGGTAAAATGTGCATCACCTGGAAAGCTTCAAGGCTTGTGGTGGCTTTGGAATGCATTTGCGTATCCAAACTAGGAGCACCCTGGATATCATCCACCTCTTTAAAAAGCTTATGAACACCCCTGAGATTATCTTCGATTTTTAAAGTAGCTCTTTTGAATGCTTCATCCTGTACGTGGAAGATCACATGTTATTTCTGAAATGAAAATGACTGTTTCATAATTAAGTTAACATGCGTACGTCAAAATCTTCATCAAGGTTCTTCATGGGGGCTCCATGTCATCCTTTTTTATTCCCTGCTTACAATGGTGCTTAGCAGCGACCTCCGTGACATCCTTTTGTTTCCCCTGGTCAGAAGCATGCTCAACATTCTCAACAGAGGCCTCCATTGGGTGTGAAGGTGCCCCGAGGTCAGAAAGATGTATGTCTTCCACTCCTGAAACTATTCCATCGCATTTTTTCTTAAAAAATACGGGTGTTTTCATAGTAAACTAATTTAGAAAAAACCTTGTACACGTAAATTTCCAATTATATATACTAATCTCATAATTCTATGCTTACGTTCAATTCTTTGATGAGGTCCTCCATGAGCTTGCCATTTGTAAGGGTACGCCTAAGGCACTCATCCATTTTCTTTTCAAGGGTGCACATCCTATTGACTTGTTGTGCACCGGCCTCCCGCACGAGGGAGGCAACTTCTTGCAAATCAATCAATACACGTCCGACGAGTACCTTAATCTGAGACTTTGAAACAGTTAGAATCATATAACTTCATACTAGTTGCAATGTTACAATATATATTTGTGCCTAATGTAACTCATTTACCTGAGCGCCAGTCTTCGGTTTGGCCAGCGTACCATCTCGTGCTGGAATGAAAGGCCGCATCAGGTCCTCAACAGACTGCAGTTTAGTGTCGTTAGTATGTTTTAGAAAATATGTTACATAATCCAGCCAATGTGCTGACATTTTACTTCTCCAACTCCCAGATAATTATTCTGGATTATATTGTCAACCTTTTCTGCCTTCTCCTCGCTCCAGTTCTGGATTAGCGGCCTTAACCTTGATTCATACGAGATGATAGAGTCCAATTGGTGCACTCTGAACTTCTCGTAGTACCATGTCTGCATGACAACAAAAGCAGTTTACAAACATTCTCGTACATTATGTAATGTATGATAGGTAACTGATAATTGTACTACTGCGAATTACCTGCAACAGTGGCAGGTTCCCCTCCAGATTTGCCTCACCATTTACAAAATTCTTCACACTATCCATAAGATAGTCAAGCATTAGTTGTCCAAGATTTGTGCCCTTTATCGTCTCAATGTTTCTAACAATCCCAATATATTTGTTATCCACATACTCCTCTTTCGTTCGGCATACATATTTGCCTATGGTCTACAAGACAAATGTCCTGACAAAATTTGGTGTGCTATCGCCTTTCATCTTGGCTAGCAATCCTTTGAAAGTTATTTTGGTGTCATTACGGTCTTTCAGTTTCTTCCACAACTCCATAGTATCATCAAGATTTGAAGGGACGTGCTTCTTCCCCTCACAGGGCATGCCTGTTATATGCGCTACATCTTCTAGTGTGATCCTACATGGTCTCCCATTAATGATAAAGGCATCCTGCTCTGCATCATATGAATTAGCGATGGCTTGGCATAGTACACGTCTAATTTTGATGCTAGGTGTCTTGAGAAGTCCACCCAGTCCTATCAACTGGATGTACATCATTTGCTGCGTGTTTAATCCGTTTATGAACTCCTCATATGGCGGCAAAGAAGCATCCTGGGTTCAATGGATGTGCAAGTGTGATTAGATTCAGCATGGTATACAATTTAAACACTCATACAGACAACTACAGCTTATATATACCAACATAAAAATTGTGCTCTACGCTACTGCATGAGGTAATTTGTTTACAAGCATGCTGAGTTCCATGAATGTGCAAATACTATCATTAGATTCATCTTGGTTATGTTTGAAGACTCATATAAGGTAATCTCCATTGCAAGGCGCTTATCTGAAATAAAATAAAGATTGGAAAATAAAAAACTATCCAACCGTGGTCTCCTCAACTCTAGGCGCTAATCATGGTCAGTAGTATGGAATTAAAACATGGGCCAGCGATGCCTTCCATAACTCATGCGGAAGGAAAAAAGAACGCAAGCGACCGCTGCACTAATTGGCATCGACAAGACCAGACGCTGGGAATTAGCCGGGAATTATCAACCAACTGCCAATCTGGTAGGAAACAAATCCTAGCGCCCTCCCCTAATGCCCCCCAACTTAATTTGTTTAAAAACATGTTGAGTTACATGAATATGCAAACAACGAGTGGGGTTGCAGCAAGAGATCATGGGAGGAAGATCGTGGCATGAAAAAAAGCAGCGGTTGCAGCAGGAGATCATGGCGAGTTACCAGAGGATTCATGTTTGGCTCCGTCGTTCGGTCTTGCTGGATTCCTGGGTTGCTTCGTCCTTCGGTCTTGCTGGTTTGGGCGGCGCAGAAGGACGAACTATGATCTACGAGGTTTCAAAGGATCCCTATTTATAGGGATCGTAACAACCTGAGCATATACCTACGTATCAATTTTTTTGGTTGGAGGAAATCAAGGGAGGGGCCCACCTGGTTGAATATTAGGGGGCGTGAAGAGTTTAGCTAAGGTAAGTTATGGTGTAAAAAAGCTAAGGTAAGTTGCGTAACAACATGTAGGTCTCTTGAGAATCACGATTGTCAAAAAAAATAGTTCGCGTTTCTTTGAAAATCAGCCAAAAGAACTGGACCGCTTTTATTATTGGTTCTAAGTCAATCACTGGACCTCTTTTAGGATGAAAACTGGTTCTAAGTCAACTAGGATTGAGTGTTCACACATGAAGTATTTTACTCTCTCTTGTGAAGCTGTTTTATTGCCCATCTGATCTTGCATGCTCATGCTCATACCTTTTTTCCTCGTATATGTGAGACCAAATTTTGTTGATAATACTGAATCATGTCTGGTGCTGCTCAAGATGGCGTGACACCATGGTTTTCACTTTCGGTGAGATTTCGATGAAATTCACTGAATTTCATTCATTTCAGCACTCACTGCAATATTTGCCTTTCGGCCAAAATATTTCAGCCTCACTGAATTTTGGCCAAAATATTTCAGCACTCGCTGAAATTTTTCTGAAACTGAAACTGAAAACCTTGCACGACACTTCCAACTAGCGATGGAAATTTTTACACAACTTCATCTAGGTTTGCTCGTGCACTATGTAATTGTTCTGAATCTTGTCCAGACTCTGACAAACTTAACTATAAATTTAAGAATTCAGTTAACCTTCCTAACCTTCAAAAGTTCTGGTTGTAAAAAGCAAATATATGTTTCAGCGTCTCCCATGCAGACCAAATTTATTTCAACAATAGTATTTGAACCAGTACTGTGAAGTATTACAACTTGATTAATCCGCACTGGACTAAGAGCATGGCTAGGAAACCTTCTTCGGGACTAAAACCAAACCACACCCTACTCTACCGCTTCATAACCAAGTGTACACTCCATATCTAAGAATCAACCACTGCTGTACTAACTGCTTGCATCTTCATGATCTTCAACCGCAGCTGCATTCGGTAGGCTAGCATTGTGCGTCCTCAGCCTTTTCATGGATTTCTATTTGTTGTAGGGTGAATTAAGAAGGACAACAGGCATCTCTCTTCTATAATTTTCGATGTAGGCCTACATGGGAGGATATGTTAGTATCGTTCCATACATTTACAAAATTGACAGAATTTTAGGTGTTACTCTACGTACGTGTTCATAATGCAGTGTAAGATCTTCTCCCGTAAAGAATTTGATGTTTTCTTCAGCATGTAGAGTGCACAAGAAGAACTACAACATTTAATTCTGTTAGCAGCATTTCATGTATTAACAATGAAAAATATAATTAGAAGCTAATATTGTTGACTGACGTGTCATCTTGTCTTGGCACAGGAACAAGCTTTACTGTCCATAGGGTCACGTTAATGTCTTGCCATGCATGGCTTTGTGGTCCATTGATTCGCAGCAATGCTCTCAGATGTGCTTCCACCCCACGTATCTGCCAAGTCCATGGGATGAGAAGTTGCTCACGGTTCATGGTTAGGTATGATGCTAAATCATGTGTTATATTGAAAGACGTTTAAAATCTCACCACGTGATTCACTTGCGTGCATACTACGTAGCTGAAAAGTGAATCAAGAATCTGAATCTCCCTCCTTCTGGGGTTTACGACCACAAGGAACCAGTGGGTGTTCGCCATGTTCGTAGGTAGGAAAACCTGGAAAGCAAAGATGATTACATCGACATGCATAATAATTAGAAAAATAAATGTGTTTATGTCATGGTTAGATGGTACTAGATCATGTCTGAGGTAGTTGTCTCCTTTTGTTGTTCCATGACTGCCCGCCAAAGCGGCCTCGTGGCAGTTCTCTACCTTACCATCTCTTTCGAGCATAGCGACGCCGGCCACCCTCTCAATGTAAACCAGTTGCCCGTCCCTTATGTCCTTAGGATGATCATGACGCATGATTTGAATCACAGCATCAACCACCTAAAACAAAATTCAAGTTAATTATACTGTGCAAAAGAAAATTGATAAACTAATTTGGCAAATATCTGACTTCGTCACCCAACCATTTGTCATCTTCGCCTCCATCTATCATGGTGAGGCATTGCAAATGCTTCTGTAGCAGAACAATGTCATCAATTACCACCAATTGTTTATCAAGATCTGAGGTGTTGACAATTTCGGCAACGTAATTCTGTCGAAACTTGTCAAGGTCGGTCTCCAGCCTCGAAGCACCTATGTCTGTATCTTTTAAATTGCTTGCACGGTTTTTCCTCTTTGTATTCTTTGTGTCCTTGGAATCGTTGGTAGACTCCTATGGAGTCCAATTTTTCTTTCTCTTCTTATCACTATCGTATAGAACATAATCTTCATTGTTCAATAATGAAGATACCACTCTTTTCCGGCTACTCGCACGAGTTGGTAGCATGGATTCAACCACACTATCTTGTCGCTGCTTTGCTAAAGAATCATCATAGTTATCCTCATCAATTGGGAAGACATGGGGTTCTTCTGGCTCCCTTGTTCCCTTAGCCTTGGCAGACCGGTGCTTTCTTTTGGTACCTGCCTCTCCCCCCACCTCAATACTGACATCTTCGTCATCTTGATTTCTTCTTTCTTCAGCCTTTCGCACATTCTTATTGTGCCTCAAATTCAAAGGATCATGTGATTCGAAATAAAGCACTTGTTAGCTAGCAATCTGCACGAAATAAAAAAACAAAACCAGTTAAATGTAAAATGTGCATCACCTGGAAAGCTTCAAGGCTTGTGGTGGCTTTGGAATGCTTTCACGAATCCAAACTCGGAGCACCCTGCGAAGCATCCACCTCTTTATAAAGCTGTGAAACATTCTTGAGACTCTCCTTGCAAGCTGCAGCAACAACTCTGTCTTCTTCATCCTGAACATGGAATATCATATGTTAGCTACGAATCAGCGTTAACTTAAAACAAAATCAGTTAGATGTAAAATGTGTATCACCATGAAAGCTTCAAGGCTAGTGGTGGTTTTGGAATGCTTTCGCGAATGCAAACTAGGAGCAGGCTGCAAATCTTCAGCTACGTTCTTCATGGGGGCATCCGTGTAATCTTTTTGTATTCCCTTAGCAGAAATGCCTTTGGCAGTGACCTCCGTGTCATCTTTTTGTTTTTGCTGCTGAGTAGTATTCTCTCCTGGGACCTCCATTGGGTCCGCAGGTACTCCCAGGTCCGATAGCTGTATGTCCTCGACTCCTAGGCGATCAGCATCATATATTCCATAGCGGTGGTTCTTTAAAAAAAAATGTGTTTGTGTGGAGAGTATTGATAGTAAAATTATTTATAGAAAATCATAATGGTATACTTACATTGAATTCTGTGATGAGGTCGTCCGTGCGTCTGCCGTTCGCAAGGGTACGCCTAAGGCACACGTCCATTTTTTTCAAGGGTGCACATCCTATCGAATTGTTGTGCACTGGCCTCACGCACTGTCGTGGATTTGTCACGGCAGATGTCCTCGTGAAAAAGGACTTAGTCGTGAGGCCAACGCGTCTATGTGGTAGCTTGAGAGGGGTTGAGTGGGACGAGAGACGCGAGGTTTTTTACCCAGGTTCGGCCCCTCACGATGGAGGTAAAAGCCTACATCCTGCTTCATTGATATTGATCATGGTGCTCACGATTACAAGGGCAGTGTTTCACTACCTCTAATCTCGAGAGCTGTTGATTTGTCTGTCTATCTAGACCTGTAAAACTTGTCCCTCTTGGGGTGCCCTGTCCCTCCTTATATAAGTTGGAGGGGTGGGTTACACGTGGAGTCCTAGTAGGACTAGGACTATTCTATTACAAGTGGAATCCTAGACTTGCTTCTTGCTTCCCTTGTAAGAGAAAATATTCCTTATGCCTTTCTCCTTAAGCCGGCCCACAATAACATAAGTCGGCCTTCCCACGAGCCGCCTTCTGGGCCACCGGGTCTTGTCGCTCCTCTGACCCGCCTGCCGGGTCACCAATGAGTCACCCAGCCCGGCCGGGTCATCAGTGAGTGGAGAGATCCGGGCGGGTCACTTAGTGCATCGCCAAGTCAGGGCGGGTTACTAGTGAATCGCCAAGACCGGCCGGGTCATACTTCCGGCCGGGTCATACCACGGGGTATATCCCCGACATTAGCCCCCAGTTTAATTTGGATTTATCTATGTTAAACTAATCCTGCAAAATAAACACAAGAACAAATTTGACAGGTTGTGCTCCAAATTAAAAGTTTTTCTGAGCCGGCACCTGTTCATCCTTAAGTCCTTGTCATTTCCTTCTTGATACGTGTCCATGACCTCATAGCAAATCTCCTTTAGCAGATATGTTCAAACTTTTGCCAATGCAAAAAATCCAGGTACTTCTTCTGAAAAATCCGGGTCAACATGCCAGCTTCATAGTCAATTTGTTGTCATTAGTCTCTTGTAGAAAAATATTGTAAGAAATAATCCATTTGAATCGGCCTCCAAAGCTCTGACTCGACAAAAATATTGGTCTTGAAATATTCATCTGATGTTCAACTAGTTTGAAAATGTAGAACTTGTCGAGTTGTAATCACCAAAACTGTCAGGTTATAAAAGCTGATAAAACCGGGTCATGATTGTTGCTGACGCCGGGTCAATCTTATGGCGACTTGGTGCTTTCTTATGTAAATATAGCTTCCAAACGTTAAATTGGCTCTCCAATAAGAATATGATACCTGGTTTGCTCAGAACTGAGAATTTGAAGGAGTATCTCCCTTATATCCATATTACCTGTAGCCCCCAAGTCTTGAGTAGAGCAAAGTGATAACTTAAGACTTGCTTCAATATAAATACTGCAACTTTGGAGAAATCCGGGTTGTTCATGTAAGTTGCCAATCATAAACTGCACATTTGAACTTCCCATGTGTAGCCCCCAAGTGCCAGGTCATTATGCAATAATGAGCAGGGACTTTATAGATTTGATTATGTAGACTTAAGCAGCAATGTGTAGCCCCCAAGGGCCGGCTCAGTAAGATAATACTGAGCTGGGACTTTATATGTACTTCAAAAAATAACACCATATGATGTAGCTCCCAAGTTTCGGGTTACCTTTGACAGGAGCAATTAGTAGCCCCCAAGGGCCGGCTCATCACTATGTGATGGGTCGGGTCTTCAATGAGATAAGTTAAAAATGACTTTGCATTAGCCCCCAAGTGCCATGGTGCATGCTTGCAGCGACATGGGACTTGCATACTTGATGTAATCTCAATTTGAATAATGTAGCCCCCAAGTGCCGGGTCATATGCCCGCAGCGAACTCGGGACTAAATAAAACCATATCCATTGTCTGGATGATGTTGCTGAAAGCCTTTGCATATCAATATTGAACCATGCTCTCTGTTGTGAACTGGTATTCTTGGATGTAGAAATAATAGCCATTGCTCTGAAGCGGCTTTGAAAACCTCAACCATAATACTGGTTATTGATAACCATAATAAATATCCAGCCATGTTTGCTATTAAATATTTGAATAATATAATCCGGTATGAAAACCTCAATCATTCAATACCATAATGAAAATCCAGCCAGATTTGGCTATTAAAGATTTGAATACTTTATCTGTTGACAAGTAAATCCGGAGTTAAATACCCGGCAGCTCTTGGCCGATGGCGGCTTAATGCGCATTCATTGTACTCCAGGATGCAACCTGGGGGCTAATAACCTTTGCAAAAAATCAGGAATTGATAACCCCATCCATGGAGGCTCATAGTCATGTCCAGTTTTTGAAAAGATCACTTTGATGGCTTATAGCCTCAATAAACTCAATATTGAGCAATATAACCCGGAGCTGGATAACCCGGCAATATCTTCAGATGGCCAGATGTTTAAACATAATGATTCATATGAGCAATAGCAGTATTCTTATGTGTAAAGCTCTGTATGTCCTACACAAAGTTTAAACAACATATGCCCTGGCGACTTAACGTCAAAAGCCAGGGCGGGTAACAACCCAAACATAATATAGTCTTATGCAATTACGAAAAAGACTAGAATTAAGGCCATTCAAGCCTAAACATACTGGCAACTTAAAAGCCAGGGCGGGTTATCAAACCTCGCATATTTATATAACCATTAAACACATACCTGTAAAATTGGCTCATACTACCAGCTTACATCGCCATATCCAATGAGGGTAACAGCCCAAGAACTTAGAACGCATGACTCCAAGTGCACAATCAAAATATACTGGCGACTTATCGTCTAAAGCCAGACCGGGTTATCAAAACCCCAAATATGCTCAAATATGAGCCATAAGGATTAAGGCTACATGGCTTGAATCATTTTAAACCATATGTCAATATGGTACAAAGATATGAACCCAAACAATGTTTAGGGAAAATAACAAATCAGACAAAGCAAGGCTTTCATAGGCCGCCAAGCCTCAATATCAAGTGTTGTTCATGGGCCGCCAAGCCTCAATATCAAGTGTTGTTCATGGGCCGCATAGCCACTGAGTTAATCCTTTATTCAAACCTGTAAGCCGGGCCTCACATGACCAACCGCCGTTTTAACTTTGACAAGTTCAGTGTCTTTATAAGATTGACTGTCAAGAGTACGGCGGGTCATTCCAGGATTACCTGGGCGGAGTGGAAGACATACAAGGCAGGATAAACCGGAATTTTGGTGAATACACCTGGCATCCAAGCCGATCAAAAGGGTAAATATAGCTATGTTCATTGAACAGGAAGCCCCCAAGTGACCTATAATAAGCCATCAAGGCAGGTTACCTATGTTTGAACTGCACATTGTAGCAAGTTCTCTTTGGTAACCTTTTAACTTGGGCAAGAAGCCCCCAAGTGATTTGTAACAAGGCGCGTAAGCCGGATCAATAGGGTAGTCATAGCTATGCTCAATGAGTAGGAAGCCCCCAAGCAATTTGTAACAAGGCGTGCAAGCCGGATCAATAGGGTAGTCATAGCTATGCTCAATGAGCAGGAAGCCCCCAAGCAATTTGTAACAAGGCGTGCAAGCCGGATCAATAGGGTAGTCATAGCTATGCTCAATGAGCAGGAAGCCCCCAAGCAATTTGTAACAAGGCGTGCAAGTCGGATCAAGAGGGTAAGTATAGCTATGCTCAGTGAGCAGGAAGCCCCCAAGTGACCAATAAGATGATAAGCCAATAAGGCAGGATACCCATGTTTGAACTGCGCATCATGGCAGCAAGTTCTGTTTTGGCAACCTATAATTCTTTCTGTAAATCTTGAACTTGCGAGAGATGTCCTCCTTCTGAACCGGATGTTTAAACCGGATATTGAGAGCTCACAACTTTGCGAGAGATAGATTTCCCTTGAAGCGGATTTTGGACCGGAATCTTTTCTTATAAACCGGAACTCTTTCTTTGAGCCGGAACTTTCAGATTACTCGGCACTGTTTAAGCCAGAAATTGTCTTGACAGCCCTTTGAATTTTCACCAATGTAGCAGTAGCCTCCGGGACCGGGTTATTTTCCCTCCAATGACCCGGGGTCATGAATTGGCTGAGTCATGTCATTGTAGCCCCCCAAGTCTTAAGACGACTCAAGGAGTTGGCTTGAGATTCTCCATACTTGACCGTGATGTAAACCGGTCAGTTGAGCAGCGGAACGCTCAGTGAAGCTGAAATTAATCACGGGCTAGTCGGCCGCAGATGAGTCGACCGCGGCGTTGTAAGCCGGTGCGGACGGACGAATCAATTACAGGCACGGTAAAACTGCGCGAATGGGCGAGTCAATCGTATTGTGTTGATGTAGCAGGGGCGGCGACTCGCATACGTATCCATCGAGTAGCACGACACGGACAAGTGCTAGTGCAAAAGTGATGTTGGCGCGCGCCCCTTATGCGACATTTTTGTCATGAATAATTATCCTGCATAAAGGATATTGCAAGCGAGAGTAATTGTTCTCGAAAATAAAAAATGTATTAATAAAAAATTGACTGGATTGATTTCACCTGATATATTTGTATGAAAATATCAATGGCGGGGTTGATAATGACTCTGGCTCTTGTCTTTTCCTCTAACCAGTTCCCGTTTATCCTTTCCTTCAACCAGCAGGCGAGCGTGCAGGAGCAGAGACGAGGCCAGCCAACCACGGGGCGGCTCAAAACAGGCGGCTTAGCACGGCGGCCTGGCGGCAGTAGAACAACGTGGCCAGGCGCGACAACTTGGCAGGCACGGGCGCCGGCAGGCGCGGCGGGTCAGAGCAACGATGGCGGCTCGGCAGCATCCGGCTGCGAAGTGACGGCAGAAGCAGGCAGCTTAGCACAAAGGCGAGGCCGGCAAGGTCACAACGGCTGCGACCGAGGCAAAGGCGGGGTCGCAGCTGCAGCCGGCTTGAGGGGCGCTCGGCCACGGGGTAGCGGCGACTTGAGGAGGCTGCGGAGGTGGGCGGCGGCTCCGGGTGGCTCAACAAGGTGCAACGAGGGAAGCGGGCCACAGCGGCCGAAGTGAAGCGTCCATGGCGAAAGTGGATCAACGCCGTCGGAGGCGGGCGGCTGTGGCGGATCTGTTTGAAGCAGTGGTGGAACCATGGCAGAGGCTCGGCGAAGGCGACCCAGAACAGTACCGCGCGGAAGCGACGGCGGTAGACAGCGGCTTGGTGCAGGAGCCCGCGCAGATCAAGGCCGAACGAGGTTCGGGTCGCGACAGGCATGTTGAAGCTGGCCTGGAACAGAGGTCGGCGACTCAGCGCGGGTGAACCACGGCAGCTGCAGAGGTGAGATGTCCACGGTGGTCGCTGCGGTCACAGAGGAGGCAGAGCAGAAGACCCTGGCGAAGTAGCATCCGGCTCGAGGCGAGTCCTTCTTCTCCGGGTCACAGTTGGTTTGTAGAACCCATGTCCGCATAGCGTTAAAACAACGGCAACGACAGACCACTTTTGACCAGTGGCCTGCACAAGCATCTACGGAAGAAATATTCAGATCGCTTGGTTACTTCCTCAGTTCGTGTGTCCACTGAAATCCTTGCTGTCTTTTCCTTCTGATGATAATTTGGCAGCAGTGTAGATGTATTGTCGGGAATAGTGAATCAGCCTAGTCCTTCACGTGAGATGAACTTTTAGGCAATAATTGGCCTGGGAACTTGTGCCTTTGTAGGTTTGCCTCTCCTTGTAGCAAACGGATATTTAAAAAGTGGAAATTGACTTGCACGACTCGGTCTTTACGCCAGGGAGTAGTACTCCATCTAGTCTGATTGGACAATTTTGCCTTCACAATTAAATAGCAGGCATAAACGCTTTTTGGTTCTGCCTGCCGCATCGTTGTAGTAGTATTCCTCCGGATTTGCAGTGCCGTAGCAAAAATTCCTTGTCCATTAACCTGCGACTTGATGTATCGCCCATAGCTGACACCATAAAAAATCTGTCTCGGTCTCGGACTCGGCGGATCATCACGGCGCGTGAGGCGGCCGCACAGCATGTAACCCTAAAACAGTCTCAATCTCATATCCGCTGCCGCAGAACACTTCGTCAATCTTGACCGACGAACTTATAGTTGATGTGAATTTTCCACGCCAGCTCTCGTTGAGCCAGAAAATTGCGAACTTCTCGAACCCTAGAAAAGATCCCTTCAAAAACTTAACACCACCGTACGTCTGGCCCCACGATGGACGCCAACTGTCGTGGATTTGTCACGGCAGATGTCCTCGTGAAAAAGGACTTAGTCGTGAGGCCAACGCATCTATGTGGTAGCTTGAGAGGGGTTGAGTGGGACGAGAGACGCGAGGTTTTTTATCCAGGTTCGGCTCCTCACGGTGGAGGTAAAAGCCTATATCCTGCTTCATTGATATTGATCATGGTGCTCACGATTACAAGGGCAGTGTTTCGCTACCTCTAATCTCGAGACCTGTTGATTTGTCTGTCTATCTAGACCTGTAAAATTTGTCCCTCTTGGGGTGCCCTGTCCCTCCTTATATAAGTTGAAGGGGCGGGTTACACGTGGAGTCCTAGTAGGACTAGGACTATTCTATTACAAGTGGAATCCTAGTCTTGCTTCTTGCTTCCCTTGTAAGAGAAAATATTCCTTATGCCTTTCTCCTTAAGCCGGCCCACAATAACATAAGTCGGCCTTCCCACGAGCCGCCTTCTGGGCCACCGGGTCTTGTTGCTCCTCTGACCCGCCTGCCGGGTCACCAATGAGTCACCCGGCCCGGCCGGGTCATCAGTGAGTGGAGAGATCCGGAGGGGTCACTTAGTGAGTCGCCAAGTCAGGGCGGGTTACTAGTGAATCGCCAAGTCCGGCCGGGTCATACCACGGGGTATATCCCTGACACGCACAATGGAGACAACTTCTTTCAAATCAGCCAATACACGGCCGATGAGTGCCTTATCCTGCAAATTACAAGCAGTTAGAAGCATATAACTTCGATTGTACTTGCAAAGTTACAATATATATTTGTGCCTGATGTTCATCATTTACCTAACCATCAGTCTTCGGTTTGACCGGCGTCCCAACTGGTGGCGGATTGAAAGGCCGCAGTAGGTCATCGACATACTGCATGTTAGTGTCGTTAGTATCATTCAAAATATATGGTAGATAATCCAGACACACTGTACTAACACTTTACCTCTCCAACCCCTATATATTTTTTGTTGATTATATTGTCAACCTTGTGTGCGTTCTCGTCACTCCAGTTTTGGATCAGCGGCCTTAACCTTGATGCATACGAGATGGTAGAGTCCAATTGGTGCACCCTCCACTTCTCGTAGTACCACGTCTGCATTACAACAAAAGCAACTTAGAAATTTTTCCATAAAATTAAATGTATGGTATGTAAATAATGATTGTATTACCTGCATCAGTGGTAGGTTCCCCTCCAGATTTGCTCCACCATTTACAAATTTCTTGACGCTAGCCATAAGATGGTCAAGCGTAAGCTGTCCAAAATTGGTGCTCTTTATCGTCTCAACGTTTCTAACAATACCAAGGTATCTGTTGTCCATATACTGCTGTGTTGTCGGGCATACATATTTGCCTATGGTGTACAAGACAAATGGCATGACAAAATTAGGTGTGCTATCGCCTTGCATCTTGGCTAGCAATCCTTTCAAAGTTACTTTTGTGTCATTGGGGTCTTCCAGTTCCTTCCACAACTCCAAAGTATCGTTGTGATTTGGAGTGACGTGATTCTTCCCCATGCAGGGCAGGCCTGTTATATGCTCCACATCTTTTAGTGTGATCCTACATGGTCTCCCATTAATTATAAAGGCATCCTGCTCTGCATCATATGAATAAGCGATAGCCTGGCACAGTAGGCGTCTCATTTTCATGCCATGAGTCTTGAGAAGTTCACCCAGTCCAATCAACTGGATGTATGTCCGTTGCTGTGTGTTTAATTCTTTTATGAACTTCTCGTATTGCAGCAAAGAAGCAACCTGAGTTCCCTAAATGTACAAATAGTGTGATTAGATTCTGTATGGTATTCATTTAAACACGCATAGAACCGACTAGATCTAATCTATGCCAATATCAAATTTGTGCTCTACAGTACTGCATGAAATCATAGAGCTTCTCGGCCATATAATGAACACCAAACATTGAAAAACAAGCTATCTCTGTCGGCAAATTGACTGATAATAGTATAGATTTTTAGTAGAAAGAGCAGACTTTGGTCTATGTATAGTACTAAAGTTCAGGCACCACACTTACGAACACAATTGCCTAATGATCAGAAGATCAATAGTTTATAGATAATCTCAAAAAGATAATGTAGCAGTTCCATTGCAAGCATTCAAGAGCACATACTCCTTAGTTCCCATCAGCTTCAAAAAAATCAATTACCATTTTTTACTACTAAAGTACACGAGAGCAAATGTTCAATCAAATTAATTGCTATATATGGTGCTCTAAGGATATAATTACAAGAAAATATTATAGTAAAGACCATGCAAAATTAAGGGCAATCACCAACAGTTTCATTGACTAGAGACTAAGAACTCACATAAATCGAATCAATATGATGTTCTCCGGTCAACTTGAACGTCATTTAGAAAGCCTGTGCCAAAAAATTAGTAATTTCCAAATTTTAAGGCATATAAACAGAGACGATAACCATGATGTCCAATAAACATGACCATAGTAGTGACTCGAGCAACCAAAAACACAACTAGGAATCATCAAGCAGCCTAAAATTATTGGCATGGACCGAAACATGTGAGCCTAAAATTTAATATAGTACATACATTTGATGTTCTCAATGCCAATTAAGTGAGGCGTGCTCATATTTCTACATGTTTTTACTAAATCATGTACATTGTGACCGTTGAAACACGCAGAACTCACAAGTTGGCCCAGTTACCACAGATTCACAGTGAACAAATTAGCTACAAACACTAGTCTTGAATTTCTAGACGTTTAGTGTAAAACAGGCCAATCAACAAAAAGAGAAAACAACTTACGTACAAAACTACTTTGTATTCTGTCTACTGCGTATTTGATCAGCCATTTAGGAGTACTTCGATTATTTTGTTGATTCGGTAGCTGGTTTTAAACAAAGTTAAATTACTAGTCCCTCCTTTCCATATCGTTATGCGTAGTACTTTCCAGCATGAAAATTAGCCAAGTTTCATTACAGAGAGAGGCATTCACGACTAAAAACTAAGAGAGGAAGGCATCCACGATCTCCCTTCCAGTAAAATAGGGATAGTTAGTTATGGCTATAACTAAATGAGATCAAAAGGCAAGTGCGCCGTAAATTATGGGATTACATGCAAAAAATTAGACTTGGGAAGGAGGGAGTATACAGAATAGAAGGATCTCGCTCGTTACCGGAGGATTCTCTCGATGGCGACCGGCTCCATTGCCGTTCTCTTTCATCTTTTGCTTCGCCGGCTTCTCCGACGTGCCCTTCTCTTTCGTCGGCTTCTCTGACGTGCCCTTCTCTTTCATCTCAGGATTCACCGACGCAGGCTTCAAAGATGACGGCTCTGTCGGCTTCTCCGTCCTAGGAGCTACTTTGGGCAGCGTGGGGTGGTAATTCGGTGTAGTCATGGAAGGCTAGGTCTTGGAGGCGTGGGGTGGAGTATACGATCTATGCCGTGAAAAGTTTTGTATTTATAGGGGATTCTCTAACAACCGACCACAAGGAAATATTGGGAATTTAGGATATACCGTAAACAAACGATACGAAGAGGTAGTTTTATATCACGTAGAGATCTCACGAAGAGGTAGTTTTGGATCATGTAATGTTTTCTTAGCAAATTTAGATCAGTAATCTCAATCGTGAAGCATTTGGGCTTCTTGTGCTTTCTTTATGGGCCTATTATAATGGGATGAGCCCATTTTAAATGAAAACATGAGAAAGGAAAGCGAGGACTCCAACAGGCGGGACGAGTCCCGTCCCAATTATTCAAGACGGGCATGCGCGAGGGCGCTTCGTCCTCACTGCCACGACTCTCAAAAAACGGTTCCTCTGCCTCTGCGTCCACTCGATTCCATCTTCCTTTGCGTCGCCCACTCTCCCAACAATCTGGCTTCTGGATCAGTGAGTTCTCCTTCCTGTCAATTTTGTTAGTAGTTCTCCGGTAGCAGCACATACGATGACCTTCTTCTTGTCAATTTCTTGTTCTCATGCTTCTTTATTTTGTGCGCACAGATTCATCTGCATGCAACATGTAGTCCATTGCCTTATGAGAATTTTGCACACAGATTCATCTGCATGCAACATCTAGTCCGTTGTCTTGTCAATTTCTTGTTTTCTCCTGCTTCTTTAGTTTGTACACACAGATTCATCTGCATGGGCGATGAACAATTCATAGATACATGTTCATTCTTGATTGCTGATGCAGTTGTTTAGATAAATATTTCAACAGCGTAAATTTTGATTGTTAATTCGCATATACTCCCTCTTCAAGGAAATATAACAACTTTTGGTTCACTACTTTAGTGATCTAAAAGATCTTAAATTTATTTACAGAGGGAGTGCATGTTTAGTTTAAATTGTTCATGCACTTGTTTAGATAAACTTTCAATAGCGCCAGAATTACTATACTATCTGTCGTCATATTCATCTCGGCTTTTGTTATCATGTTCTTGTCATGCTTCATGTCTTATACTGGTTTCATCAATTATAGTTCTTCGGCATGGCGTTCATGAAAGATTATGCTGTCAGGGCAGATGGCAATACCGAAATTTTTGTGAAGTACACGAACAAGGCTAGCTGTGTTGAGTACTGCATTCGCAGATTCAAGTACTGGGTGCAGAACGACGACCAGAAGATAGTTGGACTGGATGTGGAGTTCACCTGGCCTCGTGGTCCGACACAGATGGCTGCCGTGGTCCAGTTATGCGTTGGCATCTACGTCCTCGTGTACCACATAAGCATTGCTGATGAGCACTGTAGCCTGCTGGCGGCCTTCCTGCTCGACGAGGAGTACACCTTTGTTGGGGTGGACATCAACAATGACCAGAAAAAACACAAGCGTGTTGGTCTGGTGGTACGAAACTTTGTGGAAATCTAGAGTATGTGGAGAGTGCCTGATCCAGTGACGATTAAGCCAAAGTATGGCTTGGCTGACTACGTTGGTTCCATCATCCACCACAGCTACAACCAGATGAAGGATGCTATCACAGAAGATGACCACCATATATGGGCAGAAGCGCCCTTGCCCTTGAAGAACATCTATTATGCTTCCAGGGACGCGTATGCCACCTACGATGTATACAGGCGCTTGGTGAACTTCCAGAAGGGGTTCGAGAGCCAGTGCCAGCATCTCGCCAAACCATCTAGGTGGTCGAGGAAGTCCGGAAGGAAGAACGAGTCAACCTAAAATGTTTCTTCTATTTATCTAGCTGATAGTCTGTAAACTTTATTATACTGCTAGTAAGTCGTAAGTTCAAATTTCCTGCAAGTTGAATCATCCTTTATTCTAGTTGGCTTCCCTAATTTGATCCACGTTCACGAGATATTATACTTAAGACGTTTATTTTGTTTCGGTTTCGCTGGCTATGATACAGAATGTGATAGCCATTTTTACCAAAAGATTATTTCAGATTTATCATAAATATTGTTCTCAACTGGGTTTGAATAGAGAAAGTTCATTTTTTATTGAATAGAGAAAGTTCATTTTTTTTAATCAAAAGAAGGGTCGCCCCCTCTGATTTTTCATTAACAGAAACCACATGGTCTTTCAAGCCCCTGATACAAACTACAGCTAGAAATTAAAGTAAGCAACTAGCAGGACAAATCATACATGGTAGCAAGACCAGCCAGACTTAACATCAAGGTCCAAAAAATAAAACTACGGCAGAGGACAGAAAATATAGCTGAGAGATGCACAGGCGACACCGCAGTACGCTGTGACTCCACACTTGCGATGATCTGTACAATTCACCTGCTACATGCTCTAGCAGCTTTGCTCCCAACATCAGCACCTCTTTGTTTACCACCTTCATCTGCAATATAGACCATCCCATGATCTACAAGCAAATTAGCTAAACAAGAATCATAAGATCACTATACCATTTATTTTGTAATCTCACTTTATTCCTGCATTACCAAAGAGTCAAGAACACAACTGATGCCCTTCCCGCATCTCCTACGCAAACACTCATAGGTAGTTCTACCATCTTAACTCCATGATTTAAATTATTAATAAAACCCCCTTAACGATTCCATTTGCATTACCATCGTTCATGATTATAGCCAGGGAAACAGCAGCCAATCAAGCAACCACCTGTGTAAGCCCTATTTTGAGTCCTGAATAGGGCCCAATCCTAGCATTTACTTTAACTGCATCATGTCCTCCTCTCATAGTCATCGTCAACCAAGACAGAATGAAGACGTAACCCCATAGACGCATAACTGCTATCAACATAGTTTTCGCACTATACCTAGTGTGAAGGACACTCTTGCGTTGTCGTGCTACATTTGTGGCTCCTCGCTCAGCATGTTCATAACCACCTTGATCTGAAGATCTTCACGGGTGGTGGTCTTGAAACCGAAAAGAACGGCTTTATGAATCTTGAGCTCTTCACTGTCAACAAAATCACTCCATCCCTTGCCGAAGATGATGCGGCCATCATCACACTTGTGGTACTTGACCGGCATGAAACTGTCCTTGCACAGCCGAATGCCAGCAAGCCCATCTCCCGGTATCTCCCCATCTCCTGGGGTCTTCAGGGCGTCGACAACTTTTGCCGGTAATCTCTGTATGCACCATCATAGGAAGAAAAATTATCAAATATGCGAAGGAATAGTAAACAAAAGGATCTTCAACTACATCTACATATATTACATAAGGATCTTTAGTTATGCGAAACAAAAGGATATGCAAAAACACACATCAGTGTATTCACTGGTTTCAGCTACAATAGCATATCATTAATCTTTCTCTCCATGAAAAAACAAAGAAAATTGCATACAAAATAGAAAATACTAATACACCAAAAGCATACCATCGTCTTTCCTCCTATGTTCGACTTGGTGAAGCGGTGGACCAAAAATGCACCTACATAATCTTTCTTCATCGCCAAAAGGTCATGTAGGTTCAGCTCCTCTTGCTTCGTTAGATTAATTCCCTTCGTTATGACAACTGATTCTAGAGGATCTTTACGCTCTTTGTTTTGATCGCATGTCCTTGGCAAGTTGCAGAAGTACACCATAGGAATGTCTTCAGTCAAATCGAAGGAGACAAGGTCGCCTTCTCGTAGGTCGAAGTCTTCAACAAACCTGCACCAGTTTTCTGCACAGATGATCGCCCTTGAATTCCCTTTGTACACGCCAAAATCATACGTGCGGCTCCCTCTCGCTTGAAAAAGCAATGAACTGTCTGGGATGGCGCTGAACTGGTGCCATGCATAGCATGGCATGATCTGTAGATGTAGAATTTAATTGCTATTTATTTCCTACATTTTGTTGATCCTCAAAGTAGAGGGGAACAAACACAATACAAGTAAAAATTGGCATGCTTATTTATACCACAACTGAAGTGTCGCCATCTAGCCTGATGGTAAATGTCAACCCAGTGGCATTGGGCCTGTTGCAGTCATGTCGACAGGTTATGCACACCACCTATGTAAACAAAATAAAATGAAGAAAAGCAAAGGATGAGAATTTAAGAAAAGGGCTTATAGAGCATGTAAACACACTAGGCAACAATCATACAGTATAATCAACAAAGGTACTGCATCAGTAATCAACAATCATACACTTGAACTGAGCGGGTGGCTCGCCCTCCACTCCTCATAACCCCGCAACACAGCGCGTGCCCGCCGCACCATAGCTTGTTCAAACATGTCCTTCTCCTGATCCTCGACCAGCTGCATGGGCTCATCCTGAGCGTCGACGCACGGCATTGGCTCCTCCTCCTCTGCAGCACAACTAAGGTAGTGTCTGAGACTGAGCACTAATATCTGAGTAAAGTCCTATCAAAACATAAATCCTACTAGTGCTGTTACTCGTCCCACCCGAATGTACACATGCACACCTTCAACATACAGCCCATCTACATACATCCGCATCCAACAATATGTTCCTGGAAAAAGAAAAGAAAATATGTTCTGGAAGGACGAAGGATCGTCATGGTAACCAACTCAATTAGCCACTTGTATGTCATATTGGAGAAAATGAACTTACTTCACTTTTTCCTGGTACTACATAAGCACACAAAATAAAGATTAAAATAATTCCTAAAAACTCTGATATATTGTACGCCCTCACATTTATAATCCTTAAAATATGAACTTAATTTGGGCAACAGAATTAAGAGGTTATTGTTATTTCCCTAGAAAGATACAAATATTTGGATCAAAATTTCATATTCAACAAAAAGCCAAAAACTGCAGTAAATATTATTATGAGAAATGTTTAGTTGACTTGCAATCTAGGACTAGAAGTTAAGGGATGCCTTAATAAACCCAACCTAATTTCGGCCTAAAAAGGAATTTAATCCACTAGCCCAGCCTATAAGTTTTGAGCCCACCCTCCGGTTTCTTCCTGGATTCGCCACTGAACAAGGCCAATTTTTTTAAGTTTTTAAAGGACTGTTTGCTGATATTTGCTGCTATTGTGTTAGGCATCTGCACTTGCTCATTGCTATGAAAACCCTGGAATACCGAAACCCTAGAAAAAAATACCGAGCAAGCCACTGATGTAGAAAACTTCCTTCAATCCCTGCATCGCCTTCCATCGAACCTCCGATTTAAAAATCCTAACAATGTAATCACCATATTCAACTACCGAAACGGCAACACAACAAGGAACAAAGAAGTCGAAGATTACAAGTTAGGATTTCTCAGCTCACCTAGTCGCCGGTAGTCGCTAGGTGCTTGCTGGCGGCCTCCCAATCTCACTCCGCGCTCTTCTGCTCCAACCGTCGAGAGCGACCAGGCGAGTAGGCGGCGGGGTCGCGGCGGGGTGGTGTGTGGGGGGGGGAGGCGGGGGTGAGGGGGGCGGGGGGTGTGGGCGATGGGGGTGATGACACGGACCCTCTCCGTGTCAAGCACAGAAAATAATGGCCCGTGGGTCCAGTTCATAAACAAACAACCAAACAGGCCCACAGACCGCTTACCAGTAACAAAGTAAAATCCTCTGTTACTAATAAAAAAACACAAAGGAAAACCCTTTTGTCTAAAAAACAAAAACAAAGGAAAACCGTAAAAAATAGGGAAATTCTCAACTAACCATTTATTTAGCTACTGCGTGGAGGTTGCCGCCCCCCTTGTGGAGATTCGATCGATCTCTGCTTATTTTTTGGGTGAGTTCAACGTGAACGTGATGGTGAGAGGCTCAAGGAGGAGTTTTGTGCGTTTACAACACCTTTGTTTTAGGGAAAAAATGCATCTTACAATGTGAAATTATAAAATCGTTATTAATAAGTGCTAAAAAATCCTTATTTATAAAAAAATGTTTGTCTTGCCAGAAAAAACAAACTTCAATTATGGGGGTAGTTAATTGCGTGGCCTTTCTCGCCCCCTCCCTCCCTCGCATATTCGGGCCATTTACCGCATTTCTATGGTTGTAACCTCGAAAGTTCAAGATCTTATGCGGCCACATGAAATCATAGCAGGGAATGGGATGAATGCCCCATGTTAAGCTCTTTGGTCCATATATGCGCCATATGCTACCAAAGGGAGGCGTGGCCTCAACGCCGTTCTCTAGGGCTATGATGCCTGTCTGCTGTCGTTATAATCAATGCAAATTCGCGAGGGGCTAAAAATTCATGGGACCTGGCACGGTGTCATCATACAACCCCTAGAGGGTGTGGTAAAACATCGGGAGCGGCATGCATCAGCCCTCACATAGGATGTGTGCAAACAGGACCATATCGCATGTCGTATCAAGCCATCGAGAGAGAATGCGTCCGGCCTGTGAAGGGAGTGCGGGGCCCGTTCCTTCATTTGCCTCAAATCTTGATGCCACGTGATGTTAGACCTAGTAACCAAGGCTTGTCCCGTGCATCGCACTCAGCTGGACCCACAACATGCATGCACACATGTCCACGTATGAGTCTAGACTGCGGGGATGCATGGTTCGGGGACTGGCGTAAGTGGTGTGAGTCATGTGTCTACGTGCTGCTCCACGTGGGTCTTGACGGCGGGGGTGCATGGTTTGGACCTAGCTACCGAGAGGTAACGCGTCCGGTTTGTGCCTAGGCGGTGCTTCACGGGGCCTGGCGTGGTCTCATCGTATTACCCATGAAGGGTGTGGTCAAACACCGAGAGCGGCACGCATAAGCCCTCACGCGGGCTATGTGGAAACGAGGCCATATCGCATGCTGGATCTAGCCAATGGGAGGGAATGAGTTCGGCATGCGAACGGGGTGCAGGGCGCATTCCTTCATTTTCCTCAAAATTCGGTGCCGCTTCATGTGGGCCCTAGCCAAAAAGGCCCGTCTAGTGCATCGCACTCAGCTGGATTCACACCATGCATGCACACTTGGCCACGTAGACACCCACCATAAACCTTTAGCCAAGTTGACCAACACCATCCATCCACCCTTGACCCCACCTCGGTTCGTTGGATCTCCGACGAGTCCCTTCCCTCGGTATGCCAAGCATGTTAAAATGACACACGGCTACACGTCTTGCACACCGAGATTGGCGCATCATGCACTAGTGCCAACAAACATGTCCAGCTGAGCATCTTTGCCCATGGTCTGGATCGAGGCGACTAGTGGAGCATGTTGTCGGCCCGGTTGGCTAGGGTTGCATGATATGGGTTGACATGAATCGCATCGCATCGGATCAAAATTCCCCTCTCCTGTACCGGACGCCGGAGTAGCACATGTGCATGGTAGAAGAATCTGCGCGGTTGATGCCGGAGCTTGGATGAGACGCCATGGGATAGGTGCATGCTGAAATTCAACATTTAGGAATTGATAACAAATGAAACGACAATTCAATTGTTTGTATAGGTGTACAACATGTTTTAAGGAAAATGTGAAATATGACACATTCACATGCATTTTGGCAACAAGTGCACTTTTGGAGGGGGAAAAACAGGTAGCCCCCGTGCCTCCCACAATTTTTGTTCCATGTATTTCACCACAAATATTGGAGGAAAAAAGAAGAATGTATTTTCCCCTCAAAAAACGACTTGGGAAGAAAATCTCAAGTAACCATATTTAGCTACTCCGTGGAGGTTGCCCCCCGTGGGGAGATTAGATCGACCTCTCCTTGATTTTAGGGTGAGTTCAACATGAACGTGATGGTGAGAGGCTGAAGGAGGAGTTTTGTGCGTTTACAACAACCTTTGTTTTAGAATTGTAATAATAAATAAAAGAGAATATGTGAAAAACAACAAAGAACAAGGATATGCATACAAGATGGGCCAGCCCAACCATCTACACGAACGCGTGGTCCAGCACGCGGGTGAGGCTCGCCTGGGACAGCCCAACAAAATTTGGCCGAACGCTGAGCCGCATCGGGCGCAGCTGACGGGTGGTGGGAGTTTAGTCCCACCTCGCCAAGCGAGACGCGCACGCACCTGCTTATATACGCGGCTGAGAGAGCATTTGCATGAGCCTCTCTCACTGAAAGAGCATGTTCTCTATCCAGCTCCGTGTATGCCATGTGAGGCCTACTAGCAGGAGAAATGAATACCCCATGGGCCTGCATCCTGCCCCATATGGTTGGGTTTCTAGTCGTATGCAGGCCGTGGGGTCTGAAATCTCCTGTTAGAGGTGCGCTTTTCTTTTGTATATGGTCACATGTTTATTTTTGGACCATCTCCAAATCACCCAATTTTTTTTTACATTGTCACATACATGTAATAAACATGATTATCAAAGAAATTTCAACAATAATGAAGTTTACACTGTCCCCTTAAGGTAAAGTCAGAGGTATGTACCTGAGTTTCACTGAGCCACTATAAATTATATAAAATTCTAAAAAATGGAAAACTTTCATATTCTGTCTATGTTTATGAAAGAGATCATGTGTACAGAATTTGAGGTGATTAGGATGTGGTCGAAAAAACCACCTTGTTAGAAAAACTCGCTTAAGTGAGACCAAACGGTTCGTCTGTAATGAAGTGATTTTTTCGACCATCTCCAAATAACCCCAAATTTGTTGTACATGGTGCCATAAATGTAACAAACAGGATATCCAAAAATAAAACTCAAAAATTTTAAGTTTACACTGTCCCCTTATGTAAAATTTCGTGGTAAGGCAAGTGAGGTAGCTCATGACCATAGCCATGGCATACGTTGTTCAAATGGCCTCAAACCGTTCCCCTTTAGCCAAGTTGACCCACACCATCCATCCACCCTTGACCCCACCTCGGTTCGTTAGTTCTCCAACGAGTCCCTCCCTCGGTATGCCAAGCATGTCAAAGCAACACACGGCTACCCGTCTTGCACACCGAGATTGGGCATGATGCACTAGTGCCAGCAAACATGTCCAGCTGAGCATCTTTCCCATCATGGACACAACCGCATGGACTAGATCGAGGTGGCTAGCGGTGCATGTTGTCGGCCCGGTTGGCTAAGGGTACATGATATGGGTCAACATGAATTTCATTGCATCACATCCAGATTCCCCTCTCCGGTACCGGAAGCCGGAGCAGCACGTGCATGGTACAAGAATTTGCACGGTCGCTGGTGGAGCATGGATAAGACAAATTTGACCTAACCACCATGGGGTAGGTGCATGCTGAAATTCAATATTTAGGAATTGTTAAAAAAATAAAAACGACAATTCAATTGTTTGTACAGGTGACACGTTCACATGCAATATGGCAACAAGTGCACTTTTGGAGGAAAAAAACAGGTGCACTTGTTCCACCGTGCCTCCCACGATTTTTCTTCCATGTATTTTGCCACAATATTGGAGGAAAAAAGAAGAATGTGATTTTGCCTCAAAAAATGACTTGGGGAGAAATTCTCAACTAACCATATTTAGCTACTAGGTGGAGGTTGCCCCCGTGGGGAGATTCGATCTACCTCTCCTTGATTTTAGGGTGAGTTCAACATGAATGTGATGGTGAGAGGCTCAATAAGGAGCTTCGTGCATTTACAACACCTTTGTTTTAGGAAAAAAAAGCACCTTATAATGTGAAATTATAAAATCCTTATTAAAACATGCTAAAAATCCTTATTTAAAAAAACTTCTTTGTCTTGCCAGATAAAACAAACTTAAATTATGGGGGTAGTTTATTGCATGGCCTTTCTCGCCCCCCCCCCCTCCCTCCCATATTCGGGACATTTACCGCATTTCTAGGGTTGTAACCTCGAAAGTTCAAGATCTACAGCGGCCACATGAAATCATAGCAAGGATTGGGGTGAAAGCCCCATGTTAAGCTCTTTGGTCCATATATGCACCATATGCTACCAAAGGGAGGGGTGGCCTCGACGCCGTTCTCTAGGCTATGATGCTCGTCTGCTGCCGTTATAATCCATGCAAATTCGCGAGGGGCCGAAAATTCACGGGACCTAGCGCGGTGTAATCATACGACCCCTAAAGGGTGTGGTAAAACATCGAGAGTGGCATGCATAGGCCCTCGCGTAGGCGGTGCGCAACCGGGGCCATATCGCATGCCGGATCAAGCCATAGAGTGGGAATGCGTCCGGCCTGTGAATGGAGTGCGCGACCCGTTCCTTCATTTGCCTCAAATCTCGTTGCCGCGTGATGTTAGACCTAGTAACCAAGGACCGTCCCGTGCATCGCACTCAGCTAGAACCACAACATGCATGCACACATGGCCACGTATGAGTCTACACGGCGGGGATGCATGGTTCGGGGGCTGGCGTAAGTGTCGCGGGTCATGTGTCTAGGTGCTACTCGACGTGGGTCTAGACGGCGGGGGTGCATGGTTTGGATCTAGCTACCGAGAGGTAATGCGTGTGGTTTGTGCCTAGGCGGTGCTTCACGGGGCCTGGCGCGGTCTCATCGTATGACCCATGAAGGGTGTGGTCAAACACCGAGAGCGGCATGCATAAACCCTCACGCGGGCTAAGTGTAAACGAGGCCATATCGCATGCTGGATCTAGCCAATGGGAGGGAACAAGTCCAGCATGCGGATGGAGTGTGGGGCTCGTTCCTTCACTTTCCTCAAAACTCGGTGCCGCTTGATGTGGACCCTAACCACAAGGCCCGTCCCGTGCATCACACTCACCTGGACCCACACCGTGTAAGCACACTTGGCCACGTAGACACACACCGATAAACCTTGACAATAAATAGGGTTTAATAATTATCCATTCATTTTGCCTAATCGGTACAACATAGCTAGCGATGAACAAAAAAGCTAGATGCCACGTGAAATTAAATGTGCCAACTGTCCCTTCTAGTTTTTTTTTGAGTAGTTGTCCCTTCTAGTATTTAGTAGTACTGCGCAAAACAAAAAAACGGTCCCTCCTATTTTGGTGTCCGGTTTATGTTGCCACGTTTGTGGACCGACAATGTGCACTTTTCTTTTGCTTGGTTGGTTCGGGCAAATCTCTGGGTGTGCACGATCGGCCGTATACGTGCATGTTTCTACCTAAAATTCAAAAGCGACGAAGTGTGCGCGGCCTTGACCTCTCTCTCCCAAACAAATTGAATTTTCACTCCCCAAATCTCGCTCCCACCTCCAGCGTTCGATCGCCTCTGCCTATCCACCCACGTCTTCGTTGCCGCCCACTACTCACCGCCGCCAAAAAGCCCACATTCTTGCCGGCGAGGATGATCCTACCTGCCGGAGGAGGGGGCGTGGCTGGTGTGCTCCATGCGGCGGATGTGGACCCCATGCAGGAACTGGTCGACAAGGACGTCGTCGCCGCCGATTCACAGCCGCAACTGGTCCAACACAGCACCAACGATGATGAATCGGTTAGTGTCTGCAGAGATTAACCCTAGAATTTGCCTTCTCGAGGTTAACCCTAGAAATTGCTCTCTTGTTATTCCTCGCTAGTCGTACAGACAATCGTATTGTTCGCTTTTTTGATTAATCATACGGTCATCAGTCCTAGGGTTTGCAAATTTAGATGAATGGATCATTTGTATTCCATTTTATGCCTGTCTTTCATATAACCAAAGTTTTAGAAAACCAATACAAAGAAAAAACAATCCATTTATGTCCGCCTTTGATATAATGTACAATTCGCTGGCATGAGATTTTTTTTCTTCTAATACAAGATTGCAGATTTGGAAGAATGGGACAACTACCTACAGCTGAGGGAAGCTTTCAGAAAGAAAATCTTCAAGTGGCTCATGGCTGCAAAGATTGTGTACCGGCGTAACGGTCGCTATAAATGCCCATTCTGCAGGAAAGAGAACCAGCATTCCAAAACCACAGCAATTGCAGCTTACAGAAAGAGGTGGCATCTTAAGGCAAAACCTGCTGAGTTGGCCAACAAATTTGGGAGGGTGAAGACCTAAAAGCATATAGTCATGTTTTTTTGTGTTATGTCGACACCAAATGTACAAACAATATGGGCCCACATGAACAAGTATCAATCTTTATCTCCTTCGACAGTCAGTGCCACATTGCCCAACATGAACAAGTGTTGATCTCATCGAACTCACATCCTGGCAAAATTTGGTGTCATTCTGAACCTGCTTCACCGGAGGCCTTTCGGGTAGGACGGGAAGGGTCCGTCTCAAAGCATGTTTTTGTTGACATCCTTGAAGTGGACCATATTTTTTTTTCTACAGCCTTGTACCAACATGACTAGCATCCTTGCCAAGTTTCATAGCTTTTTTATGTTTTAAGGATTTTCTAGGGTTTTCGCGTCGATAAAATCATATAATACTTACGTTGGGTTTTTTTGCGCCTGGTTTTTTTCTGCGCTCGAGGGTGGGCTGCCATGCATGCGCGCCGTTGGGCTGTGTAAAGAAGCCCACCCGTTGGACCGAGTGATATCCGCCACCGTTGCATGCGCCCGAGCGAGCCTACGTTGCATGCGGTTGCATGCATGCACCCGCTTCAGCCTATGTTGCATGCATGCACATACACGAAGGAGCACGCGCCGCAGAGCCGCCCCCGCTTGACCTAACCGACGGCACATAGGGCAGCACTTAAATGCCGCATTTTGATTCAGACTACAGTTTCCCACGCGTGTACACTCCTGATGCCGCGGTGGGTGGAAAAACTTGTTCACATTTGACCCCATTACTGCCACGGTGGCTATTTAAGCCACCTATCATCTTCCTCTCACACCCTTCATCCAACTCCCATACTCTCCCACCTGCATTTTGTGTTTGCCCTTCTTCTTCTTCACCACAAACAGCCCCAAGAACCAGCCCGCCGCAGCCATGCAGTACACCGGGCCAACCTACCGCTTCCCCCCCACCGTGCCGGAGATGCTCTACCCCACTGGGGTGAACGTCGAGAGCACCCTCTGTGTGTGGGCGATGTCAAGGTGGAGGGGCGCAAGGGAGTTCACCGACTTCTTCCTTGGGGCCGGCTACCGCCACCTCCCCCGGGGATCTCCAAGGATGTACCGAGTCCAGGAGGTCATCCACAACGGGGTTGTGGTTGCTATCCTTGCCCACTTCACCAACCCCTTCGATGCGTTCTACCTCCTGGGCCGTGTGTTCTGGTGTGGCTGCAAGTTCATAGCTTTCACCACCCATAGCATCTTCACGGACTACAACAACATCTTCCCCACCGCGGAGCGCATGCACACTCTGACGTACCCCATCAACAACACCCCAGAGGAGCAGTGAAGGGCGCCCGGAGGAGGAGCGAGGAGGAGCCTGGTGGAGAAGGCGGTGGCCATCTATCTATCTTTCTTTCTTTTTTAGCTAAATCTATCTATATATATTTGTTTTGGTGTTATTTAAGTTGTAAGCGTACTATATCTCATGCTGTGGGCTTTGGTTGGCCCGAACTATCTATATTTATTATACAAGTTTTACAGTGGTTGGGCTTTTTTGGAACCGTTCGTTGCTCTCAATATAACGGCACACAAATACCTAGTACTGGGTAGTATTCAGATGAAAGTATTCAAAAGTACTACAACTTGTGGGGTCGGTACTAATGACATTGTGGCGACACATTTTAATCTAGGGGCATTTTATCACGCGCCGCCCCTCTCATCCAATGCAGAACCGCCGCCGCCAGGGTCCTCTCCTCTTCCATCACCATTACACAACCGCAGGCATCTCCTCCCTCTCCTGCATTCCAAATCCACGGCAGCCATCTCCTCCTTCTCGCCGCTGCAACTTTGCTCGTCTCCTCTTCCACATCCACCCCCCTCTCGATGGAGCAGCAGATCGAGCAGATCGCCGACGGCGACCAGCGCAAGATGGCTAGGTTGACCGAGATCCTTTCTTGGTTTGATAACACACGGCAGATGTGCTGGACGGCGATGGCCACTATGAAGGAAATGACGAAGAAAGAAAAGAACAAGCTTTACCCCCCGTCCGCACAACCGATCAACAAGATCGAGATCCTCCTGTGGGCGATAGAGCAGGCCGATTCGCCCAACGCGTGGGTCAGGCGGAGGTGGTGGGCGTTCAGATCCAGGGTAGAGCATCCATTGGATCAGGAAGCCAACGTGCACGAGGTGTCGTTGCAGATTGTGCAGCCTCCAACCGAGTCACCGGAGACTTCGAAGGGCAAGAGGAGGAGGACAGTGGTCGCAACCTCACTTCCCCGCCATTCTCCACGCTTCCCTCGCCGCTCTCCTCGTCTGAACGGCGGCGGTACTGTTGTTTAGAGTAAGCTTCTCCACTCCTAATCTTCCTACTGCTCGTGCTTACAGTCGTGGTGGTAGTGATGATAATAGTTTAGAGAGGGAATGCTAGATGGCATTTAAATCTCAATAAATTGTATGAAGATTTGAGTACTTGCTTTTGGGGGCTGGATTATGATGTATATGAACCCTAGGCTAAATTTGTACTGTTGTAGTGGTAGAATTTGATGTTCACCTGCACTTCTACTCCAAAAATTTCTTATGTGTCTTTCTATTATTAAGTTTTTGCTACTATAATTGAACCTTTTTTGAGTTGTTGATTGCTTTTTGGTAGAGCTACCAGCTCTTATGGAGATGCTCATGTTGTATGTCTTGTTCTCCATGATTTGTACTAGCATTCTATGCAATTAGTTGCCATGACAAGCCATGTAGCATATTTTTTTATTGCCTCCAACATGCCATCATTTTAACTCTGTGCATCTCAGCAAGTATAAATATGTCAGCTATAAAACTTTGTGAATTTGCTTGATGGTTCCCACTAAACTATAAACCCCCCTTTTGTTTTTAGAGTAAGCCACTGACATCCGGGTCCCACGGCAGTCACACACACAAACGCTCCCAACCATGTGGCCCCTGGCCCACTGGTCATCCTCGATGGCTAGCCAACCTCAGTGTGCCTCTACCAATTCCAGCCCCTCTGTCTGTTATAAAACTATGCAACTTTGCTTGAAGGTTGCCACTAAAAATATAACTCCTATGGCCATGCTTCCTAAACATTATTTGCATTATGTTGTCAATACTTTCATGCCATGCCTTTTGTTGCTATGACAAGTTTATGTTGCATGGTAAAATCTTGCTCTAAAGTGACCATGTTAATATAATTGTATGATGTTAAAAGTAAGTTGCAACTTGTGAGCTTGGTTTTGTTTGCTTGTTGTAACCATCATGTCAACACTGCTAGTTATTATAACTGTTTCAGCATAACTGTAATTTTCACTAAATCCTAATCTGTAACAGCAACTTTGCCATTCGTGTTTTGTAGGAAAAGCCTGGAGTTCACAAGGCTGGAGAGCTGGAGTTGTGAGGCTAGGAGGCTGATGGCGCTGCTGCTGGCTGATCCTTCTTCTTCCAGCTTTTGTTCCTCCTTTTGTCTCTACTCGTTGGATTCCTGGGCTACATCCCTATGTGCTGTTAATGTATTAAGTTGATCCTTTGAATTTGTAGTATTATGTTTAATGTGGAAGTACCTTAATCTCTACGAAAAAGATGTTGGTTCTATGACTGATAGTTTGGTATTTGAAATCGGAGGGGGGGTGGGGTGGGGAGCCCTATTTTGCAAGTTTCAGTTTGAGATAACAAATTTTGTGAACTGTTGGATGTGGCGCACAGTGAAACGCCTCTACCATTGATACTAGTTGTACATGTCGGTTCAATTAGCAACATCGGGTACAAGAAGATCTTTTCATGCCTAAGAATATAACATGACAGACCTAGGCGTGCATGATATGGGTCCAGATGCAATGCATGACAGCGGGTATATGGCAGACGAATATCGTGGATGCCATCTATTAGGTGCATGCTGAAATTCAATATTTAGGGATTATTAACATATGAAAACAATATTTCAATCGTCTATGTAAAGGTGTACAACATAATTTTCAAGATAAATTGAAACATGACCCGTGCACATGCAATTTGCCAACAAGTCCATTTGTAGTAGAAAAAGACAGCATGTGCACATATCCAACCATGCCTCCTATGATTTTGTTCCATGCTTTTGTCGCCACATGTCTTGGGAAGTAAAAAAATATAAGGTGATTTTTCCATAATAAACCGTTTTGGAGAGAAATTTGCAACCAACCAAAAATATCTACTGCGTGGAACTTGGCCACCGTGGGGAGATTGGATCGACCTCTCCTAGATTATAGGGTGAGGCCATTGTGAACGTGATCGTGAGAGGGTCAAGAAGGATTCTTTTTTTCGAGGGAAGGTAGGAATTTTGTGTGGTTACAAAATGGAATGCACCCCTTTTTGAGGGACAAAAATGCACCTTATAATTTGTAATTAAGGAAATTATTATTTAACAGAAACCTTGCTATTTTCAAGCCATTATAAAACAACTTACTTGTTTTGGCAAAAAAATGATTATGGGTTAGTTCATTTTGTGGACACTTACGTGTAGTGGTGCATGCTGTGGGCCCAGGTAGCTATAGGTGCATGCAGTGTATCATGCTGGCTAGGGGTGCACAGGGTAGTAACCTCGTGAATCGGGGTGAAAGTCTTGTGCTAATTCTATTTTGCGGTGTGCGACATATGAGTCTACCCGGGGGGAATGCTTGGCTTGGGGGCTGGCGTAAGTGGTGTGGGTCTAGTGCCTAAGTGGTGCGCCACGTGGGTCTAGACGGCGGGGGTGCATGGTTTGGATTTAGCTACCTTGAGGTAACGCATCCGGTTTGCGCACTGAGTGCGGGCCCGTTCCTCCGTTTTCATCGGTGCTTTCTCTCGGGTCAACGGAGAACAATCCAAATGCGCATGCTAGGTCCCGGCCTTTCCTGGGTCCCGCGTGCCATATTCGTGACATTTGCCGCATTTCTAGGGTAGTATCCTTGGGAATTCACGATCTAGACAGCGGCCACATGAAATCATAGCAGGGAATGGGGTAACAATCGCATGCTAAGCTCTATGGTCCATATATATGGGCCATGTGCCACCAAAGAGAAGGGCCACCTCGGAGCTGTTGTCCATTGAGAGGGAACGAGTCCGGCCTACGAACAGTGTGCGAGGCCTCCCCTTCATCTGCTTCAGAACTCTGTGCCGCAAGATGTGGACCCTAGCAACCAAGGCCCGTCCCGTGCGCCGCACGCCAACTGGACCCACACCATGCATGCACGCGTGGCCAAGTAGACACCCACCGGTCAACCTTGACAATGTACACAAGACGCATGCACACTCATTACCCATCTAGCCCCCAGCCATGCACACCTAGCCACCTACACTCAAACTGTGCACCGTTTGCCAGGTTGACCCACACCATCCATCCACCATTGACCCCACCTTGGTTTGTTGGACCTCCGACGAGTCCCTTCCCTCGGCATGCCAGGCATGTCAAAGCAACACGCGACTACACATATTGCACACCGAGATACGATGTCATTCACTAGTGCCAGCAAACCTGTGCACCTGAGCATCTCTACCCATGGTGGACACTAGCGCATGGTTAGGATCGAGAAGCCTAGCGGCACATGTTGTCGGCCCGGTTGGCTAGGGGTGCATGACATGGGTCCAGATGAAATGCATGGCATCGCGTGGATCCACATTCTCCTGCCCGGTATCGGACAGCGGGCATATGCCAGACAAATCCAAGCGGTTGCCGACGAAGCTTGGATGCCATGTGTTATGTGCATGCTGAAATTCAATATTACGAATTATTAACATATGAAAACAATAATTCAAGCGTCCATGTAAAGCTGTACAACATAATTTTCAAGAAAAAATGAAACATGACACGTGCACATGCAATTTGCCAACAAGTGCACTTGTAGTACAAAAGACAGCATGTGCACGTATCCCACCATGCCTCCTACAATTTTGTTCCATGTTTTTTCGCCACATATCTTTCGAAGGAAAAACAAAAGAATGTGATTTTCCCATAATAAACTGTTTTGGAGAGATATTTGCAACCAACCAAGATAGATAGTGCGTGGAAGTTGTCCCCCGTGGGGAGATTGGATCGACCACTCCTAGATTATAGGGCGAGGCCACCGTGAACGTGATCGTGAGAGGGTGAAAAAGGATTCGTTTTTTCGAGGGAAGGAAGGAATTTTGTAGGTTTACAAAAAGGAATGCACCCCTTTTTGAGGGACAAAAAATGCACCTTATAATGTGTAATTAATGAAATTATAATTTAACAGAAACCTTGCTATTTTCAAGCAATTTAAAAACAACTTACAACTTACTTGTTTTGGCAAAAATAATTGATAGTGGGATAGTCCATTTTGTGGACACTTACGTGTAGTGGTGCATGTTGTGGAAATCGGGGTGAAAGTCTTGTGCTAAGCTATTTTGCGGGGTGCGACATATGAGTCTACACGAGGGGAATGCTTGGCTTGGGGGCCAGCGTAAGTGGTGTGGGTCTAGTGCCTAAGTGGTGCGCCACGTGGGTCTAGACGGCGGGGGTGCATGGTTTGGATCTAGCTACCTTGAGGTAACGTGTTCGGTTTGCGCACTGAGTGCGGGCCCGTTCCTCCGTTTTCGTCGGTGCTTTCTCTCGGGTCAACGGAGAACAATCCAAAAGCGCATGCCAGGTCCCGGCCTTTCTCGGAGCCCGCGTGCCATATTCGGGACATTTGCCGCATTTCTAGGCTAGTATCCTCGGAAATTCAGGATCTATACCGTGGCCACATGAAATCATAGCAGGGACTGGGGTGACAGTCCCATGCTAAGCTCTGGTCCATATATGGGCCATGTGCTACCAATGGGAAGGGCCGCCTCAGAGCCGTTGTCAAAGGCAAAAATGCCGGCGTGTCGTCTGCCGCCGCTATAATCTGTGCAAATTCACGAGGGATCGGAATTTCTTGGGACCTATCACGGTGTGGGTGTGGTCGAACATCGAGAGCGGTACGCATAAGCCTTCATGTAGGTAGTGTGTAAACGAGACCAAAACGCATACCGAAGCTAGCCATCGAGAGGGAACGAGTCCGACCTATGGACGGAGAGCGAGGCCCGCCCCTTCATCTACTTCAGAACTCTGTGCTGCAAGATGTGGGTCCTAGCCACCAAGGCACGTCCCATGCGCCGCACGCCAACTGGACCCACACCATGCATGCATGCATGGCCACGTAGACACCCACCGTTCAACCTTGACAATGTACAGATGACGCATGTGCACTCATTAGCCATCTAGCCCCCAGCCATGCACACCTAGCCACCTACACTCAAACCATGCACCGTTAGCCAGGTTGACCCACACCATACATCCACCAGTGACCCCACCGCGGTTCGTTGGACCTTCGACAAGTCCCTCCCGTCGGTATGCCAGGCATGCCAAAGCGACAAGCAGGTGGCCCCTCAGTCTCAGCTGGTTGCTCGTCTGCCGCGGGTGTTGCCTCCTCTGCCCCAGCCTGTGGTCGTCGGCGACGTGAACGAAGAAGACGTTAGTCAACTATCCCCTTTATTTATTTATTTTGTAATATCCTAGGTTTTCTCTGGTCAGTACAAGGCAAATAAGGTATTAAAATGTTGAGTACATGTTTGACTGCTTTTGTTCTATATGCACTTGATCGATCTTTGGTTTAAATGTTCCATAAGTGGCTATGGCAATGATTTTAAACATTGATTATCTCTAAGCAATGGATATTTTAGAAAGAAATTGGATATCATCAATGTTTTACTTGAGTTGTCTTAATTAGTTTTTTTTGTAAGTACAACATTTGGGATCACTTATTGTCAGAATTCATAATAACTACTTTACCTAGAACATTGAATAGTTTAGGAACATTGATGGGTGGGGTATCGATCAACAGGGGAATCTTCCACGACGATAACATGGGGACTTTCAATATCCATGATCATAAGCACACAAAATTCTAACCCTAAATAGATACAGCTCACTAGTTATTTTATCTAGTCATGCACCAGTGGCACATCAGAAAGTCATGCATGTAAGTTATAAGTCTTTTTTTTGCATTAGTACATCTGTATGCTGCTCTGCCATGTTACATCATCAGTTCATGCATTTTTACGTAATAAGTTGTTTGCTCTCTTCGACATGGTATCTGTGTTCGGGGCTTGAACATACATGTATGGTTGATCCTTCATTTTTTTACTATATGGTACTATCCCATTTAGTTGCTTATGTAGTAACTAATAAGTTATGCATTTATTTTTTCAAGATCATTTGAAGATATTTTACGCTGTCATCTATTATATTATGTTTCATAGACTCTATGCTTGCTGAATTCTCATATTAAATATACGTACGCAACATTTTGTACTACATGTAGGTACTATCTGACGACTCGACAGCGACCCAGGAACCTAGAGGATCTACAGGAGGCGCAAGACGAGGGAGCTTGACAATGGGTTGCACAAAAAACGTGTCAGGCCTAGAATCGGAAGGCCGGGCTACGGATGCCCTTTCTGCAACAAGTTGATGAAAGGCGACCTAACGAGTGTCATTCAGCATGTAGCCGGAGCATCCCGTGGCTCCCTCAAGAATGGCCACGCTTTCAGGGTGGCGCACGCCGCGTACGCCGACTACTTGATGAGGCTTTACGGCAGTGTGCACCCTCGCAGCTAGAATTGATGCTCTTTTGGTTTTAACTATGCTAAGTACTACCCTAGGCTATTCTATGTTGGTGAACGTTTATGGTTGAACTATGTGCACCAGTATTGTTAAGTGGTGTGTGGTTTTGTATATATGGAAGCGTTGAACTAAGGTAGACCTATGTTAATTGGTGTGCGGTTTGGCATCTAAGGTACTAGTGCAATGCAATTGCAGCCTTCAGTAGGGGGGTTAGCGAGCTACTCTACTTGTTAAACTCGTGCTCATTAATCCTTGGCTCGTTGAGATTAAGTAGCTTAAAACCCTGATTGGCTAGGTTCGTTTGAAGCTAGTTAAGCTCACGAGCGCTCGTTAACAGATTCTGATGTGTTACGGTATACATGATGAGTGTGTAGATGTGGTTTTCAAGAAGGAAGATGGTGACTCAAAAAGGAAATGCACTAGTTTGTTGCCTCCTATCTAGATTAGATTGAATAGATGGGCTGAGGTGCCTACAAAAATTGTCGCGTAAGATGAAAATTGGTGTTATGTTGTTACTAACGACCTACTCGTGAAACTTGTTTGCTCGTTCACTAAGAAGCGAGCAATGTGCCCGTGCGTTGCAGCAGATCCAAAGTAGAATAATACATGGTCACAAACTTGAAAGAAAAACACTAGTTTTGGTATATATATATCACTAAAAATATAATCGTATTAAGTTTCACTCAAAATATATTCCTCGTGACTATGTTGATGAGGTGGGGGAGGGATGTGATTGGTTTGAAGATACTAAGGGGTTTCTACAAATTGGAGCAAATAAGTGGGGTCTTGTTCCAAAAATGTCACAGCTTACATCACAGTCGTTAGATGCAGATCTGATGGTCAGAAATGATGGATGACATGCACACCACCATCACAAACTGAGTGTTTTATAGGAGTAGAGAAAAATAAACTTAAATTACCCGAGGGGAGGGGGTTAGTTCATTGCGTGGCCTTTATCGCTCCACTACCATATTCAGGACATTTATAGCATTTCTAGGGTTGTAACCTCGAAAAATCAAGATCTAGATCACGGCCACATGAAACGGGACCATATTGCATGCTGGATCAAGCCATCGAGAGGGAACGAGTCCGGCCTGTGGAGGGAGTGCGGGGCCCGATCCTTCATTTGCCTCAAAACTCGGTGCCGCTTTATGTGGTCTCTAGCCACCAAGGCCCGCCTCATGCACCGCCCGCCTGCTGGACCAACATGATGCATGCACACATGGCCACGTATACACCCATCGGTCAACCTTGACAACGTGGACAAGACGCAGGCACACTTATTAGTCATCTAGCCACCAACCATGCACACCTAGCCAGCTATACTCAAATCATGCACCACTAGCCAACTGCACATATTGCACACCGAGATTGGGCATGATGCACTATTTTGCCATAAAATGTGTCTAGTTGAGCAGCGTGTTGCCCATGGTGGACATGAGGGCATGGTTCGGATCGAGGTGGCTAGCAGTGCATGTTGCCGGTCGGGTTGGCTAGGGGTACAGGATATGGGTCGGTATGAATGTTGTCGCATCACACCGCATCTGATTCCCCTCGACGGTACCAGATGCCGTAGCGACATGCATATGGTAGATGAATCCGCACGATGAGACAAATTTGAACTAACCGCCATTGTTTAGGTGCATGTTGAAATTCAATATTTAGGAATTAACAAATAAATACAACAAATCAATTGTTTTTACATCAAAGCCGATGACCACTAGTTAATGCTGAATTTTCGTAACTTTTCATTTGACATTGCTTTGTTTCTGAAGTTTTACAACATATTTTCAAAAAAAAATACAACATGACACGTGCATTACTCCTAAATCCTGGTTGTGCACGATCGTGCCCATCTCAAACCTGCCTAGCAGATCAGGGGCGGTGTGAACAACGCACGGGGTGGTGTGAACGTGGCCAAAGTAGTACTAATTAAGTCATCCCAAAGTCTAGAGCCGGCCGCTCCGCTTCTCCCTTATCAATCTCATCGTCGGCCGCCTCGTCCTCTTCCCATCCACAAATCCACAGATAGGTACAAACGAGGGTTTTCTCCTCCCACGCCTCACCGCTCGCCGTGCACCCTTCCCGCCGTTGCACCTCTGCCGTCGAGATGCCGCGCACCTCCGCCGTCGAGATGCCGCGCACCATGGAAGGGATGGACCACGCCGGGGGTGACGCCCGGGCGAACGAAGCATCGAAACCCCGTATGAAGCTGGACTTGGAGAAACCCATCGCCGCCGGCAAGGGGTCGAGTGGGCAGCAGGGCCGTCTTGACGTCCTCGCTGCCGTCCTGGATCTTCATCCGGAGCAGGTGGCTCCTCCGCCGGAGCAGGTGACTCTTCTGCCGCGGCTGCTGACTCCTCCGCCCGAACCCGTGGTCGACGGCGATGACGACGAAGAAGAGATCAGTCATTTATCTTCCATTTTGGGCCAAATCCAAAGTTTTCTCTGGTCAGTGCTTTCCTCCTTTTTTGGGGAAGACTAGGGTTTCTGTTTTCCTTTAGTCGAAAAAATCCCTGCCTAGATTCTGTAGATCTAGGTTCAGGGGTAGGTCCACATGGGTGCATGGGTGTACATCTGTACACCCCAATTTTTGGCAGAAAATTAATGATGGTGTATGCAAGGTAAAAGGACTAAAAGTGGTGTACTTTGTTCACTAAACTTCATGCCAATTCGTATAAAACTGCTTGATTCGTGGAGCCCAATTACCATTGATTTCATTGTATGGTCATGTAGTAAATAATCCTCATTTTCTGTCATTCATGTTAATACTATCATTATGATGGAATAGAAATTATTTTCACATGAACATTTCAGATATTACTCCCTCTGTAACAAAATTATTTGTGGGTTTTTTGTTTACGATATAAATTTTTGAACACCCTAGTGTGAAATCCTGGATCAGATGCTGTCTAGCTAGGCTACATTTGTTGAGCCATGTATATGTCATTTTTTGATCTATATACGTTATTGTGCTAATAATCCGGCACGGGCGGGCTTGACGTCCTTGCTGCCGTCCAGGTTCTTCGGTCGCAGCAGGTGGCTCCTCTGCCGCAGCCGGTTCCTCCTCTGCCGTTGGTTCCACCTGTGCCCGAGCCTGTGGTCGTCGTCGACGTCAACGAAGAAGACATTAGTCATCTATCTCCTTTATTATTATTGTAAAATCCTAGGTTTTCTCTGGTCTGTCCTTTTCTCTATTTTTGGGGAAGGCCAGGGTTTCTTTTTTTCTTTAATCGATGAAATGCCTATCTAGATTCTGTAGATGCGTTAGGTAACTTGCTAGGTTACATGTGTTGAGCCCTTTAGAGGTCATTTTTTTATCTATATAAATTATTCTGCTAATAATCCGGCTAGGGTTGGTTATTGTGCTTATACTAGTTCGTAGCTGCACCTTGGAATTGAATTTCCTATGCAGATGATTGTGATAATAACATAAAGATTGATTTGCACTGAGCACGAGTTATGCACTAGGCAAATAAGGTCTTAAAATGGTGAGTATATGTTTTGCTGCTTTTGTTCTTTGAGCACTGATCTTTGGTTTTAATTTAATGATCTACCTAAGTGATTGTGACAATGATTTTAAACATTGATTATCTCTAAGCAGCGGCTAGTGCATAAAGAAACTGGATTTCATCACTGTTTTACTTGAGCTTTGTTAATTAGTTTCTTTGTAAATACAAAATTTTGGATCGCTTCTTGTCAGAATTCATAATAACTACTTAGCTAGAATGTTGAATAGTTAAGGACCATTAACGGCCACGACGATAACATGGGGACTTTCAATATCCATGATCCTAACCACACACAATCTATATGTTACTAGATACAGGGTGGCTCTTTTATGACAATGGACTGGATGCAAGAAAGCAACAGAATGGTATTATTTATATAGCAATTTGCGGTTAGCTAACAAGATCCATAAGATAGACAACTGGCGGTATCTTTAAGATAGAGAACCAGAAAATAGTAGCTGGATATGGTAGTCAAATCTTACTACTTGACTAGCAAATATATCAGTGAGCAAGGGCGGTGTGTTGGAAGCTTGGAGAATACATATGTAGTTGATTTTTTACTGTTCTAGAGACGACTCTTTTCCTATATTGCTAAATATATACAACTCACTACCTATTTTATCGAGTCATGCACCAGTGACACATCAGCAAGTCATCCATGTAAGTTTTAAGTCTTGTTTTTGCATTGGTACATCTTTACGCAGCTCTGCCATGGTACGTCATCAGTTCATGCATTTTACGTCATGAGTGAATTTTTTTGCATTAAGTTGTCTCCTCTCATCGTCACGGTAACTGTGTTGGGTGCTTGGCACATACAAGTATGGTTGATCCTTCATTACTTTGTACTATATGTTATCCCATTGGTTGTTTATGTAGCACCTAATAAATAACACACTTCTTTCATCAAGATCATTTAGGGTTTCGGGTTTACGCTATCATCTATAATATTATGTTTCATAGACTTTGTGCCTGCTGAATTCCCATTATTTACACAACATTTTTTACTACATGTAGATACTATCTGAAGACGTCGATAGTGATGAAGAAGGCCAGATGATCTATAGGAGGCGCAAGGGGAGGGAGCTTGTCGGTGGTGTGCAAGCCAGACGTGTCAGGCCTAGTGCTGGGGGCTACGGATGCCCTTTCTGCAACCACTAGGTTAATAACACATGTATGAGTGTTATCCAGCATGCACTCGGACGAGTCGCTAGCCACGCCCATGGCCATGCTTCCAGGATGGCACACGCCGCGCTTGCTGGGTACTTGGAGAGGGTTTAGGGCAGTGCACGCACCCTGGCAGCTAGAATGGAAGCTCTTTTGGTCTGAACTAGGTTAAGTACTACCTTAGTTTGTGGTATGTTGGCGAGACTTTATGGATGAACTATGTTAAGAAGTACCCTATGCTTACTGTTGAACTATGGTACAACTATGCATGTTAAGTTGTGTGCCGACTATATCTAACGTACCAGTGCAATGCAATTGCAGCCTTGAGCTGCAATCAGCTTGGTAGATGGAAATCCAAGTTTCTCTTATAGCAACCTAGGATTGAAATATTGATGCGTTAGTATTTTCTTGTTGTTTTTTCAAATTATTGTAACACGCTTGTTAGTTTTTGACATCACGTGATGACATTGCTAGCATCGCAAATGCATGCGAGACGTGACGGCTATCGATGCATGGCTTGAGGGTCTAGGCAGCCAACGGTGCATGGTGTGATGTCTAGTTGGCCACGGGGACCATCGTGTTGGTTGTGGCGTGGCTACATGATGATCACAAAGTCTCGATCCAAGTAATACTAGAATGGCCTCTCCGTACACTTCTTTCTCAATTTGAAATTTTTAGATCACTTGATGACAATTTGATCTCATGTTTCACAAGTCTTGAGCACTAGGGTTTATGTACAAAATTTTCAATCCCCAACCCATCCACCCCGGACACGATCTTTGGATTGCATCACGTAGATGTACACGACGGGTATGCAAGGTGAAAGGATCGAGAAGAGGTGTCTAGAGGGGGGTGATTAGACCCTCAACAAGCAAAAGTAGCAGTTTTTAAGTTCTTCAAGTTGAGGTGGAGTTTTAGCACAAGTTTAAGCATTCACAACACATTTCAAGCAAGTATGACAAGAGTATGAGCAGCGGAAAGAGTAAAGCATGCAATTTGCAAGAAAGTAAAGGGATGGGATTGGAGTGTGCAAACGCAATGAAGACACGGAGATTTTTGGCGTGGTTCCGATAGGTGGTGCTATCGTACGTCCACGTTGGTGGAGACTTCAACCCACGAAGGGTAACGGCTGCGCGAGTCCACAGAGGGCTCCACCCACGAAGGGTCCATGAAGAAGCAACCTTGTCTATCCCACCATGGCCATCGCCCACGAAGGACTTGCCTCACTCGGGTAGATCTTCACGAAGTAGGCGATCTCCTTGCCCTTACAAACTCCTTGGTTCAACTCCACAATCTTGTCGGAGGCTCCCAAGTGACACCTAACCAATATAGGAGACACCACTCTCCAAAAGGTAATAAATGGTGTGTTGATGATGAACTCCTTGCTCTTGTGCTTCAAATGATAGTCTCCCCAACACTCAACTCTCTCTCACAGATTTGGCTATGGTGGAAAGATGATTTGAGTGGAAAGCAACTTGGGGAAGGCTAGAGATCAAGATTCTTGTGGTAGAAATGGAATGTATTAATCTCAACACATGAGTAGGTGGTTCTCTCTCAGAAAATGAGTAGTGGAAGTGTAGGCTCGTTCTGATGGCTCTCTCTTGAATAGAGAAGGGGTGGAGGGGTATATATCCAACGGTTACACACATTTGACCCAACTCGGTCAGACCGAATAGAAGAACTCGATGAGACCGATCTAGTTCAAAATGTGAACGTTAGGATTCTCGGTGGGACCGACATGATCAACTCGGTGGGACCGATGTGCAAGGGTTAGGGAAAGACCTCGTCTCGGTGTGACCGATTGCATGAACTCGGTGGGACCGATTTCAGCAATGAGTTAAACAGAGAGTTGGTCAGGCAAACTCGGTGGGACCGATTGCATATTTCGGTGAGACCGAAATAATCACAACAGGCAACAGAGAGTTTGCATTGCGAACTCGGTGGGACCGATCACTCTTTTCGGTAAGACCGAAATGTTACGAAGGGAAATAGAGAGTTTGCATTGCCATCTCGGTGAGACCGAGATCCCGATCGGTGAGACCGAATGGATAAGGGTTTCTGGCAGTGGCTATGTCAAGGAAACTCGGTGGCGCCGGATAGATCAAATCGGTGGGGCCGAGTTTGACTTTAGGTTTAGGACATATTTGGAAATGAGAAAGTGGTTGAGGGCTTTGGAGCATATCACTAAGCATTTTGAGCAAGTAGACCATTAAGCAACACCTCATCCCCTTTTAATAGTATTGGCTTTTCCTATGGACTCAATGTGATCTTGGATCACTAAAATAGAAATGAAGAGTCTTGAGCTTTCGCCAATCTTTGTCCTTAGTATCTTGAAGGGGTTCCACATCCTCTTGTCCATGCCACGCCATTGTTGAACTTTCTGAAATATACTAGATAAAGATATTAGTCCAACAAGAGATATGTTGACATTAATTACCAAAATCACCCAGGGAGCACTTGTGCTTTCACAAGGGCTCCTCTTTCTTTTTGTTTTATTATATAATATAATAATTCAATATAACGAAACCTTATGTAAGGGCAATTCCAACGCCGACCAATCAATTTTTTCACAAGTCCTGCCTTTTTGGTTAGTCAATATTTCCGCTATAGTAGGTAACTACCAATTACTCCCCGCATCTCTCACCCTAGGGTACGCTCTAAAACCATCATCGCCGCTCACACGCCCGCCTCCCTGCCGCCGGATATGAAATCCACTCGTGGAGGTCGATTGGCCGTCGTGACAGATCGTGGCCATGGACGTGTGGGGCCTGTCATGTACGCCGTCGTGACAGATCGTGGACGTGCGGGGCCAACCACCGACATCGTCGTCCATCGCATGGATCAGGATCCCCACGAGAAAGCTTTGGACTACTTGGTGTCCGACCCAGAGAAGCATCATGTCCATGAGGAGGTGCACTACTCCGTCGTTGATCACAAGCAGCAGTGCATGCACGGCATGGACTGGAATTCCGTTACGGTAATTAATTTTTTTAACCCTAGATCTGTCTTCAAGTTTAAGGTTAGGTTAATCATTAAACTATCAATATGTTGTTGAATTGGCATAATGGAATCTAGCTCTAAATATAATGTTGATCATCAGTACATAATGATCATTATTTATTCAACCAATCTTTGATAAATTAATGATTCATCCACTCCACAATTTAGTGCGTTTGGTTTTATGCTAAAAGTCAGACATGATAAAGGTTGTCCATGTTTATTGACAATTTTTTTTTAAAGTACATCATATGATTTATGCTTTCATATGGATTTGATATTGCTTTTTTCTCCTTAAATTTTCAAAGTTAATAAATATTTATTTTAAAAATAATTTATAGGCACTACAGTATGGAACTTAGGGACTATTAGGTGCTGTAAATAATGGTGCAGCTTATATCATACATAATTTAAACTTGCAACCTTATTCTGATGATTATGCGGACATTTCGGAAGGAGAGATGTATGCACACACTCAGAAAACTCTTGAAGAATTGCAGAATGGACAGTGCAACATGCTTAAGCGTATGGCGTATCGTTGCGCGTTCTGTGGCAAATATCTGGACCCGGCTTTCATTAGTATTCTTGAGCACGCCGAAGGCGTTGCCAAAGGCTACCAAATGAAGCATGGTGTGAGGGCGAAACACAAGGCGATAGCCCAATATCGCAGGAATTTGTCGGACAAAGAGAAGGTCCGAAGAAGGCATGATGAGAACCAGCATGCCAAAGAGTAGCCGAATAGTCAAAACCCTGAAGAAGTTCTGGTTGGCATAAGTAGTCATTTGCGGGTTTTTTTTAAATACCAATGAATATTTTAATTATCACAGTTTTTGCAAAAAATGTTACATTTATTAAATTTAATCATAAAAATGCATAATATTCAATTATTGATTTTTTCAAATATTTTTAACCTTACATCTAATAGTTTACCATTTTATCGATTAACCATTATTTTCATATATATACTGTGGAGTGCTTAAAATTATTCAAGATCAATTGGTGTACTGAAAGACTCATGCACATGCAATATGAACAGCACTGTATTTTTAGGGTTTCTTTAAAAGCACACCTGTGGTGGTCCTACTGGCATGGTCATGCTGATCTTTTCTGTTTGGCCAAAATTGTTAAGCTGCCAAATCTACATCTGATCCGGCCCAAAACTGTGTTCCTTTTGTGGGCATGTACAAGTGGGAAGCAGAGAGAAAAGCGAGCGATGGCCCCAACCCCAACCCCACCCCCATTCCCAATCCCACCACACTTCGTTCCTTGCAGAGACAGAGAGGCGACGCGGAGGGCGGCGGCTAGGGTTTGCCCAGCCATCACCTTGGCCGCCCCCGTCATCGTGAAATCGGCCGGATCCGCGAGGCCACCCACTCCCCCCCTACTCCGGCCACGATTCTCCACTGCTTCATCGACAACAAGGTCCGACAACGGCACCTCTTCTCCCCAATCCCTGGTCGCGCCGCCCGAAGCTCCGGTGGTGCTAGCTTCGAACAAGTCTACTCCAGCCCCATGTGGTAACACGTCGTAGGTAAGATTGATCTTCCCTGCCCTTCGCATGTTGATCTGACTTTCATTTTACGATCTAGCAACACCGCCCAAGTTAAAATCTGACACTTGCTTGTAAGCATGTTTCGGGTATACGCAGATTTACTGTCAACTAGTAGGTCATATTGCAACAAGTAATTTTACAGCAAGATAATCTAACAATGTACTGCATAATCATGATTTTACTTGTTCGTATGGGTAGTAATGGGTAAACACTTTCCTAGCAAGTAAGAGAAAAGGGTGGGTGTTGGCCAGCATACCTTGCTCGTCGACATAGCCTTCACTATGCTATCATCTTGCTTGACAGATGATATCAAGTACTTTTTCTCCCTGGAAAATGAGCCCCCGCTGCTAGATATAAAAAAGTATATTTACAGGAGCATACACATGTTTTGGTTTGTTGGGATAGTTTGAAGACTGTGTATACGTATTTGTTGATGCTCAATTAAAAACTAAAAGGCAAGCACAGAAACAGTCCATGAGGAAATTTGTAATGATGGAATGAGGATCAGTTATAGTTTCATGTATTACTCGATGGTAGTATGATGATTAGTGCATATTTTGAAGGATTTGTTAAGTATAGATAGCTACTGATTGGTGCATGTTTTTGATGATATGTGCACACATGTAACATTTATGGTTGGTGCATATTTTTGATGATTCTTGTTACTGCTTACTTGAATTATGTCAGCCTATCTCCATGATATGGTATGGGCTTGTTGGGGTCAATGAAGATTTGCTGAGAGCTAGTAGTTCATATTGCAACAAATTTCTCACTGTTGGATTTTCTGCCATTATACTTCATGATCATGATTTTACTTGTTGGTATGTGTAGTAATGAGTAAATACATACCAAGGTATACAAAAGGGTGACTGTTGGTCAGCATACCTTGCTCGTTGTCATAGCCTTCACTATGCTGTCATCTTGCTTGAGAGATGCTATCATGTCCTTATTCTCACTGGAAAATTAACCTCCACAACTACCTCTAAAAATGTTATGTACAGGAGCAAATGCATTATTTGTTTTGTTGGGACAATTTAAAGACTTTATATTTATTAGCTGATGGTACCACACAATAGCCCATCAGGAAATTTGCAGTGATCGAAGGCAGATCAGTTATAGTTTCACGTATTACTCGATGAGAGCAGTCAATCATGGTTCATTTTTTGAATGATTTGTTAAGTATGCAAGGCTACTAATTTGTGCATACCTTTGATGAAATGATTTGTTAAGTGATTGGTTGGCTACCAATCATGGTGTAACAATTATGGTTGGTTTATATTTTTGATGATTCTTTTTACTGCTTGTTCGAATTATGAGCGAAATTGGTTTGATGCCAAAAATACATGGCTACTAATTAGTTGGTTACCAAGTTTTCTTGTCCAGCTCACATAAAGTTGCCAATATTTGGCAATGCCAACATTGGTAGCAAGCCAATCATGATCTATCAGCATGAATGGTTCGATGCCAAAATTTGGCATGCCAATATCTAGCAAAATGCCAAATGTTGGCTAGTGATTGGTTGGCTACCAACTATTTTTGCCAATGTCACAAAAATATGTCAAATTTTTGCAACTTTGAAATATCCTAACTGGTTATGTCTGCCCAATGATTATGAGTCTAACCACTAGTCTTGACTAGTTGTGCGAATAGTCTAGTAGTATCAATCTGGTTGCCGATTAGCTTTTTTGTGTAGATGTTTGTACATGAACTACGTACTTAGCAAGAAGTATGCGAAAAGATTATTCACATTGTATATGGTGCTAACAAGTCCTAATGTAAGAATGATTTCATATATCAATAACTACCATTTGTTCATTGCAATGCATGCAACAGGTTTGAATGGCAAGGGAAACCATCCTCATCAGCAGTGAAGAGAGTGATCACTAGAGCACCTCAGATGATGCTTCAGATGGCACTTCACATGGGAGTGACGGCTATAGCGGTGATGACGACACCTCTAGCGACTATGACACTGATGATAGTTCTGATGGAGATGGATATGTCGACCACGATTCCATCGTGGCACACAGGGGTAAAGTTATATATGGCTGGTCAGATATTAAATGAACCGTGAACTATCTAAAGTTGAGGTTTGAGTAACACTTGATGACCACACATTACTCTGTTTGGGTTCTAGATGACCTTGTTGCTTTGTTTCCAAATCAACATTGACTGAACTAGAGCTTAAATAGAGCAGTGTTTAGTTGTTAGTTTAAATAAATCAAATATTCAATTTGCCCATGTTTCTACGAGATATTGCTGGGTGGATGTGATTGGGTTATCTATGTCCTTCATTTCTTGATCATTGAAGTAGGCATTGATCATCAACCTAGTGCTGATGTTCTAGATCTTATGTATGAAATTATTTACTACTCTGCCATCTTAAATTTTTTTGATACAGGTCCCGGATACCCGGGGAGAAGAGGAAGTTTCGAGGATCGCATCTTCTACGGCAACCATGTATCGCTAGACCAGAAGCGGTGGGACCGTCTCAAATCCATAGTAAAGCAGTGCAAATGTCCCATACCATACTATGTCAGCACCGTCACTCGCTCGACAGTCATCAGAGGGAAGAGCAAGATGGTAAACACTTGGACTTTTTTTGTGTAAATCATACTTCACAAGTGAAAATGCCATCATGCAGAGACAAAGAGGAGGACGGGCATGGTTGTGCGAATCATACTTACTTTTTTGTGTGCAAATCATACTTAATTTTTTATGTAATATTATTTATTTCCTTGTGCAACCAGTGCTTCTCAAAGGATTACGGTGTGGCCTACCTCAAAGATTATCTACAAAAGCCCATGGTTGTGCGTGTCACCAACAAAATGGCATGCTATTTTAAAAAATAAAGCAAACCAGCATGTTATTTTTAAAATTTTAAAAATAGTATACTAAAAAAACATGCTATTTTTAAAACAACGTACTAAAAATGCTATTTTCAAAATCAGCATGCTACTTTCAAAACAACATATTTAAAAAAGCATGCAATTTTTGAAATCAGCATGCTATTTTAAAAACGGCATATTGAAAACAGCGTTATATTTTTAAAATTAGGATGTTATTTTGAAATCAGCATGCTATTTTTAAAAACAACACATTCAAAACAGCATGCTATTTTTGAAATCAGCATGCTATTTTAAAAATAGCATATTGAAAAGAGCATTATATTTTTAAAAACAACATGCTATTTTTAAAATCAGCATGCTTATTTTAAAAACAGCATTATATTTTTAAAATCAGCATGCTATTTTAAAAATAGCATGGTATTTTAAAAACAGCATATTCAAAGAGCATGCTATTTTTAAATCCGCATATAATGCATTTATTTCAATTTCACATGCTTTTTTTCAAATGAGCATGCTATTTTTAAAATATTAGTATGCTTATTTTCTATTTCAAAATAAACATTTTTTAAGGTTATTTGAAAACGAGGTTTCTATTTTGATACAAATTTGAAATTTTGTGCTCATAATAATAGGTTTCTGAGGAAATCCAACGTTCTATTTTCGTATATATATAATTTTTCGGTTTCTATTTTATATTTCAAGTATGAAATTTGACTACACTTTGAACAAATTTCAGCAATATTTTATGTAAAAAAATGAAAAAAAATACAGAAAACCAACTTCACTAAAAATGCATTGTTTGATCGTTATTGATAAATCATAACTAGCCTACCATCTCGACTTGTCCATAATAAAATGAGGGTACCAATCAAACGAGGAATTCAGAAAAATAGTGGCAGTCCATCAAATAGGTGAAATACATCCGAAACAAGGTGGATCACGGCATGGAAAACTGTCTAATTCAGTTTGTTCTCAATTTTTTGACCCCAGAAATCCTTCTGTTTTCTCTGCCTGACCCTGTGCATCTAAACATCTTGTATCGACTTCACTTTAGCTTTCCTGCATGAAACAATGTTTGTTAATAGGATAGCAAAGAAGATTTGAGCATGTACATTACAAGTGAACACAAAAAACACTAACTTCACTGATTTTCTCTTCATAGCTGCAGAAGCTAACTTCACAGCTCTTATTCCCATAGCCTTTGGTACATTCCTAGCAGGCCTTTTTGCCTTCATCACCCCTTTGGCCTATTCTTTACCGCCCTTCCTAGAGTCTTTCCTGGAAAAGTTAAGAAACGTCAACACAGTACTAGCAAAGACTTGATTTGTAGAGCGGACATGTAAGTTCAGACACTAACTTCACTGGTTTTCTTCACGCACCCTTTGCTGCAACATTCCTAGCAGGCACTTCCCTGTCATCTTGCTTTTTCTTCCTCCCAGCTTTGATATTTGGAGCGCACTTGTGTTTTCTGCAAAAAATGAAATAGACGAATATGCAGCCAGCATTCGAAAACATGTTTAACTACGCACAATTGTGGTAATGTCCACTTGTTTGGTTTTGCATAATCCTCTTCTGCAACCTCCAATGGTCTCTTCCTACCCTTCGGCAGCCTACCATCCTTGAACGGTCTGTTCGTACCCTTCCGCAGCCTACCATCCTTCAGTGGTCTCTTCCTAGCCCTCCTCAGTCCACCATCTTCTGCATCTGAACCTTCCTCTTCTTCTGCATCTGAATCTTCCTCTTCTTCTGCATCTGAATCTTCCTCTTCTTCTGTATCTGAATCTGTCTCTTCTTCTGTCTCTGAGTCTTTCTCTTTTCGCTTCTTCCTCCTTGTGACCTTTGATTTCCCTGATCTTTTCCTGCGTAAATTGAAGAAAAACATGTGAACACTCTCCCGGAGAACCTCTTCTTCTGCATCTGAATCTTCCTCTTCTTCTGCATCTGAATCTTCATCTTCTTATGTATCTGACTCTGTCTCTTCTTTTGTCTCTGAGTCTTTCTCTTTTCGCTTCTTCCTTCTTGTGACCTTTGATTTCCCCGATTTTTTCCTGCATAAATTGAAGAAAAACATGTGAACACTCTCCCGGAGAACATATTAACACTGTAAGCATGTATGGAAATGAACAATGAGGTAAACATGTGCACTAACTTTGTTGCTTTTTTCCCTCTCATCCGCTCACGCCTGGATTTAATCCTCTTGTTCGATTCTTCGGTAGTTGGTCTCCCTTTTGGAACTATTTTGATTGGATTTTCCACGTCATCGGTGCAGCATTCGTGAGCAGCAGAGAAGTATGCCAGCAAAGGAACAAACGATTTCTGGCCTTCATCCAAATCAGTTTTTTCTCCATCAACCAATATACTCCGGAGGAGCTCCATCACCTGTTCTGACTGTGAATCGCTAGATGCGGCTGTGAATAAAGCGTCACTAGCCATGTTGCATAGTTGATGATACTTATTCATGTGATCAGACCATACATGAGTATTTGCAGTCCTCGAAGAAGGGAACGTTGGCTTGGCATGCATTGTCCATCTTTTCTTCACAATTTTTTTTGGAAATGTGCGTACACCAAGATGATCCAGAACGCAGAATATATGTGCGCATGGGTAATCCTCACTTTCCAACTTTTTACATTTACAAGCTGCAGCATCCAGTCTTGCTCCTGTAAACACACAAGTCACATGATATCTAACATCCACAGACTTAGCATCCACGCCTTGTGCATCCAACTCCTCACTGTCCTTACCTTCCAAGTCATTGGGATCCTTACCATCCAGGTTTTTTGCATCCAAGTCCACACCATCCTTGCCTTCCAAGTCATTGGAATCCTCAGCATCCAAGTTTTTTGCATGCAAGTCCTCACCATCCTTACCTTCCAAGTCTGTAAGAACCTTAGCATCAGAGTCCTTACCATCCAGGTTTTTTGCATCCAAGTCCACACCATCCTTGCCTTCCAAGTCATTGGGGTCCTCAACACCCAAGTTTTTTGCATGCAAGTCCTCACCATACTTACCTTCCAAGTCTGTAGGAACCTTAGCATCCGAGTCCTTACCATCCTTACCTTGCAATTCTCTAGCATCCTTGCCATATGAGACTTTATCATATGGGACTTTGCGCAAAACTACAAACACGACCAAAGCATCACACGCTACCCGGTCTGCGACCTGCCAATTTGTTCCTTCGACAATCTGACGCTTTACCAGTGGAAACATCACAGTTGTATAAATATAAGAGGCAGCAATCTCCAGAGGGTGTGCATTCAGCTTAGTGAAGGGTATCGTATGTGACGCTACTGCCTCTAATGCTGCTTCATTCTTACACATTATGGATACATAGTGCTCAACATGCTGCAACAAATCAACAAGTTGCATCTTCCTGTTCAGGTGCACATGAAGCCTTGAGTTGAGAGACTCACTCCTCTGATTACTCATCATGTCTAGGAAATATCTACCCTTTGTGTACGCCGCAGCCCATTTGTGTCGCAGCTCGTACATCCTGTTAACCCATGACGACCTCTTCCCTGTTGGTTTTATTTTGAACCAAACCTTATAAGCCTCCCATCTTTTCTCAAACTCATCGACACCCCAACGACGGTAAATGAATTCCCTAAATTCCTCAAGCTTTTTCTTGCGGAGGTGCATCACCATATTCTCCTTGATAAGCCACGTGCACAAACAATGATCTGTTCCGGTCCAGACAGTAGCTATTGCTTTAGCCATTGCATCGTCCCCATCGGTGATTGCTGAAATGGGTGGTGTCTGGGACATTGCCTCCAGAAATACATGAAGAAGCCACTGGTATGATGCAGCTGTCTCGTCTGACAATAGACCGACCCCAAACAAAACTGTGCTGCGGTGATGGTTCAGACAAACAAATGGGACAAACAGAATCCTGTACTTGTTAGACCGATATGTACTGTTGAACACCACGACATCACCAAAGGCAACATAGTCAATCCAGGATTGTGAATCAGCCCAGAATATGTTCCTCAAATGGCCTTCGCTGTCTTTTGTGTATTTGAAAAAGAATTTTGGGTCTGCTTTTTTCTGTGCAATCATATAGGTGAGCAAATATCTAGTGTCATTGCCTTCTATCTTGCGCTTCTTCTCGATTGAAACATGGTTGTATAGGTCTCGATCTATAAATCCAAGCTTGTCGGGACCTCCGGCATTCTTCTCCATTACATTCATAATCGGATGTGTTCGAAGTCCACCGACAGCATACTCGATGACATTGGCCTTTTGTGCGTCAGTCATTCTACGATGAGCCGATAAGTAGGGAGTCAGTTCAGCAGGGACAAACGGATGGTTATGCTTGTCCACAAAATTCTTGACGAACCAGAGGCCACTACTATCTTGTAGCTCAACCTGAAAAAGAGCGGGACACCCACACCGAGAAAGACCCCTCGGTGTTCTTTTTCTTTCAGCTCTGTTAAAGTGCTTAAGGGCCTGCCATCCTTGTTTGCAGCACTTGTATGTCCTTCTATATGCATTTTGTTTCGAACCCGGACCCCTGTACTTCAGATCATCCTTTCTAACAACAAACCCTTTTTTTCTCGCATAGCCTACGTAGAACATGTAGGCTTCTTCCTTAGTCCTGAAAGTCTTCTTCACAATCTCTAAGTATTCCATATACTCATTCAGGTCTGAACCAGCCATGCCTTTATTATCAATTCCTTTACCTTGCATGTGTACATCATCCATGTCTATGCCATCCTTGCTTGCATCCTCATTATCCTTATCATCCATGCACATACCATCCATTCCTTTGGGGTCCATGCCTACGAAATCATTGTCCTTATCATCCATGCCTTTGCCTTCGTTGCCTCTATCACCCATGTCCTTGTCATCCTTGCCTGTATCACCCAAGTTTTCGCCATCGTTGCCTTTATCATCCATGTCATTATGCTACCAACGAAAACAGATAGTCAATGTTACGGATGGATAGCATACATAATAATTATGCACTACTCTGCTTAAATAATTGATTTAATTTTTCATATCGGATTCATGTACCTAACTTAGTCCTTCAAAAGCTGTAAGTAAGTATAAAATATGCCTTGACTAAATCCAGAAATATTTAATTAATTGTACTTGCTGTAACTGATGATCTCCTAACTAAATCCAAAGTCCACGAATCCTTCAAATGCCCTGATAGATCCACCCTGATAGATCAATTATCTCCAAACTCCATTCAAAATTATCTCCTAACTAAATCCAAAATTATCTCCTAACTAAATCCAAATTATCTCCTAACTAAATACAAAATAACTCCAAACTCCATACAAAAATAATTATCTCCTAACTAAATCCAAAATATCTTGAAACTCAATTCAAAAGTATCTCCTAACTAAATCCAAATCTGCTGACAACTTCCTCATGCCACATAACCCTAACTAAGTCCTTCAATATGTCCTAGCTAAATCCGAATTACACTTCTTTCAATTGAAATCTAGTCACAACTTTCTGAAACCGTAAACCCTAAACCTCATATGACATATCCTAAACCCTAATCAAATCCGACCCTATTGGTACTATGCAGAAGGGACCAGACAAGATTTGAGATGGCTAGGCACTTACAGCAAAGATCCGGCGTGAAAAAGTTGATGCACGTCGATGAGGATGATCTGGCCTCTCGCATCGGGGAAGGTGGCGTCGGCTTGGGGAAGGAGGGGATTAGCGGCTCCTCGGAAGAACTGGCGCCGCGACCCGAGGGGGGTGACTTGCGATGGATGGGGGAGGGGGGAGTAGAAGGAGGAGGAAGGAGTGACACGGGGAGTGCGCGCGGCGGCGATCGGCGGCGATCGAGGGCGCCGGAGGCGATCGGCGGCGATCGAGGGCGCCGGAGGTTAGGGCTCGAGAGGAGGAGAGAGGACGAACCGCTCAAACCAAAATTCAAATGAGTACGCACGATGATTGGTGTTATAATTAAGTGCAATGTTAATGCAATTAAGTTAATCGAAAAATTTTGGACGGGAATACCCGTGGACCTAATTGGTCCAATTAAAGGTATTAAAAAATTTAGGTCGGGCTCTAAAAAGTCCTAGTTAGTCCCATCAGTTAGATCGCCCATATAATACACGTGCTCTGGTGTATTATAAAGTACCGTAAAATCTCCCATGAAATGTTGTCGAAATTTTGAATTTTTGTTATTCCATTTATCATTCCATGCTTCCAAACCAAACACTGGAACGGAACCAACCCATTCTACTTTTTTTGCTCCTACAAACATAGGAATGAAACCGACCCGTTCCTCCAAAACGGAACCATTTCATTCCATGACAGTTGGTTTCTCAATCAAACACGCTCTTAAGGTTAATTCTGAGCAGCTATACATATTTTTTTGACGGTGCTACGGCGGGCTTACGCCGGCCTGAACCATTTTCATTATAAATAAGATTGAGATACAACATGACGGTTACAACAGATATCACCCGACACATAGTAGAAGGAACCAGGAACAACATAATAGAAGATGGAATAAGGAACAACAGAATAAAGAACCAGAAGCAAGCTACGACAAGCAGCCAACACCAAGAACTTAGCATCCATCACCACCAGTGGACCGAGAAGAGCGGGAACTAGCTTTGTTGGATCCGTCGAAAGGACATCCGCCACCGAGAAGACGTAGAGAAGAAGTTGCCTGCTACCATGTGATCTCTGCAGCTTGAAGAGCTAGGAGATCGTAGCCACCATCGAAGAGCATCCTACTGCCTAGGAACGTCGCGGCAGAGAGAGCCACAGACCGTGCCGAAGGGCAATTTTCCGCCGAGATAGTCCTACACCTCCTCTGGGCCACACCACGGCCACCATCACAAATAGAGAGAACCATTGCACTCCGCAAGGCCACCAAACCTCAAACGCCATCGAAGGGCGCCGAACACCGAGACCTCACCGCCGCCACGAGCCCCAAAAAGAGAGGTCAACCATCAGCATAGGATGACCAAGGTACTGGTCGCCGCCACAGAGCACCTCCACCGCCACCGCCCTACATTCCAGCAACCTAAACAAACACTCCAACCCAGACATCAGACGACCAACCGCGGATCCCTGGCTCCTGAAACGACGCCCCCAAGGGGGAAACAACATTGAAGATGTCGTCGTCGTTCGATCTAGAGAAGGATCTGAGACTTTCGCCCGAAGCACAGAGAAATAGCCGGCAACAGTAGCTCCCCAATGATGCCTTCACGAAGGGACACGGCGCCAGAAGACGTCGTCATCATCGTTGCCAACGAGGTCGGCAATAGGCTTTCGCCCGAAGCATCCCAGCCCGGCCGACTCCGCAAACGCCGATCGCCGAGTCCGGCAGCGGTAGACCTTCCTCCCTCCTGCCAGTCCACGGCGAGCGTCCCCGCTTGGTCCAGCAAGAGTCATCTGCAAACACAGCCGCTCACCTCGAGCACCTGCACAGACAAAGTTGGTTCTGTCTCGGTTGCCACCTGCACCCAACCCCTCACCGCTGGCCACAACACCACACCACCACACGCCTACCCCGCCGATAGCAGCCACCACCAACCCCCCAGCCGCATCCATGGAGAGCACTAGCCGTGCGAGCCACCGCCCCAAAGGGGTCCAGATCTGGGCGAAGAGAGGCACCCAGACCAGGCATGGCAGTCACCAGGGTCACCGCCACGGCCCCTGCTCCACCACGCTGCGCTGGCAACATCACCGGCCTATGCCACCAGCCCCCGGTCGCGGCCGCGGGGACCGCCGGCCAAGGGAACGGGCCGCCGTCCGAAGGGAGCGAGATCTGGAGCTCCCCGGGGCAGAGCGGCGTCGGATCCTTGGAGACCCAGTTGTCCACGCCGCCGCGTCGCTCGCGCCGGCGCACTGCGCCACCATCGCCGGTGCGCGCCCCCGACCGCCCGCGAGTCCCCGTCGCCAGCCGACGTCCCGCGCCGCCACGCCTGGACAAGAGGAGGGAGAGCCGGCCGCCGCCGCCGCCGGCGCCGAGGGCTTTGCCTAGGGACGCCCTCCGGCGGCGGCGGGAGGAGGAGGGGGGAGATGAGGTGGTTGTCGGCGGCGGCTGGGGTTTCTCCCGAGCCGCCCGCGAGAGCGACACGGGAGTCCTGGTGAAGCAATTGTCTCTCAGCAGCTATACATATGAAATCAAGGTTTAAAATAGGCTTAGCTAATGCCATGGAGTCATTCTCAAAAAAAAAAACATGACCGTAAGCACATGCTCTGCGTGTCTTGTCCGTGCTGCCCTGCGTTAGCACATACAGACCGCGGAGCCATCAGGCAGCATGGACTACGTACGTACATGTGTTCCCGCAGTCCCCGGCCACGGGCGCGCGCGTAGGTCAGGCGCGCCGCTCAAAACTGAAGTCGGAAGCGGGAGGAAAGAGAAGAGGAGACGCGAGCGGCGAGCGAAGCCAAGCCAAGTAGGCAAGGGAGGGGGAGGGAGATGAGGCGGGCAGGCAGGCAGGGCGGCGCGAGACGCGGGGAAGGGAGGAGGGTATTGGTGCTGGCTGCTGCGGGCGTTTGTCCCCGTCCGCACTTAATGGCACCTGGGACATGACAGACAGGAGGCGGCAGCCGGGGAGTCTTGATTGCCGCCATCAATACGCATTCATTTGCGCTGCTCGCCACAACAGTTTGGGCGCAGTGGCTGCCTCTGGTGGTATCGACCAAGGAAGGACCAGACGCGATCGAGGATCCAGAGAAAGCTCCACGCCCATGCCATGGCTATGGCTGCATTCATGCGCGGGACCCTACCTCAACCTGCCCCCGTAGTAGGAGTAGAATGCAGTGCAGGCAGGGAAAGGTGTTTGACTGTTCTAGGATGCCGTTGTTGCCTGTGCCTGTGAGGCTATCAAGACACGCCAGGAACCGTCACCGATTCCATATGGATCCATCGCCAAAAACCTCACCATATCGTGACTGGACGCTTGCATTACAGACTACACTATACTACTAGCGTGCACATGGCCATCCCATCCTTCTTTCCACGAGAGCCTGCAATGACCAAACTGCATCATGGAGCTAGCTTAGCTTAGCTGGGTTCTAGAGCCAGCCACGATGAGCCCCTACTCATTAAGCACCACTCCCAAAAATGACCAGAAAGGATTGATCGTCTCGTCTGGGGCTAAATTTCGTGTTTTGACTCTTTTGGATAAGTTGTTCGAGATCTGACCCTAATTTGAAAAAAAAATCGGGATCTGACCCTTTTCTTACCGCCGGGGGGTATGGCGGTAGGGTATAGCAGCCTACCGCCAAGGCCTCTGGCGGTAAGAAACTTGACCACGTCAGCGCAACGCATCCCTACCGTCACAGGGGATGGCGGTAGCATGTGTAAACCTACCGTCAAAGTGTTCGGCGGTAGGTGCGCACACGCATTGTGTCTGAAACTTAGAATTGTTTTACGGTAGGGCGTGCAACCCTACCACCAGGGACCTCAGCGGTAGGCTGTTATACCCTACCGTCATGTCCCTTGACGGTAGGAAAATGATCAGATCCCGAATTTTTTACAAAATAGGGTCAAATCTCGAACGACTTCTCTAAAAAGGTCAAAACACGAAATTTTGACTCGTCAGGGAACTTCACTCGGCCGTGAACAATCATGGCAGGTGTTAGATTCTCTCTCTCTCCCATGTCTATAGTACCCCCCGCCCCCCCCCCCCCTCCACCTTTCACACACACACACAAAGCGCATCGAAAGATTTCGAGCACAAAAAAAAATCCATCGAGCAGCTCCCCCTCCCTCAAAAGAACGAAACTACCAAAGAAATAGTTGGCACACCGCACGCTGTCGTGCTGCCTATACTCTTTCCTATGATGATAAGGCTGCACACGCTCGCTCTTTCTTGTCTCCCACTCCCCCGCCCTTTTCGACCAAACTCTACGTTTTGCTCAACCCTCCCATGCTGCAATGGCTCTTCGTCCTTTTCATGGCTCCTCTTTCTCCTCTGAGACCCCATTCTTTTTCGATAAATAGTGGATTTTATTGACTTAAAATAAAGCATCAAGCGAATACAAGCACAATAAACAAACAATATGCCTCTCTTTTTTTTAAAAGAAGGTTAAAACCCCCAGCCTTTGCATCAATCGTGCATACGGTCATCTTTATTTATAATTCAATAAAGGTCTAATAAGAACATACATCAAGCCACCCGAAACCACCACTCAAACCTACAAAACTCGATAATGTGGAGTGCGCTCACTCGCCATATCTAAAATCGGTGTCGTCGCCGATCCATCCACATGACGTATCGGAACGAATAGCCGGTGCAGCAGACTTAAAGCGTACATCACATGCACACGTTTTAGAAACCGCCATCATCATCAGACCGTTGAGCCATCTTCAGGAGAGAGGTCCGCATCATCCTTGCCAGTCCGTCTATCCATCTGACGCCACCACGGCGCCATGCGCTCGTCCATCCAGATGCGAAGATTCTGGAGGATCTGTCGTGCGTAGCACCTGCCAACCAGACATGACACAGCATAGCACCTGCCGGCCAGCCATGACTTGACATCTTCACCGAAACTCCGTGCAAAGACGAAGCTGCTCCACCTCCTGCCTCTGTCTTCCAGCGTTGCTCCACAAACGATGCTCCCAAGAGAGAAACGACATTGTAGTACCGCCATCATCCGATCTGAAAGACCATATCCTATGGTTTCCCCCGGAGCAGCACAAGTGGGTCGACAGAAGTTACACTACAATGCCTTCATCAAGGTAACGGCGCAAAATGCCGCCATCGCTTGCCATCGGCTTGGTTTTCACCGCCAACTCTGTCTTCCCAACTCGCAGCCGGGACTAGATGACGGATCATGAGATCTGATCATCCAGCCTCAGGCCGACCACCTCCGACGGAGAAGATGGCCACTACCGCCAGCTGCACCGACCAGATCAGATCTAACCAGAGGCGCCGCCGAACAGTCCACCAGTCCCTCCACGTCGCCGTGGCCGATCCGATGCCCGATGACGCGTCGCCGCCGACCGTAGCCACCGCCCATCCCGGTACAGTGACGCGCCACACCTGCAGCTGTCGCCGCCCGAGGCAGGGCTGGCCACCACGCCTGCCGCAGCCATCGCCATCGCACCGCATAGATTGGATCGGTCGCGCCACCACGTGTTTAGGGGTTCCTCACCACCCCTAAGACGCGGAAGAGAGGGAGTCCCCCACCACCATCGTCGGCCTCCGGGCTTAGCCCGACGGCGTCCTCCAGCGGCGGCGGAGGAAGGGAAGAGGGAGATCGCCCCCGGCGGCTAGGGTTTGGGCGCCGCCCGAGTCGCCCTAGCGGGGACGACGCGGGGGGCTGATGACCTGCCCGTCCAACAAGATGAAATTGGCGGTCCACACAATCAATACCAACGCAAAACACACACAAAATAAACACGTTGGCAAATAGCAAAGTGATACAAGACCAAAGTTATGCCTAAGTGAGAAAAACAAAACCTCTGAAGCGATCAAATAACGATCGACAAACTATAACAACAACCATATCCGCATCAATCATCTCTTGACACCACAAAAGACAACGGGGTCCTTAAACAACAATGCCTTCAGGAAGGAATGACGCTCAAGCGTCGTCATCACCGGATTCAACAACCAAATGTCAGAACGTAGGTTTTCACCTTGAAGAATGAGTCCAGAGCACATCCACACAATGCCGTTGTGACGCCCCCGACTCAATCGTGCACTAATCATACACGCAAACATGCACGATCAAGCACAGGGACTCACGGGAAGATATCACAACACAACTCTAACACAAATAAACGGAGATCCACAATATTACAGACCAGGGATCACGAAGAGCCGAATACATAATTCAGTCATACAAATAATATCTGGATACAGACATAGTTAGACAAGTTTTGCCTTAAGAAGGCTAGCACAAACAACGACTCTAGATCGAAAGGCGTAGGCCTCCTGCCTGGGAGCCTCTGATCCTACTCCTAGTCGGCTGGCTCGATCCAGTAGTATGTACCGTCTGGACCCATCTGATAGTAAGCTCCTGCAGTGGCATCTGGCTCCTGGGCTCCATCGTCTGTTGTATCATCAAAGGGGTATGGGGGAAAAGAGGTAGCAAAGCAACCGTGAGTACTCATCCGAAGTACTCAGCAAACAAGAATCTACACTACATATGCAACATTATCAAAGGGGAAAGGCTGTATATGTGGACTGGGATGCAGAAATGCTAGAATAGAGAGAAGGCCTGGTCCTATCGAAGACTAGCATCTTCAAGCATCTTCACGAAGCCACCATCTTGCAGCAATAGAAGAGAGTGGAATAGCATTTTATTAAGCAAACATGTTGAAGTAAGCCTAGAGATCCTTCCTCGACTCCCTGCGAGAAAGCGATCCCGAAGCTTCAATTAAGTAACAAGTATCCAGTTCAAGTAGTAGATCGGGATAACAAACTGAGCGTCCTTTACCGTAGGACCGGCTATCGATAGATTATTCTTCCCTGCAGGGGGTGCACTACTGTTACCCAACACGCTCGATCAACTCTGGTCGGACACACTTGCTGGGTAATGCCCGGCCTCGGAAGATCAACACGAAGCAGCGCCCTACCTAGGCTCAGCAGAGAGGTCAGCACGCCGGACTAACCTATGCACCCAGAGGTCTTGGGCCATCGCCCTGGGCACCCTACGCGTTGCGTGACTGGCCGGGGTGCAGGCGCGACACTGAACTCGTCAGTGAAGTATCCAGCCCATTCCCGACAATCAGCACGCACGGTGAATCGTGACGTCTGAAGAGCTTTTGGGAGGAACGTACGACGTAGAGGGGCCCATAAACCATTATCCCGCGTGGTGGTAATGCGTATAGGGCACGTCGACCCACTCAGATCAAATACCCAAATCCGATAGGCTGATTTAGAAACACGCGGAGACGATCAGAGTTTCTGAAGCTCCGCCACAATATCACACTCGAGTGCCCTTCCGGCACACCCGACATCATAGATCCCCTGCGGGTACCCACAGGGTCGACCCGCCTGTAACAAAGCTCAAAGTAACCGTGTGGTCATAACATCAAGGAGGAAATCCCGAGGAATCACCCTCGGTGGATTCCACTCGATGAAATCATCAGGGTGAACGTATGAGGCATCACCCTCGAGGTTCACACTGAGGGGTTGCATGACAGAGTCGTATCGGAAGTGGAGAAGGAGGAATCACCCTCGATGACCACGACCGAACAGCTACACTGTAGAATATTCATCAGGAGTGCGTTACAAGGTATCACCCTCGGCACTCGATAGTAAGTATGCAGAGTCGTACAACTAAGGGGGTGAAGTGATTTGTCGGTCTCTGGTCGACGATCACATTGATCGAGTCGTCGATGATCAAGCAGGGGCAACAAGGGTAAGGTGGTGGGGGTCACTGATGGTTCACTACCAACCTATACTAAGCAGTTTAACATAGGCAGGTAAGGTAACAATAAACAGGTTACAAAAGCAGGCTATGCATCAGAATAGGAGCAAACATTAACAGTAGCAAAATCTAATGCAAGCAGGAGAAATGGAATGGGCGATATCTGGATGCTCAAGGGGGGGCTTGCCTGGTTGCTCTGTTGCACGGGAAGAAGGGTCGTCGGTGACGTAGTCGTACTCAGTGGCATCAGCGCCGGTGTCGGGGTCTACCGGAGAAGAAGAGGGGGATAGAAACAGTAAATACGGAGCAAACAAAGCATCACAAAATACAACAAGGCAATACGCGGTGCCAGGGGTGATCTAACGCAGGGATATGCGATACCGGCGAAGGGGGAAAACATCCGGGAAAGTATCCCCGGTGTTTGGCATTTTCGGACAAACGAACCGGAGGGGGATTGTTGCATGTTCGCTATGCTAGGGACGTGTGGCGGATGAACGGACTGCGTATTCGGATTCGTCTCGTCGTTCTGAGCAACTTTCATGTACAAAGTATTTTCATCTGACTTACGAATTATTTTATATTAATTTTCTAAGTTTTAAATGATTTCTAGAATTTATTATTTATTTAAATTAGGATTATCCGAAACAGTGAATGGTGACATCATCATGACCTCACCATGACGTCAACAGGTCAACCTGACAGGTGGGGTCCACCTGTCATTGACTGTTTATTACCAGATTAACTAAACAGAGTTAATTAGTTTAATTAGGTGATTAGGTTAATTAAACAGTGTTAATTAAGTTAATTAATTAAGCTAAAATAATTAAGTTAATTAATTAATTAATATATTTTTAACTTAACTTTTTTTTATTACATTTTCGTTTTTTCACATTTTTAGGGACGTGGGCCCCGGCTGTCTATGGCCCGGGGCCAACCGGGGTGGGATCACGGGCGCCCTGGTGCGGGCGAGGCAACCGGGGCTACGGGCGAGGCAACCGGGCCAGTGGCGAGGCGCCGGCGCGGCGCGGTCGGAGGAGAGGGCAACGGGACGGCGATGGCACGCGGCCGCGGGGCAGCAGTAGCTGCAGGCAGCGGCGGCGCAGCGAGTTGGGCCGAGGGCGAGGCAATGGGGGAGGCAGGGCGTTGCGGTGGCGATGCGGGGCGCGGCCCCAAGCGGCATGCGCGGGCGCTGGGGAGGAGGGCGCGCACGCGGGAGGGCAACTCCGGCGGGCGCGGGCGCTAGGCAGCAGGGGAGCGGCGAGCAGGGGAAGAGGAGGCCGGCGGACGGGGCAGCGGCACGGGGCGCGACGAGGTGCACGGCGGACGACAACGGACAACTACGGCGGCCGGAGCAACCAAAAACGAGGAACGACGCCGGAGCTCGGAATCGAGCTCAAGCTAAGGGGAAAACGGCGCGGTTGCTCACATCGAGGGTGTTGCCGTGCTTGAAGTGACGCGAGGAGGTCGGCGGAGAGGATGGGCATGGCGGATGCGGCGCCGGGAGGCCGGTGGATGCGCTGATGATGACGACGACGCGGGGTATCCTGCTCGGGGATCGCGAGGTTCACGGGGTGCGGGCCACCTGCAGGCGCTCGGGATGGAGGTGGTGGTTGTGTGAGACTGCGGCGCAGGTGGGCGTGCGGAGCATGGCGGCGGCCGGCGGCGTAGCTACGGGGGCGTCGGGGCTGGTTACCCCTGATCCAAATCGGGGGGAGAGGGAGGAGTGGACCGAGGGGGGGGAAGTGGGGATCGTGGGATAGGGTTAGGTCACAATGGGGGGGTTAGTAGGAGGGGAGGTGGGCCGGCCTGGTGGGCGGTTGGCTGGGCCGTGGCCCAGTTGGGCCAGGGATGGTTTTGCTTTCTGTTCTTTTCTTTCTTTTTTTGTCTTTCTCTTTTTATTTATTTTACCTTTTACTGTTTTATTTTATTTTAGCTTTATAAAACATAAAAGTTGTACCTAAATTAGTATCACTAATTATACCTCTACTACGAAAAGTTAAACCCCCAAATAAAATAGTTTAAAATTATATAAATAACAAAAGGCATTTATTAAATTGGTAATGCTACTGGTTTTATTTAATTTAGAGTATTTAAACATTTTATAAAAGTGTGGTTTCTCCACCATAATTACCTATGCAATATTTGGTTCACTCCGAACATTTTAGTTCTAATATTTGAAAACTTCTATTGTTTGCTTGATTTTGAATTTGAATTTGAATCGGTTTTGAATCAAAGGGGAATCTAGCAACAGTAATTGCGATGACATGGCACCATTAGCTTGTGGTTACTGTAGCTTAACTACTAGGGTGTTACAAATCTCCTCCACTACAAGAAATCTCGTCCCGAGATTTAAGTGGTAGAGTAATGGGAAAAGAATTGGTAACGAAATTCTAACGATTCTTCTCGGTCTTGGTTGCTCTTCTCGAAGAGGTAGATCCACTACTTTGATGTCTTCATTTCTCTGCTTCAGGTCATCATGATGAAGTTGTCGTCCTTCCTTCAGGATCTTCACCGTACTTACGAAAGGATAAAAGGGGAAAACTCTATAAGGACGGATTCTAACAAGATTGAGCATCAGACGGTTAACTCAGGGGAAGAAGCATAAGTATCTTTCGAATTGAAACTTAAGAAGATATCGAGAGCAAAGTAAGTAGGTATCATGAGAAGTTCCAAACGGATAGGCAATCGTTCGATGTCTGAAATCCAAGTGCGAAAGGGGTCCAGAGCAACGAGAATTAAGTATTGCGTCTATTACCAAAATAAATCACTAGGAAGGTGGCCCGTGAATTACATACGAGGCCACGCGCGAGGAATAACTTTGGAAACCGGGGGGTACAGGAGAGTCAGGTTTCGATCCTGGGACCTGTGGGTTATGGGCCCACCATGTGGGTTAAAAGTAGGAGGGCGATGTCATCTTGCACGATCATCATAGCAAGGCATGTCAGAGAATAACCCGTCAGTTATGTCGGTAACAATGGTGGTACCAAGGGCGAGGGACGAAGAGAACCATTTTCCTGCTCATTGAACGAGTCGGACCAATAGGCAAAGTTCTCGTCCATCGGTGGTTACCGAAATGTTATCAACAATAGTAACAGGGTCTTACTGACAGAGTGGTACAACGAGGTGCTTACCTAAGCAGGAGAATATTACTGCTTTGTTCATATAGACCACAAGAAAGGTTAAACAAAACAATGGAAAGGAAAATGTAATTATCAGATTAAACAGAACAATGGAAAGGAACATGTGTTTAAACACATTTTTCAGGGATATATCCTTCCCAAGGACAAGCAGAGCACGATATCCACGATGGGATATAAAGTAGAAACCATTTAGGTAAGGGGGGGGGGAATTTCATGACATTACCCATACAACGGTGTTTAGATAATTGGTAAAGAAAATTTAGCATTACGCTTCAAATGTTCTTATTAATGACTGGAGTACCACAGACATGCTTTGAGGTAGCATTGGCATGGTCTTCGGGTAAAGGTCAGACTTTGGATACACAAAAGGATCCATCGGGCACAACTTATAGAATAAGTCTTACCATTACATCATGGAAGAATGGCTAACCTTGCTAAAAAGGAAACTATAACAATAGGTCCTCCGACCAGGTGTGCTAGGCATGACCTCACCTTACCGGGTCATATAAAGACCAATTTATAACTCTTGGAAATATGCTCCAACCATCATATCTGATCGAGATTCAGATCTGATTGGTGTCAGGATACCTTAGACTCAGGATGCCTGAGAAGAAAAGGTGCAACACAATTTGACGAGATGACATTGTAAGATTCTCGAAAAATGGGCTATGGAAGCAAGTTCCGAAACAAGAGTCCACCATTAACCAAGGAGAAGATGAGGAAGTGGCTGATGTACTCAACGACATCCAAAAAAAGATGGATTTCCACAATTATGGGAACAAGGTAACATATTGGACATGTCGAAGTATATAATGAAGTATGTTCGAGGAGAACATACTCGAGTGAACATTGATCGAAACGTGCACCTAGAAGATGGACTAAGTAGCACGATCGATGTTAGAATGGTGAGTCAATAATCAACACAGGAAGAAAGAAACTATCATTCGTAACTCACAAGCAATAGGGTTGCTAGAAGTTTTGAATTCACACATCATAGTTCAATTGTCGGTATTCCGGTTAGAAACAACACGGGGACCAAGAAATGGATGTAGATGGCGAGAAGTATTACTTGTATCAAGAATTCTTAAGAGGTGGTGAAATTTTCACAACATTCTTGATATATAAGATGGTAATACTCCAAGGTAGAACATAACATAAGTTGGATAGCAAGGAACTCAAGGTACAACACAAAACAAAAACAAATTTTGTGTTGGGAGGAATGCAATAATGTTGTCGATGATAACACAAATCATCGAGGGGCAAGGATGATATTTCTCATCATGAATTCAATAGATATCTTGGAAGAGCTCGTAATGTTGATGATGATCATGACACATTTGTCGAGAGATTTCATGAAGATGTAATCGATCGGCGAAGACATCAAGCCAAAGGAATGATGAAGCGAAAGGTTATTGAAACCACGGGTACGACACAAACTCGGAATCAAGCTTGCTTGTTCAAGGCAAAAAGATATGACGATGAAGATCGATGTAAGATTAACTCATCGTCGAAATTGTGCTACGAGAAGCAGTACTAGGTAGCACAGTTAAGATAATGATGTAGCTGATTAGGCTAAGAAGGACATGAGTTGAAAGTTAAATTTCCCAGCAGTACACTACTAGGAGTATTGGATCACAGGGTGGATTTGATTCACTTATAGATGCTCTCAGTTGACAAACAACCCAAAACCCATGGAATACTGAATCAGTGAGAAGGAATACTTGACGAAGTCTCATAAGAAGTATTGCAGCCCCGTGATATTATCGGGATGCCAGGGGGTAATACTCGAAGGGAGATCAGAATAGAAACTGAGCTGGATCGTTGACTTGCGATAGCGGATACTATAATCTCGTCAAAATAGACGAGGCACTGGAATGGTTTCCTTCCAGATATAATGAATAAGGTTAGCATGGTCGAGACCATAACTGCAAGGGATCCAATTTATTGACACCGGAAGAATTATTCGAAGGATTCAATATTGTTGCAAGAAGCTTTCATGATAAGTTCCACATCGGGTCCATGGGCATGAACACAAAGTTCAAGGTCGACTCCCACTTCTCCAATGCAGGACCATTCATTCACTGCTCTATTAAAAATGAATTGAGTGTGAAAACCTACCTGGTGATTTATCAGAGGAGTATGACCCGTGAAAACTTTTGGGTTCACACTGATTAAGGAAGGCATAGGTTCAACCCATCGGGGCATCTTAGAAACATATACCACAAGCTTCAAGAGTAAATATCAGCAGCTTGAAAGCAGAGCATGGTTGGCCAAATCACAGAATAGGATTTAACAATGGCATTATGTATCAGGGAAAGAACTTCTCGAGGTTTTGTGTACGAAGGACACTATCAGATAAATCCAACAAAGAATCTGGCGGTCCACAAGGAATCAGATGTGAGCATCGGCACACAACCAGAGGAAGAAACAATGCAAAGGCATCGGATTATAGAAATATCTGGATAATTCCAAAGATTAAATTCAAAGGAATTATGATTTCCAAATCAAGGGATCAGAAGCAAACGCTCTGATTAAGGAGGGATAAGTTGAGTAGGCTTAGGGGTACAATCGATGGCAATTTGATTGGTCGAGATACAAATCATGTTTTAAAATGACGTCTGAGTCGGAAGGATGAATTCTAGGATCTGACTGAGGATCGCGAGCATTCGCAACATATTGAATCAAAGGACTTGAAGTGATAGTGACAGAGGATGTCAACGGAGATTACTAGAAATATGGATTTAACCATAATGCAGGAAGGCAAGGAATTCAGGAGCAATAGCGGGTAGAGGATTACCGGAAGACCAGATAGTATTTCAATGTATCTTGTGAATCATATGAACAACTAGGGAAGAACGGATACTCGGTAAGTGCGAGGAATTATCTGTAGGGGGTATTCATGTGGCAAATAACTGCAAGGCAGTAAGCTCAAAGGATTCTCGGAACAACGGAGAGCAGTTCGGGGCATCTTGTAATAACAAGATTAATAGGATTGAATGTAAGAATGGCAAGTGTATGTAGTTATCCATAAGGATATAACAGTGGTAGGGAATTTGCAAAGGCGGTGGGCACAAGTGTCTCGGGAAAACATCGAATATCATCTTCGGAATCTTCTGGTGCAGCGGGCGATCATCCGTAATAAGGGGCTCTCCGGTAGGAAGTGGTTACGAGAGCCTAGAGTTAGAATTTGTAAAATCGTTAACCCGAATAGAAGAGAGATCAGAGTCCCAGAGTATAGACGAGGAATAAAAGATCCTAATACCACCCAATTGGCGACGTGGGCCCGTAAGCCACACAGCCAAGTTAGTAAAATAGTTTTGGACGACTAGACTCAACTTCGGCCAAGGAGTTGGAAAGGAGGATTCCTCCAGGTAGTCGGCTCTGATACCAACTTGTGATGCCCCTGACTCAATCGTGCACTAATCATACACGCAAACATGCACGATCAAGCACAGGGACTCACGGGAAGATATCACAACACAACTCTAACACAAATAAACGGAGATCCATAATATTACAGACCAGGGATCACGAAGAGCCGAATACATAAGTCAGTCATACAAATAATATCTGGATACAGACATAGTTAGACAAGTTTTGCCTTAAGAAGGCTAGCACTAACAATGACTCTAGATCGAAAGGCGTAGGCCTCCTGCCTGGGAGCCTCCGATCCTACTCCTGGTCGGCTGGCTCGATCCAGTAGTACGTACCGTCTGGACCCATCTGATAGTAAGCTCCTGCAGTGGCATCTGGCTCCTGGGCTCCATCGTCTGTTGTATCATCAAAGGGGTATGGGGGAAAAGAGGTAGCAAAGCAACCGTGAGTACTCATCCGAAGTACTTAGCAAGCAAGGATCTACACTACATATGCAACATTATCAAGGGGAAAGGCTATGTATGTGGACTGGGCTGCAGAACTGCCAGAATAGAGAGAAGGCCTAGTCCTATTGAAGACTAGCATCTTCAAGCATCTTCACGAAGCCACCATCTTGCGGCAATAAAAGAGAGTGGAATAGCATTCTATTAAGCAAACATGTTGGAGTAAGCCTAGAGATCCTTCCTCGACTCCCTGCGAGAAAGCGATCCCGAAGCTTCAATTAAGTAACAAGTATCCAGTTCAAGTAGTAGATCGGGATAACAAACTGAGCGTCCTTTACCGTAGGACCGGCTATCGATAGATTATTCTTCCCTGCAGGGGGTGCACTACTGTTACCCAACACGCTCGATCAACTCTGGCCGGACACACTTGTTGGGTAATGCCCGGCCTCGTAAGATCAACACGAAGCAGCGCCCTACCTAGGCTCAGCAGAGAGGTCAGCACGCCGGACTAACCTATGAACCCAGAGGTCTTGGGCCATTGCCCTGGGCACCCTGCGCGTTGCGTGACTGGCCGGGGTGCAGGCGCGACACTGAACTCGTCAGTGAAGTATCCAGCCCATTCCCGACAATCAGCCCGCATGGTGAATCGTGACGTCTGAAGAGCTTTCGGGAGGAACGTACGACGTAGAGGGCCCCATAAACCATTATCCCCCGTGGTGGTAGTGCGTATAGGGCACGTCGACCCACTCAGATCAAATACCCAAATCCGATAGGCTGATTTAGAAACACGCGGAGATTATCAGAGTTTTTGAAGCTCCGCCACAATATCACACTCGAGTGCCCTTCCAGCACACCTGACATCATAGATCCCCTGCGGGTACCCACAGGGTCGACCCGCCTGTAACAAAGGTCAAAGTAACCATGTGGTCATAACATCAAGGGGGAAACCCCGAGGAATCACCCTCGGTGGATTCCACTCGATGAAATCTTCAGGGTGAACGTATGAGGCATCACCCTCGAGGTTCACACTGAGGGGTTGCACGACAGAGTCGTATCGGAAGTGGAGAAGGAGGAATCACCCTCGATGACCACGACCGAACAGCTACACTGCAGAATATTTATCAGGAGTGCGTTACAAGGTATCACTCTCGGCACTCGATAGTAACTATGCAGAGTCGTACAACTAAGGGGGTGAAGTGATGTGTCGGTCCCTGGTCGACGATCACATTGATCGAGTCGTCGATGATCAAGCAGGGGCAACAAGGGTAAGGTGGTGGGGGTCACTGATGGTTCACTACCAACCTATACTAAGCAGTTTAACATAGGCAGGTAAGGTAACAATAAACAGGTTACAAAAGCAGGCTATGCATCAGAATAGGAGCAAACATTAACAGTAGCAAAATCTAATGCAAGCAAGAGAAATGGAATGGGTGATATCTGGATGCTCAAGGGGGCGCTTGCCTGGTTGCTCTGTTGCACAGGAAGAAGGGTCGTCGGTGACGTAGTCGTACTCAGTGGCATCAGCGCCGGTCTCGGGGTCTACCGGAGAAGAAGAGGGGGAGAGAAACAGTAAATACGGAGCAAACAAAGCATCACAAAATACAACAAGGCAATACGCGGTGCCAGGGGTGATCTAACGCAGGGATAGGCCATACCGGCAAAGGGGGAAAACATCCGGGAAAGTATCCCCGGTGTTTGGCATTTTCGGACAAACGAACCGGAGGGGGATTGTTGCATGTTCGCTATGCTAGGGACGTGTGGCGGACGAACGGACTGCGTATTCGGATTCGTCTCGTCGTTCTGAGCAATTTTCATGTACAAAGTATTTTCATCTGACTTACGAATTATTTTATATTAATTTTCTAAGTTTTAAATGATTTCTGGAATTTATTATTTATTTAAATTAGGATTATCCAAAACAGTGAATGGTGACATCATCATGACCTCACCATGACGTCAGCAGGTCAACCTGACAGGTGGGGTCCACCTGTCATTGACTGTTTATTAACAGATTAACTAAACAGAGTTAATTAGTTTAATTAGGTGATTAGGTTAATTAAACAGTGTTAATTAAGCTAAATTAATTAAGTTAATTAATTAATTAATATATTTTTAACTTAACTTTTTTTATTACATTTTCATTTTTTCACATTTTTAGGGACGTGGGCCCCGGCTGTCTGTGGCCCAGGGCCAACCGGGGTGGGTTCACGGGCTTCCGGGTGCGGGCGAGGCAACCGGGCCAGTGGCGGGGCGCCGGCGCGGCGCGGTCGGAGGAGAGGGCGACGGGACGGCGACGGCGCGCGGCCGCGGGGCAGCAGTAGCTGCAGGCAGTGGCGGCGCAACGAGTTGGGCCGAGGGCGAGGCCAAGGGGGGAGGCAGGGCGTTGCGATGGCGATGCGGGGCGCGGCCCCAAGTGGCATGCGCGGGCGCTGGGGAGGAGGGCGCACACGCGGGAGGGCAACTCCGGCGGGCGCGGGCGCTAGGCAGCAGGGGAACGGCGAGCAGGGGAAGAGGAGGCCGGCGGACGGGGCAGCGGCACGGGCGCGACGAGGTGCACGGCGGACGACAACGGACAACTACGGCGGCCGGAGCAACCAAAAACGAGGAACGACGCCGGAGCTCGGAATCGAGCTCAAGCTAAGGGGAAAACGGCGCGGTTGCTCACATCGAGGGTGTTGCCGTGCTTGAAGTGACGCGAGGAGGTCGGCGGAGAGGATGGGCATGGCGGATGCGGCGCCGGGAGGCCGGTGGATGCGCTGACGATGACGACGATGCGGGGTGTCCTGCTCGGGGATCACGACGTTCACGGGGTGCGGGGCACCTGCAGGCGCTCGGGATGGAGGTGGTGGTTGTGTGAGGCTGCGACGCAGGTGGGCGCGCGGAGCATGGCGACGGCCGGCGGCATAGCTACGGGGGCGTCGGGGCCGGTTACCCCCGATCCAAATCGGGGGGAGAGGGAGGAGTGGACCGAGGGGGGGAAGTGGGGATCGTGGGATAGGGTTAGGTCACGGTGGGGGGGGGGGGGTTAGTAGGAGGGGAGGTGGGCCGGCCTGGTGGGCGGTTGGCTGGGCCGTGGCCCAGTTGGGCCAGGGAGGGTTTTGCTTTGTGTTCTTTTCTTTCTTTCTTTTTGTCTTTATCTTTTTATTTATTTTACCTTTTACTGTTTTATTTTATTTTAGTTTTATAAAACATAAAAGTTGTACCTAAATTAGTATCACTAATTATACCTCTACTACGAAAAGTTAAACCCCCAAATAAAATAGTTTAAAATTATATAAATATAAAAGGCATTTATTAAATTGGTAATGCTACTGGTTTTATTTAATTTAGAGTATTTAAACATTTTATAAAAGTGTGGTTTCTCCACCATAATTACCTATGCAATATTTGGTTCACTCCGAACATTTTAGTTCTAATATTTGAAAACTTCTATTGTTTGCTTGATTTTGAATTTGAATTTGAATCGGTTTTGAATAAAAGGGGAATCTAGCAACAGTAATTGCGATGACATGGCACCATTAGCTTGTGGTTACTGTAGCTTAACTACCGGGGTGTTACAGCCGTCAACAAGGTAACGACATAAAAACATTGTCATTGGCAGGTATAACCTCGGGTCAGTCCTAGCATTTTCACCCCGGAGCTCAAGACCGGATGCTCGAGACCAAGGTGGCCTTGGCATTCATGACCTACAGGTCAAGAATGATGCCTTACTTAGTAAATGGTTGTCCAAACTACTTACTGAGGATGGCGTTTGGCAAACCCTCATGCGCAATAAGTATGTAGACCAAAAGGTTGTGTCTCGGGCCTATTGGAAATTTGGTGACTCGCACTTTTGGGCTGGTCTAATGACGATAAAGAAGCATCTTTTTCATTCTGGATCATTTGCAATAAATGACGGGTCAGAGATTCGTTTCTGGGAAGACAACTGGCTAGGCAATGCCAGCCTCCGAGAACAATATTCTGCTTTGTACCGCATGTTCGTAGTAAGAATGATACTCTTGCACAGGTACTCAGTTCATCTTCGCCGGATATTTTTTTCAAGCGGGGTTTGATCGGCCCTGTCTTATGTCATGGAAAAATCTTTTGTCCAGATTGGATTCGATTAATCTGACACAAGGACGGGATGTGCTTCGCTGGAACCTCGTTATATTTGGGTCCTTCACAGTTGACTCTATGTATTATGCGCTCACGCATTTAGAGGTCCCAATGGATAATAACAAGAAAATTTGGAAGTCGAAGATTCCACTAAAAATTAAAATCTTCATGTGGTATCTTCGGAGAGGAGTTGTGCTAACTAAAGACAATCTCGCCTGTCGCAATTGTCAAGGAAGTAAAAAGTGTAGTTTTTGTACTAACGATGAGACAATCAAACACCTCTTTTTCCAGTGCAAGCTTGCACATTCTACATGGTCAATCATCCAAATAGCGTCCAATATATATCCACCCACAAGTGTTGCCAACATTCTTGGTCATTGGTTGGACCAAATAGGTTCAAAACGTTGTTAAGGGTGGGAGCGTATGTCTTATTGTGGCCGCTTTGGCTATGTAGAAATAATTTGATTTTCAATAACATAAACTCTTTTGCTTTGCAGATTATTTTCTGTTGTACGCACTCGCTTCGTATGTGGTATACACTACAACGAACGGAGTACCAACCGCTATTCAAGGCGGTGTATACGCGGTTGGAGCGGGTGGCCAAGGAGGTTTTTACCCCACATGGGTGGCAGCATAATCTTCGGATCGGTCCACCATCTTCTTCGACATAGGCAGAGTGTCGGTCCTATATGACTCTATTGTTGCCTATATGTCGGTTTCCCGTTTAATTTTATTCTTTTTGTCAGACTTTTGGTGTTTGGTTGTGTGCATCTTCGTTATGCAGAGGTCGGGTGTTACCCAACATGTTTTGTATCCACTTGATGCTACATTTTAAGTTAATAAAAGCACCCTTTATCGAAAAATATATATTCTTTTTAGAAGAACTTAAATTTTACTGCTTGGCCTCTGCACTATCATGGTCCTCAATGATAAATATTATCTTGACACCCCACACACCAAGCTCTGCTACCCCTATCGAGAGGATCAAGTTCCATGATCGCCTAAGAGCATCTTCAATAGAAGATGCAAATTTGAAGATGTAAAAATGTATATTTTCAAAAAGTGATTTTTACATCTTCAAAAAAGAGGCAACTCCAACCGATGATGTATATTTAAGATGTGAAAGAGCAACTTCAACAGATGATGCAAACTGGAGATGTAAAAGTTGTCGACGGCCGCACGACTGTTGTTCAACCGCTTTACAGCTGTTGTACAGTCACTGTTCAGCCGTACAAACTGAAATAAAACATATGAAAAACAACTTAAAATTTTCGCATGTCCACAATATCAAATTATTGCATAATTTATCAAATTCACAAGATCAAATGCAACACAAATACAACATAGTTTTGCACAATACAACAAACAAATAATGAAACAAGACGGCTCTTTCGCCATGCCATTTCCAATACTCCTCCATCAAATCCTTCTGAAGTTGATCGTGCACATCGGAGTCTCTAATTTCATTGTACACCTTCACGAAACGTTTGGTTCGCTCCTCTTTTCTCATTAGCATAGCGTGTATGCCCATCAAATAATAGAAGGTGTAATCTAAATCTTGTCCATGCTCATTCTCTATGATCATGTTATGCATGATCACGCAAGCGGTCATGATATACCAAAGGGTTTTTTATCCCATAATCTAGATGGTTCTCGCACAATCGCAAATTGGGATTGCAAAATCTCAAAAGCCCTCTCAACATCTTTCCTGGCAGCCGCTTGTGCATTGTGAAAGATGAGTTTTTTTTACCTTGGGGTTTTGCAATTGGCATGACAAAAGTACTCCATCTCTGGTAGATCCCATCCGCAAGAAAGTACTCATAGTTGTATGTGTGGCCATTTACTTCAAAGGTCACCGGTGGTGCTTCTCCATTTGTTAACTTGGCAAAAAGAGGTGACCGGTCGAGCTCGTTGATGTCATTGCAAGATCCAGGCATCCCCAAAATATGAATGCCAAAACCATGTTTCTTGATCGACAACGGCCTCAAGAATGATAGTGGCATCCTTCCCACGACCCTTAAACTGTCCATGCCATGATTTTGGGTAATTTTTTCATTTTAGATACATGCAATCGACGGACCCTAGCATACCTGGAAACCCACAATCTTTGCTCATCTCCAAAAGCCTCCGAGGGTCCTGAGCATTGGGTGCTCTCAAGTACTCTGCACCAAACACTTCTACTATAGTCTTTGCAAATTGTTTGACATAGAAGATAGAAGTGCTCTCTGCCATCGTCAAGTTGTCATCAATGTAGTCTGGCAGAACATCATATGCCATCATGCGCAAAGCGGCAGTGACCTTCTACTCGGTGCTTTGTCAAAGCAACCCGACACAATTCCTCCTCTGCTCGAAGGATCGATCATGCTGCTTCACGGAACTGCAAATGTGGATGAACAAGTCTTTGGACATTCTGAACCGGCGTCCGCAGTACCTCTCCGGAAAAACTGGTGGTGAACCGAAATAGTTGTGCATCAACCTCTTGAGCGCCTCAACCTCTCTCTCCGAATGAACGCACGGCCATACACCGAACCGCCGTGCTTCGGCTTCTTCCTCTTGTGCATCGCCACTAACATAGATGTCCTCTTCTTCGTTCAAATCAAATTCCTCATCTGATGAGGAATCATCCACGAAAGAGGAGTCGCACGAGTTCATCTATAATGCGGAAATCACCGTCAAACTACTTCTCCAGCCGCAATAAAAAAACCTTCAAGTTTGCTCCTTTTTTACCTTGGGGAATTTCGTCGAACACCTTGCTTGCGAGGGGGAAGAAATCGGCCGGGTGTGGGTTGGGCAGTCGTTCGGCGGCCGCTCGTGCGGGCGGCGGCGGCGGTTCAGCACAGGAAACGACCGCAATCCTGCAGAGAAGACGGCAGGAGCTCGGCGCTGCGGGCGGCTGACTACACGCGGCGGGAAGAACAACGTAGGCGGGCAGCCATCGGACGGGCGACGTGGCGCGCCTCCCCTACCTCCGCCGGTTGGTCTTGGCTAGGAACAAGCCTAGCCTGACCACGACCTCGCCGTGGAAGGCATAACGGGGACCAACCCAACCACGATCTCCGGCGTCGGCGGCGATTTTGGGCCAAATCGGCCGACGGTGGAGTTGGGGGGCGGGCGACGATCGCGCGAAAGCAGACCAAAGGCAGTTAGGCGGTTAGCGCGCGGCTAGCAAATTAACATCTCCTGTATGTGGAGATGTATATTTGCATCGTAAGGTATTGTATTTCACATTTCCAAGAGACGGAGACGTAATTTTCTTATCTACATGGGGGGCTGCTAGGCGTCCGTCGGTGGATGAATTGGAAACATCCGCCGCCTGGCTGGCCGTACGATTAATCTGTTCGATCGCTTCGCGGGGCTGCATGCTGACCCAGATCTCCAGTCGCTTTCAAATGGCATTTCCGCCGGCTCGCGAGCTGTTCGATTGAGTGATGCGAGCCATCAGTTTCTCCTCTCTAATTTCCTGCAACAATAGTCTTGTTGCGGAAACTTCTCTTCTCTAATTTTCTGCGACAAGACCTTTGTTACGGAACCTTCTCTTCTCTAATTTTCTGCAACAAGACCTTTGTTGCGGAACCTTCTCTTCTCTAATTTTCTACAACAAGACTTTTGTTGTAAAACCTCTCATTCACTAATTTCCTGCAACAAGTCACATGTTGCAAAATCTCTTCTTCTCTAATTTTCTGCAACAAGACTCTTGTTGCAAAAATTCCAAACACATGTTCCGCCGCGTCTAATTTTCTGTAACAAGACCCTTGTTGCAAAAATTGCAACAACATCTCTGTCCGCATCGCGCACTAACACAATCGTCTTATGCTGCCGCCGTTCCGCAACAACGTTGTTGTTGCAGAAACTTGGAGTGGGCATGAACGTACTACAGGTATGGACATGGTTGACGAGCACCGGCACCTTACAACTGCAAGTATGGATATGGTTGACGAGCTTCACTAGGCGGCAGGGAACATCATCCGAGGATCTCACCTGACCTCCTCAGGGGTCTAGGGAGAGCGTACGCGTGGAACCATATGACACGTGGCGCCTGAGCGAGGCGGCTGATTTCCTGCTGTTTAGAAGCTTTTTCCTATCTACATTATCTGTTAGAGAGGGGGGTCTTTTGCCTCGCAGATGCAAAAGTTAGTTATTTTTACATCTACATCTTCTATGGGAGATGCTCTAAGCTTGCAGCCCATGTAACGCGAGGTTTTAACCACTTCGAAAAGCAAAAGGCAAGTGCTCTACTCACATCACAGATAAAAAAAAAATGTATACCACCTCTAGTCTCCAGATTTATTCAGATATAACGGGGGCAAGTGGTCTGAACACCAAGTATTTACAGGATGTTGACACGTAGTACGTACGTAGTATGCAATGAGTCAAGAGCCGACAAAGGGAGTAGGGTAACCGTGACAATATCCGCCTATGCTGTTCATCGTGTCTCACAAAATGAAGGTGCACAACAGTGTAACTCCTAGAATCATACATCAAATCTCCTCGCGTACAAACCGTATCTTTGCTTGGCGCTGTAAAGCCGACGCCACCGATGATAATACATACGCTACACGCTTCTGTGTTGCCCAGCAAAAGCAGTGCCATCTGGTCTCAGATATCACCAGCATGCGCGACATGCTGTTGCTGGTTTGCGCCTTCTTGGCTGTCCAAAGGCATGTACTGAGCCATGATGGCGCGGATCTCCGAATCCATGTAACTCTGGTAGCACATACAAATAGGTTGTATTATCAACAACTGACTGGTTCAAGTCCAACCCAAGACCACTTGAAAATAAATAAATGTCAAGCGTTACGAGAGGATGAGTAGAGATGTTTTACCCGTAGCCTGTATTTGTACACTGCATATGCTCCGACCCCGGCAAATACAAGTCCGAAGAAAATAACCCACATGAAGCTCCACCCGACTGAGGAGGCAGCTTGTTTGCCTGCAACGAGTTTATCAACAGCATTAGACTAGCACTAGAGTACAATATCAACAAGTGATCAAATGAGACTGACACAATTTTAGTTGCTGACAACATTAGGTTAACAGAATATCTGTACAACTAGAGTATCCATAAAACTGTTTTTCTGTACGCACATGTATCATGTGTTGTTATCATTTGTGTTCAGGCAGCAAAATGGAGTACAAGATCAATGTGGTACGGATTACGGTAGAAACATCCTGCAGCTGCTGCTTCACTTGCCAATACTTAAAACTATGACCGTACCAACTTCTGTGAAAAAAACTACCCTTACAGTACCCAGCAATATAAAGCCTTGGTGATCTGACTAATACCCTTGCTGGAGTACATTGATAAGGCTAAACAAAGAACGTGCAGTAATTCACCATATACAAACATCAAGGAAAATCATTGTGGCGGTAGCCATCGTTTTTTCAGCAACTAACACAATCCCTGATCTTTCACAAACTTACAGGTGACTGGGAAACAACCAGTCCGTCATTTAAACTGAAGTATAATATCAAGCATCTCAAACAACTGATAAGTATAAGATCAACCATCTCACAAACAGAAGAAGCTATTTTGCTCAACTGAACAGGTGAATTTGCTTCTCATCACTAATAATATATACTGGTTCTTGCAAGAAAAATAACTAGATGGCTGTGGAGAAATCTCAGGTTATACTCACTGATGCACGTGTCTTGCTCCCTCATGTATAACATGTTGTTACCACCACAGCTGCACTCGTAGCTTCCCCATGTATTCTCGCAACTGCAGCCATTGCACTGACAGGCAGATTTCACTTTGCATTCATCAATATCTGCACATAGGGTGGATCAAAGGAAGTTTAGAAAAAATAATTCCAGAAGTCCTAAGTTCTCAAACTTTGGAATCTTCACTCTGCTCGCAAGGTGAATATCAATAATACAACCCCAATGACCGAATAATGTCTCAACTAAAAGCAAATTATTAGTTTTCTCTAGAATATGTTGAGAGTTATGCAGAACTAGCACGGATACACGTTCATGGTATCAGGGTGATACCAATACGAGGATGTACCATTTTCAGAAAATGTCAATATGTGGTTACGTTTAACTATTAAAAAAAATTATAGACATAGCTAAAAAATTATTTTTATACCTTCGATCTCTCATGGATACAGCATTATAGTATCACAATCCAGTACATGCCAGTATCAATATGGCATTCAATACGGATTTGCCAGGCTTTGCAAGTGCTGGTGTTTGATGAGAATTAGGGTGTGTTTGAATGGTGAGTTGGTGACTAAAAATCACCATACGAATTTTTTGAACATAGCCAAAAAATTGCTCTTGTTGGATGACTGCTAATATTTTGGTAGGCCCATGCCCTCTAGCCAATTCTAGTTCACTTTTCTTGCAAACACCAAAATATTGGCTAGCCAAATTTTGGTAGGGTTGGCTTGGGTTCAAGCCAAATTTTGTGTTCAAGTCATGCAAAATAAGTTTCTGAATAATGATAAAGTACCTTCACAGCTCTTTACACCATCGCCCTTGAAACCTTGTGGACATTTGCAACCTTCAGATTCCTCATGCTGCAGATTTTGTGAATTTAGTTTTCGCTCTTTTAAAGAATCGCGACTAAAACTAGTAGGTCTCATAATAACATCTTGTCATCAACTTACCGAGCAGGCAGATATTGTCTTCCCATTCTTAGTTTCTTTCCAGCATCCTCCATTGTTGATCTCACACCTACCAACACCGGAAGCTGATAATAGAAAACATTAATACTAAGCTTACAAAGAATTGACATAAATCTAATTATAGGATGGTGTGCAGAAGTGAATCAATACACTATATGACAACCACATTGTTCCAGTAATAATTAATACGAAACACCCATTACAGAAATCATTCTAGCAAATTCAATCACATGACTAAATTCTCATGGTACCTTCACAGTTGGTGTATCCATCCCCCACAAATTTTACACCTTTGACGATAGGGCACTCACAAACACGCCCACGGAAGGTATCCTGCATTTTGATATCCAGCGAATTAGAGTTATCCTACAAGACAAGAATAAATGAAGGGGAGAAGATGAAATATCAGAAGTATCCTGAGCTCAAACTGTACCTTGCATGCAGTGACATTATTAGCCTTGTCGGTCCAGCAACCTCCATTGTTCTCCAAACACTCATTTGTTTGAACATCTACAGAGAACAGATAAAAGAGATGAAAACAGTATTACTAGCTAAGGCAAGATCTAGGAAGAATCCTACACTTCAACGAAAAGGCAAGCATACCTTCACTCAAACAAATAGCAGGCTCAGTTGTCTCCTCAAATCCCGAACAGATTGCTTTTAGCACAGCACCTTTGTCCAACTTACCTGAAAACAGAACTAAACTGTAACACAGATAATATCAGGGGAGGGGAGGACAGGTGGTAGAGAACCGGTAGACAACCTCGGTATTGCCTGTTGTTGACGACAAGGGTTGGCAGTATCGTGACATCCCCTCGTTTACCATGACCAATCTACATCACAGAAACATATAGCTGAATATACCATAATTTGATGAAAAATGTGCATGAGTAAGGCACTATTTGACAGAAAAAGGTTATTCTTTCTCAACAAGGTCGTACTTGGGCATCTTGTTCTGCCTTTAGAATTGGGTTTTCCTCATCAGCTTCAGGATCTCCAACACACTTGTTTATCTTCTCCATGTCCAAACCTGTATGGAGCAAATTTAACAGTAAATATTAACTCAGCAGTTTTGTTTTTAAAAAAATGTAACTCTGCAAGATTAGTAAATTATTATAAAGAATAATAAAATGAAAATTTCTGAGATATGAATATCAATGCCAATTAGACCTACCAAGTGACTTAATAACATGACTTGCGCATTCATGTGTGTATTTCTTCTCCTTCATTGGGCATCTAATGGCAAAGTCATGTACATAATCCCACCACAACCATGGCTTGCCAGTTTCATTGGCAACCTTGAATACACAGACTTGATGTAAATTCTGAACCACAACATCCTTTCCATCATATCCTTTGCTGAAATCCTGCTCTGGGTCCGGTGCACAATATCTTCCATGATTGATGCACTGAGATTTGCACTGCTTGCTCACAGTAAAAGCTTCCGGGCAATACCATGTAATATAATGAGGAGTGAATTGTGTGTAACCCTTCTGCTCAAGAACTTGTGCAGTTCCTCTGAAGCTCTTCACAAAATCCATTTGCATATCACATTTAGGACCACATTCATCATTACTATTTGTCCAGAATTCATACTCTACACGCTCATCAGGATGGGGAAGGGATTCCCTCCAATCCAGGAGGACACTAACCATGTCACCATTTTCAGCAGATTTCTTAAGGTCCTCACCCAGTTTCTTTGTGATCAACACTGATGGAATAGTGATATTTTCTAAGTGCTTCGTGCCAGTATCTTCTGGGTTGTCCATTGTGATCAAAGGCTCGTCCTTGCTATCCACAACGAGAATTGCTGCAGCTCCAGCAAGTTGTGCGTTCCATGCCTTTGTTGTGAAAAAGCATTCTGTTCATTACAGAGGAAAGTAAACCAAGGAATTAGAATAATCATTTAAGACTAGGGGAAAATACCAGAGAGAACTAAACAGCAAAGATGCTAAACTATCCTAAGAGAAGTAATTTGTCCTCATGTTTCGAGGTCTCAAGAAAAGGGCGTGGAAACAGATAGAAACTCTTGAATGGAAATTGAAAATAAATGTAGCCCCAGTTCCTTCGGAAATGGTAAGATCTGTGGCGCAAGGAGAAGGGGAGACCCATATCATCTTGACTTGGTTCTACTTCCCCTCTTTTTTTAAGAATACCGAGTCGGGTTCTTCTCCTACCAGTATCGAATAGAAGATGCTGAACAAGATCTAACATGTTTTAACACCATGAACAATAGCATGTATAACTTATTCAAGCAGGGAACAATAGAACTGTTTTGCCCTGAATCATGTCTAACTTACATGTCAGATGGGTGCCTTGAAAAAGAAAGAATTGTGAAAAAACGTGTACTATTTCATCGCGTTGACTTCCTATTCTAAGTTTTTTCCCGAACCATCTAAATGTGCATCATTTTGTATTAGAAGAAAACCGAGAAGGCTCCAAACTTATGTGAAGGCAAAAATAGGTGGCGTTAGCAGTACTATCCCGCTGGTGGCTTCCTACTCCAACTTTAACATCAAATTTTATCTTTACTAAAGCTGGACATTTGACCTGAAACTTCTTTGCTATTTAAAGTTCTGGATCATATTACTTACTAGTTACAAAATTATAAGACGTGTTTCATAAACACATTTATGCCTGCTCATTCTGGCTCCTCTACCGTAGGCTATACTTGTATCTATGTATCATGCTAGATGAACCAGTAAATAGTTAAGAGATAATGTTACTGCAGCAAACAGCAGGACTTCCTGGGTTGCAACAACTGATTAGTCCTCTGTGAACACCAACTGAGTTACTGAGATTACCAGTGTCATCAGTTCGAAAGTTCATCACAATAACCCAAATGAAGTGGCTGCTGCCCCAAATGTAGCTGAAAATGAAACCAATCCCCCATGCGCGAATGCTGCTGCCGCAAAGGCTATATATACAGATAGAAGAACAATCTTCCTACTGTATCCAAGGGAAGAGAAGCGTATTGGAAGCTAATGATTGATGCTAGTACAAACTTCCTAATAAATGAGACCAATCCCTAATTAATCCCCTTATAACTGAACAAGCTTCCTTTTTTGTTTGAAACTACAGTAATAATAAATAAATGACCAAACTAAGCCAGTAGTATTAATCGCCATGAGCAGCATAATAAATAATACAAAATAAATAAATGAAGCACAGCAAAGCAAAGCAAGATCCGAAAGAAAAGAATCACCTCCGCGGTCGATGAGGACGAAGTTGGGACGGGCTCCCGACTTGTGGCCCTTGAAGGAGACGTCGAACTCCTTGCAGGCCTGCCTGTTGTCCTTGGGGTAGACGACCCAGCCTTGCAAGGTGCCCCCGTACTGCGGCAGGCCGAAGTTGCCGATGGCGCACTCGTACTTGCCCTTGAGACTCTCCGGCGAGGTCACCTGCACGCTGTTCTTCTCCACCACGAACCTCCCCGCCACGGCGTCCGCCATGGCCAGCAGCACCAGCACAGCCCACCACAAAGGACCCATCATCCTGTCTGTCCCCCGACCGTGCGATCCGGGGAAAGCCTCAGCGAAGAGCAAGAAAAGAATCGGGCCTTTGGACGGAAGCGACGGAGATTCCCAGGAGGCGCAGATCTGCCGAGCGAGCTACGGGGAGAGGCCGAGAAAACAAATCGAGGGCGGGCGGCGAGATCTAGCGGAGCGAAGGCTTTAGGTGCGGATGGATAGATGGAGGGAGGGAGAGGGGTTGGACTTGCTTGGGAGAAGCGCGCGTCCACGGCGGGCTGCGTGTGTGGAGTCGTCTCGTCGTCGGGGTTGTTGGTTGTTCCGTCCAAGCTAAACCCAACTTTTGTTAGCTATAAACCGGCAGTAGTACTGGTAGAAATCCGTTGCTGTCACTGTCAAGAGAGCGGGGCGGGTCGGTTGCCCTGCCCTGCCCTGCCCTACCCTCGTGACGAAGGCTCGTGCCGTGCGGCGTGGACAACGTGACCCGCTCCTGCACTGCCCGGAGGGGCCGCGTGGGCTGCTTTCATTTATTCTATCGATTTATCTACTGCCTTTGAGATTCGCGCTCTTTCAACAGCTCGTGGATTCCCAGGCGTGGGGAGCATCGGAAACGAGTGGTGCCCAACGAGTAGCTCGAACAGTAGTCTCTACTTCTAATGGAGCAGTTGGTAGTCTCGCTTCCAGGTTTTTTTCGTCCCATCTTCCATGATTTTTTTTGGTACCTCCTCCCACCTTCGCTGGTTTTTTTTCGTAGATTTTTTTTCGTCCCCTCCCCCCATTCATCGGTTTATTTTCGCGTCATCCTCTCACACAACGAAAGAAATCTGAACAGATCAGAACTTTCCGTACTGGCGCAAGTTATATTTAGTAATGTAGAATCAATCACGAACAATCTCTAAAGATCAAATCTAAATTAATTAACCTTACCTTAAATCACTCAATCACATTAACCTTATCTTAACTCACGGATGGTAATCAATCTCCAAACAAAGGAAACAATACATCGAGGGAGCAGTAAATAAACTCCCTTTCTTATGACATGTATATGATCTTCCCTTCCCTCTTCGTTGTCGAGCGTTCTTGATTCTCGAGGCCGATGCTTGGGCTGCGTCACTGGGTCGCGACGGTGCCGGAGGACGAGGATGGCGAGGCCGGGTGCCGCGGCACCGCGTTGGCCGCGGCCGGTGAAGGGGGCGAAGAAGGGCGGCTTCCCTGGCCCTGGCCGTGGCCGTGGCCCTGGGAGTTGGTGCGGTGGAAGCGGCACTTGAAGGACCCGGCGTGGGTGGCCGGCGCGCAGACGCACTTGGAAGCGGGCCCGTGGCCCGCGCCGGACGGCGCCGACGCCGCCCCGGGCCACCTCCTCCCCGTATTCTTGGAGCTGTGGCTGGCCGATTTACATGAAATTAATTCCCTCAGTTGTGGTGGCAAATATAATACACATAATCCATATTGTTATGCACTAGTGTGTGTGTGTGAAATAGATGGATTATGGTCCCGTACCCAATAAAATGGATATGTGTGTGTGTTAGAGAGAGAGAGGGAGAGAGGGAGAGAGAGTGAGGAAGAGGGAGGGAGAGAGTGTGTGTGAGGATTTGATGGTAAAAAAGGTCGTCAATATCACTTGATATGTATGAGAATATTAATATTGAACTCTTAAAGTTAATGTGGCCCCGTTGCAACGCACGGGCGTTCTTCTAGTAGGAATAGTATCTCCCTTCTCATACATTCATGCATTATCAGTCGGTTGTGAGAAATAAATAATGAATGGATCACGATGATAAGGGTATCCGGTTATCGGCGTGACGGTGAATGTAAAATAGGCGCGCCATAGGCGTAAATCCTGAAATCGCCGAAGTGCGGGAAAATGCCAAAAGTTAAAAAAAAATGCGGGGATGCCAAAAAGTTAATTTACTAGGTGATCCATTGCGTCAATTGACACAAAGACCAACCGTAACCCAAAAGTTAAGCAAATTACTTGAAACATAAAATGAAAGTTAAGTGGTATTTGAATTTGAGCATCCGTGGAACCGAGAGATAATTCTTCAGTTCTACGCAATGTTTGTATGTCTCTGGTGATGAGGCTAATAGCTCCAAATGGATCATGGAATGGATAACTGAAGAAAAACGCATCAAGTGCACATCGACAGATTTCGTCTACCACTTCCATTTCCCTCGCTTTGAGCATGGAAATAATGAAATTCAGATGCACCACATTGACATTATCTCTGATGACGATTTTCGATGCACGATGGATAAAGAGAAAATTCATGACTACACTGGTTCTCCTCGTCCGGAACTCTTAACTTTCGAGAACCAGACTCGGTACCATCTACTCGCATACACCATCTGCCCACTAGCCGGCATGAATGCTGAGAAGACCATTTCTGTTATCCTTCGGAATGCCATCTATGCCGTCTCTGAACAGTATATCTTTGATATTGAAGACATGTTTCTTCATATACTAAAGGACTCTATTGAATATCCTTTCACAGTGAAGGTTTACGCTCCTTGGATACAAAAAATTATCGATCATGCCATGAAAACCGTATATCTGGCCAAGGGCAGTCACAAGAGCTTCATTCCACCTGTTCGCGACACAATGAAAGTTATGGAAGAATTTTCCTCGGGAAAACCATCTATGTCCACTGATGATTATCACAAACATTTTGATGGTCCTCGGCTTCCTCAGCGTGTGCAAATGCCTACTTCTCAGCCACCATTTCACCTTGAAGTCAGCATGCGAATGCAACAGCTTCTTCTGCAACACATTGCTTGTTGAGGATATAACTCCGAGGTATGACCCGCCCAGGAGGGGCCGGGTCACACCGTTGGCGGCTTAAGGCGAGAAGGCCCAAGAAGACTGAAGGCCTAAGACCCGGAGGTGACTTAAGGCCCGAAGGTGTGAACCGCCATGTAATGACTTGTTCTGTAAGGAAGGTTAAGTTAGAAACCGAGCCGGTCACGTTTGTGTGAGCCGACCGGGACTCTGTAAGCCGCCGGGCATCGACCTGTATATAAAGGGGTGACCCGGCGGCGGGTGAGGTGAAGAATCAACAAGTCGAGAACTAGGTCAAGCATATTTGCTCCCTTATAATCGAAACCCAAGCAATACAACTAAGAGCAGGACGTAGGCTTTTACCTCGTTGAGAGGGGCCGAACCTGGGTAAATTCCTTGTGTCCTTTGTCCCGTTCAACCCCTTCAAGCTAACCTAGTTGCGATGGCTCCACACCTAAGTCCTTTTGCTAGGACATCTGCCGTGACAAGTCAACGACATTGCTGATGATCGTCGCGAGAAAGAACACCTTGCAAATGAAATGAATATTATCAACAATCGCACCAGGATGGTACATCTGATAGTCGATGAGAATAAGAGAAGACTCTGGAAATTGGTTTGAAAATTCTTCACCGAGAAACAATTGCTGAATGTGAACCTCCAAGAGCTCTGTGACTACATAGACAAAGGCTTCAGCGTGGATGATTTCTAGGAGCGCGGTACTCCTCCTCTACCAGCTCGAGAATACCCCACAGATATTCTTCATCTGCAGATTTGCAAATTTCTTGAAGAGTCTGAAGCCACCTCACCAACTATCAAACCTACCAAAGGCAATCTTCTGTCTGATGTTCCTCCTGTGACTGATCCCAATTTGCCCAGTTCGTCTGCTCAACACCCAGTCAATGTACCTGAAGGAAATCCTGCAGCTGCTGAAGACGAAGGAATTCTAATCCCCTCGGAAGAAGATGTCACCTCGGATAGTTTGTCTGGAGTTGCCTTGGTGTGAACTTTGCTTCGTTTCTTGACTCATGTTATTCGTCACCTTTTTGCCACTTGTTGACAAAAAGGGGGAGAATTACATCGAGTTTGATAGATTTGCTTTCTGTTGTTTTGTTGAACTTGTTTTCTCTCGAGTTTGCAACTTGTGATTCCTGGTCTTCTGTACTAAGTTGCAAAACCCTCAGTAACTTCTGTGATGTAATGTTAATAACGCCCCTGCGGCATTTATTCTTTTGAAGTATCTGTTTTGCAGGTGGATTCATTATCAGAAGTTATGAATGATTGCACTATGCCGGCAATGGATTTTATCTCTTCAGTACGAATCATTATTTCGAATGATTGAAATTTCCTCCACATGTACAAATTATTGCATGAGAATCACATCATAAAATTAATTCCCTGCATACATACAGGGGGAGTCTATTTCATCTTCGAGAACAGTAGCACTTTATCGCTCTCACTATTTTACTTATTGCATATATATCCTCTTTGACGATTATTTGTTTTGTCAACAATCGTTCAAAAGGGGGAAATTGTTGGTGCAATGATTTGCCCCCCTTATGTTTTGAAGACTGTTGACACAAACAGTAAGGGACTAATGAGTTTGCAAGTGCACACAGAGTAACAGGTCCCTGATGTCATGAGGAGTTTGATATAAACTCCGAAGATAATATCATGTGTGTCAGCAAGTACTGTCAACGAAGATTATGTTATCGACAGTGACCCCTAAAAATTGCTGACATGAAGTAATTGGTTCGGTGGCATATGAAAGAATTGACTACAACCAAGAGAAGTCAAAGACGAAGTGAAGACGTATAATTTATTTTGTTGTTCTTCTTTCTCTTTATTGAGTCATAGGACCACCGTACTATTAATATGGGTGCAGTGTTCGAAACTTTGGTTCTCTGATGCTAAACCCAATCCTATGTAAGTTGAGAGAGAAATCTCTTTGTGTTCCGTGCAAATACTTGCCAGCAAGAGACTGTGATCTTCTTCGCTGTGAGAGATTTGTCTCCGGCCGAAGAGTTAGCATTGCTTGTTCCTCAAGTAATGTTACCGTTGCATTCAAATCCAACCATTGAGAACGTGTCGGTTGGCCATTGGCTGGACTGCGTGTCCACAATGGTCATTTCCCTTCAGGGAAGGCCGCGACTATAAATAGCCACCCCGCACCGGCTTTGTCCGGTGGCTGCTCAGATTGATTCCGAGAAGATTGTTGAGCAACCCCCTCTCCAGAGTGATTTGAGATTAAAATCCACCGAGAGAAAAACCCTAGAGCCAAAAAAATAGATGGTGGTTTAGCATCACTCGAATCTAAGTCTAGTACGCTTCGCCTATTACTCTTGAGAGCTACAAACTCTCTGGACGGTTAGGTGTCAATTTCTTCAGAAACCAAGAGTAATTGTGGTTCTCGAAGAAGAATTCTATGAAGGTTCGGAGATCACCTCAAGTATCTACCATGAGTGACCGACATCGGTTGACGAACCAATTGTCGAGGAGAATAGGGAAAAGAGAGTTTATCTTCTGTGTTAAATCACAACCCCTCCAACCAGACGTAGTCCTTGTGCAGAAGGCCAAACTGGTCTACCAAATTCTTTGTCACCATCGAGCAACACTGGTTATTCCTTCGCTTCTTTTCATTCGATTTGCATTGCATGACTAGATTGAACCATGTGATTACCTTCAATGAATGCATTTAGTTCTTGTTTGGTACTTTAGATTCACTCACTGAAATTTATTAACACTCGCTCCACTGCTGGGTTCTGAGAGTTTTGAAGTTTCCGAAAGAAAATTTGAAACTCCCATTCACCCCCTTCCCCTGTGGTAAACATACTTCGTTCCTACACAGAGACTGAAGGTCGGGGCCAAGAAGAGGCTTACCAGCTGCCGCCCGCCTCCATCACCCGCGATCCAACTTCCCTCGGGGGAGTGGCCTCGCGGTGCTTCTGGGTCAAGAGGTCCCGAGCGTTCCTGTCCCTCCGCGGCGCCGCCTCGGGCTACGAGGGAGGCTGCAGCGTTACCTCGCGGGCTCTCCTCTGGGGCTGATGCAGTGGTAGAGAGTCGTCCGGGGGATCCCTCCGTGTTAGGTCGCTTGAGGGCTGCAACCCGTGAAAGTGAAGCTCTAGGTCAAGCTCTGTAGGTTTCCTTGGGGAAGCTTCAAAAAGCAATGGAGGCTAGAACTGAGGTAAGCGTGCTACACCTTCCCCCATAGTAGCCCCGAGCCTAAAGTAGATTGTGCCACATTGTGCTTGAGGCTTTTTTTATTTTGTCACATGCCTTTGTTGCTCGTCGAGCGGAGCTAACTACTCGGTCCCACGAGCTTAGCCAGCTGGTGGTGACGGAACAGGTGCGACTTGCTCGATTGGAGAGGTCACTCGCGGGCGTTTTCTGTAAGTCCTCTTCATCCTGTCTTTAGGAAACTTTGTTGTAAATTTTCTCTGATCATTGTTCATGTGGAAACAGTGAATGATCGTGTGTTGGAGATGCAAGGGCGCCTTGACGTCGATCAAAAGTGGCAAATCATGCTCGGGACGTCGCTGACGCCAAGCTCGCGGAGACACGGTGTTGTCAGGACTTGTTGCGGGCTGATGGTAATGTGCTGGACAGGAACCGAGGCATTACCGAGGGCCTCTATGCTCAGCTTCAGGAAGGTCGGTCAAAGGAGGCCGAGCTCCAGCAGCATTGGGAGAGTGCTCGTGGCCGGAGTGCGGCCTCCCAGGCCCGATTGGAGGGCTGCAAGGTGCAGGAGGCATCGTTGTTGGAGGCCAGGTGGCAGGCTGCGCGAGACCTCCAAGGCCAATGTTTATGTCATGAAAGGATGGAGGTCCCAACCAATGGTAAGAATTACTGGTGCATCAGGCCTCAGTGTGCTTCAGCCGAGCTCCCATCTCACATGTTGACTTGTTGTTCGTGCAGTTGTGCTTCCGGCGATGCTAGGGTCTCCTGGTTTGCCGAGGCTTGGTGTCATGACGCCGTGCTACTTGTAAATTGCGTTGGGATTTCCCCAAAGAGGAGGGGAGATGCAGTACAATAGAGATAAGTATTTCCCTTAGTGAGAACCAAGGTTATCGAACCAATAGGAGAACCAAGCAAACTCCCCTAAGCAACACCTTGCTACTTGTGAGCTGTGTTGGGATTTCCCCCAAAGAGGAGAGGAGATGCAGTAGAGTAGAGATAAGTATTTCCCTCAGCGAGAACTAAGGTTTATTGAACCAATAGGAGAATCACGCAAAGCTTCATGAACAGCACCTGCACACACAAAAACAAATACTTGCACCCAACGCGGGCAAGAGGGTTGTCAATCCCCTTGAACTCGTTACTTGCAAGGATTAAATCTCGTAGTGGTAGATATATAAATTATAAAACAAAATAAAAGAAATAAAATTGCAGCAAGGATATTTTAGTTTTTTATATATGATAAAAGTAGAGCCGGGGGCCATATTTTTCACTAGAGGCTTCTCTCTCGAACACATAGCATACGGTGGGTGAACAAATTACTTTTTGGGCAATTGATAGAAAAGTACATAGTTATGACGATATCCAAGGCAATGATCATGTATATAGGCATCATGTCTGAGACAAGTAGACCGACTCCTGCCTACATCTACTACTATTACTCCACCCATCGACCGCTATCCAGCATGCATCTAGGGTATTAAGTCAATAAAAACAGAGCAAAGCCTTCAGCAAGATGACATGATGTAGACAAAGTAAACTCAACTAATATGAATAAACCCCATCGTTTTACCCTTAATGGCAATAATACAAATATGTGTCATGTCCCTTTCTGTCACTGGGATAGAGCACCGCAAGATTGAACCCATCACAAAGCACCTCTGCCACTGAAGATAAATCAATCTAGTTGGCCAAACCAAACAGATAGATCGGAGAGAAATACAAAGCTATAAAAAATGATGCATAATAAAGTTCAGAAAAGACTCAATTACTTCTCGTGAATATATGGATCATAAACCCACAATTCATCAGATCACAACAAACACACCGCAAAAAAAGATTACATCGGATAGAACTCCAAGAACATTGAGGAGAACATGGTATTGAAGATCAAAGAGAGAGAACAAGCCATCTAGCTACTAGCTATGGACCCGTAGGTCTATGGTAAACTACTCATGCATCATCATAAGGCAGCAAGGATGATGTAGAAGCCCTCCGTGATCGATTCCCCCTCCAGCAGAGTACCGAAAAATGCCTCTAGATGGGATCTCGTGGTTCTGGAACTTGCGGCGGCGAAAAGAGTATTTCGTGGACTCCTCTGTTGGTTTCATGATTGCCCCTTATGACATGAGGAAGGAAGTGCCACCACCTATCAGCGTATTGACCGCATGCCACAAGCGTCGCACTGGCTGATGGATCTTCAGGAGGCCACGGCCACCTCCGGGGCTCAGTTCATCTTGGCTTGGTTGTGGGCCTGGCTCCCTGGGTGGTCTACCCATGGTATTGTCACCACGGAGCCAGAGGCTCGCCCTGCATAGAGTTTCTACGATGATGTAGAATTGGATGCGTCGTTTGCTCCTGCTAAGAGCCGCCGTTAGGCGTGAGCTTGTATCTCGAAACAAAAATACATTGCAATTTTCTTTGCGATGCTTATTAATAAGACCTCATTTTTGCGCTTTTGTTGGTTGTGAAATGAGCTTGTGATTTGTTTTGCCATCTAGGCTATTTGTGCCTCCGTTCTTGTTGGAAGCGAAGGTTGTATTGTTTTTGTTGACGCTGTAAGCATATTTTGTGGGACTCGACATGACCAGAATGTATTATTTAGTCTTCCGGCATCCCTATGGTTGCTCTCCTCAAGGAAGGACTACCAAAAAATTGCGTCGATAGAGCCCTGGAGCACAAGGCTGTGGGAGGTCACCAAAGAAGCAGCTGCAAGGGTCCGAAGCAAAAAGCTAGAATATACGATGCAACCTTTGTACGGAGCTGCGGGGAAGTCCACTTAGAGCGATGCAGCCCCCGAGTCCAACAGTAAAGAGAAACGTTTATTCATCCACAATTTGTCTATCCCAAGGGGTTCATGAGAGTGTTTGTGCTGAATAGCTTTATAACAGATTTTAGCAAACTATAAAAGAGAATAAAAAGTGGGAGGCCTCGGAGGTCTCCTTATTTATCAACCTATTTTTGTTTGAGCTAAGTACACATGTAATGCAGGTTTGCGGTTTTTATGTAGAAGTATGTAATGCTTAGAGTTTATGCATAAAATAAATGGAGACGGCATTCCAAGGTCGCGATGTGATCTGACTTCATTTCTTGTTGCAGAGGTAGTAGGCCCCGTTGTTGAGGTCCTGGTGGATGACATTGGGGCCCTCCCATGGGGAGGACAACTTGTTCTTGCGTGGTTTCTGCCTAAGGTGTAGGACGAGGTCGCCGACGTTGAACTCGCGTGCTCGTACGTGCTACTTGTGAGCTGCATTGGGTTTTCCCCGAAGAGGAGAGGATGATGCAGTACAGTAGAGATAAGTATTTCCCTCAGTTATGAAACCAAGGTTATCAATCCAGTAGGAGAACCAAGCAAGGATTCATTAACAGCACCTGCACACAAACAACAAATACTTGCAACCCAACGTGCAGAGGGGTTGTCAATCCCTCAACGGTTACGAGCAAGATTAAATTGTATAATTGTTGATAGATAGATCGGACAAAAATAGAAAATAAAATAAATAAATTGCAGCATGGTATTTTTGATTTTAATATATGACAAAAGATAGACCCGGGGGCCATAGTTTTCACTAGAGGCTTCTCTCAAGAAAATAGCATACGGTGGTAAACAAATTACTGTTGGGAAATTGATAGAAAAGCAAATAATTATGACGATATCCAAGGCAATGATCATACATAGGCATCACGTCCAAGATAAAAGTAGACCGACTCCTGCCTGCATCTACTACTATTACTCCACACATCGACCGCTATCCAGCATGCATCTAGTGTATTAAGTTCATGGAAAAACGGAGTAACACCTTAAGCGAGATGACATGATGTAGACAAGATAAACTCACATATGAATAAACCCCATCTTTTTACCCTTAATAGCAACGATACATATGTGTCATGTCCCCTTCTGTCACTGGGATTGAGCACCGTAAGATCGAACCCATTACAAAGCACCTCTTCCCATGGCAAGATAAATCAATCTAGTCGGCCAAACCAAACCAATAAATCGGAGAAGAAATACGAAGCTATAGTAATCATGCATAAAAGAGTTCAGAGAAAACTCAAATAATATTCATGGATAGATCTGATCATAAACTCACAATTCATCGGATCCCAACAAACACACCGCAAAAGGTCATTACATCAAATAGATCTCCAAGAACACCGAGGAGAACATTGTATTTAAGATCAAATAGAGAGAAGAAGCCATCTAGCTACTAACTATGGACCCATAGGTCCGTGGTAAACTACTCACGCATCATCGAAGAGGCAGCAAGGATGATGTAGAGCCCCTCTGTGATTGAACCCCCCTTCGACAGAGTGCTGGAAAAGGCCTCCATATGGGATCTCGGGGTTCTGGAACTTGCGGCGGAGGAAAAAGTATTTCGTGGACTCCTCTGTTGGTTTCACGATTTTAGAGAATTTATAGAGGCGGAGTTAGGTCAAACGGAGCCACGTGGGCCCCATGAGCCACCAGGGTGCGCCCTGGTGCCTCGTGAGCCACTACTCCATCTTATCGTCCCCTCCCGAAGCTTCCAGGGTCTCTTATGTCCAGAAAAAATGACCAAAAAGTTTTGTGGCATTTGGACTTTGTTTGGTACTGATATTCTGCGAAACCAAAAACAAGCAAAAAACAGCAACTAGCACTGGGCACTAAGTTAATAGCTTAGTCCCAAAAAATGATATATTGTTGCTTGAAATTGTGTATAAAACATCCAAGATTGATAATATAATTGCATGGAACAATAAAAAATTGTAGATACATTGGAGACATATCAGTATGCGCCGGCCTTGGTACTGGCGCGTCTTATGTTGATAAATTGTGGTGCGCTCAAGGGCAAGGAGGTGTGCCTCCTCCTTGGTGCTCACATCATCCTTTCGGCTCTCTTTCGCGGCCTCCTCATCGTATGCATGAACTCATGGCGAGTCATACTCTATATCTGACAGTAGAACCGCCTTTGCTCTGTACACCATAAAGAATGGTGTGTAGCTGGTGTTGTCTGCAGGCTCCAGAGGACGGAGGGGAGCTCCTCCACCCAGTTGCCCTTTACCCGTACCAGGGGTGTTATGAGTCGTGGCTTCAAGCCGTGCATGATCAGTCCATTTGCCCGCTCAACCTGTCCGTTGGACTGGGGATGGGCTACAGATGCATAGTCGATGTGGATTCGCCTTTCGTGGCAGAACTCCTGGAACACCGTGGCGATGAAGTTTGACCCGTTATCTATGATAATGCTATGCGGGACGTCGAAACGATGGATGAGCCCGGAGACTAATTTGACTATTTGTGTCAGCCTCCGTGTTTGTGACTGGCTTGGCTTCTATCCACTTTGTGAACTTGTCGATTGCCACCAGGAGGAACTTGTGACCTCCCGGTGAGGGTGATAGCTTGCCAACCATATCCGATCCGCATACTGCAAAGGGCCAGGCTAGTGGGATCATCTTCAGGGTTGTTGCAAGCATGTGGGTCTTGTTGGTGAAACATGGACGCCATCGTAGTTTTGGATGATGTCTTCTACGTTGCGCATGGTGTGAGGCCAGAAAAAGACATGACAGAAAGACTTTGCTGCTAGGGTTCTGGGGGGCGGCATGATGCCCGCATGCCCCCGCGTGTATTTCCAGCAGTACCTTATTTCCTTCCTCCTCGGTGACACAACATTGGAATACTGCCACTTGCTCGCGCTTGTAGAGCTTGTCATTGATGATTGTATATACTTTGGAGTGGCAAACAATGAGGCGGGCCTTTGTTTTATCTTGCAGTAGTTAGCCATTGACCATGTAAGCTAACAATGGTTGGGTCTAATCCGGGATGACTGCGAATACGGCCTCCTGTGGAGTCGTCTGGACTATTTTGTTCATTGTGCTGTCGCTCGGGGCTTTGGCGTCCGGTGGGTTGGAGCTCTATGTTGTCTCCTCGTGGCCTTGAATTTTGACGGTCGGTTTGTACAGAATCTCCAGGAAGGTATGCTTAGGCACTGGGTCTCTTTATGATCCAATTCATGCCAGGTTGTCAGCTGCGATGTTGTCGCTCCTCTTGACGTGGTGTAGCTCGAGTCTATTGAATTTGCCTTCGAGCTCTCTGACATCAGCAGTAGGACATCACTTTTGGATCCTTCTTGTCTAATGTCTTCATGACCTGTTGGACTACGAGGTCGGAATCGCCTCTGTAGATGAGATGGAGAATTCCCATGGAGGCCGCGATTCGGAGCCCATGAAGGAGGGCTTCGTACTCGAACGCATTGTTGGAGTCCCGAAAATGAAGTTGTAGGACGTAGTTTATCTTGTTGTCTTTGGGGGATAAGAGGACCAACCTGGCCCCTAGTCCTTGTACTGTCATTGACCCGTCGAAGTACATCGTCCAAACCTCGAGGTCGATGTTCTTGGGGACCCGCTAGGCCTCGGTCCACTCCACCAGGAAGTCGATGGCTTGGGACTTGACTACCGCGCGTGGTCTGTAGGGGAGCTCGAATGCTAGGAGCTTGATTGCCCATTTAGCCTCGCGGCCTATGGCATCTTTTGTTGTTGATGATACCATAGAGTGGTGCATGGCTGACCACCGTTGGGTTTGCTTGGAAGTAGTGCCGTAGCTTTCTTGCAGCCTTGAACACCCCATAGGTGATCTTTTGGTAGTGTGAGTATATTTTCATGGTGTGAGCACTTCGCTGACATAGTACACCGGGTGTTGCACCCGCAACACTTTTCCGGCCTCCTCCGGCTCCACCACGATGGCCATGCTGACCACCTGAGTGGTTGCTGATATGTATAGGAGCATTGGTTCTAACTGGGCTGGGGAGGCGAGGAGTGGATTCGACTGTAGGAGCCCTTTGAGGTATTCGAACACTTCTTTGGTCTCATCGCTCCAATAAAACTTGTCTCCCTTCTTGAGGAGATGATACAAAGGTAAGGTTTTTTCTCCTAGCCGAGATATGGACCTGCTGAGGCTGCCATGCACCCTGTGAGCTTGTGCACTTCACGCACCATCTCTGGAGGTTGAAGGTTCACTATTGCTTGGATATTTTCAGGGTTTGCCTCGACCCCTCTTTGAGAGATGATGAACCCTAAGAGTTGTCCTGCGGGGACCCGAAAAACGTATTTTTTGGGGTTCAACTTCAAGCTGAAGTTGCGAAGGTTGTCGAAGGTTTGCTGGAGGTCGCTGAGGAGGTCAGAGCCCTTCCTGGACTTGAACACGATGTCATCGATGTAGACCTCTACGTTGACTCCGATCTGTTTGTTAAAACATTTCTGCATCATTCGTTGGTATGTTGCTCCTGCGTTCTTGAATCCAAAGGGCATTGTGATGTAGCAGAATGGCCCATATGGTGTAATGAAGGAGGTCGTCTCTTGATCAGACTTGTTCATTCCTGTCTGGTGATACCCTAAGTATGCGTCGAGGAAGCATAATCCTTCACATCCCGCCATGGAGTCGATGATCTGGTCTATCCTTGGGAGTGGGAACGGGTCTTTGGGACATGCTTTGTTGAGGTCAGTGTAGTCTACACACATGCGCCATGACTTATTCTTTTTCTGCATAATGACTAGGTTTGCTAGCCATTCTGGGTGTGCGACCTCTCATATAAACTCGGCGGCGAGTAGCCGTGCTATTTCTTCCCCTATTGCCATCCGCTTCTCTGTAGCAAAATGGTGTAGGGCATGTTTTATCGGCCTCGCGTCCTTGCGGACGTTCAAACAGTGCTCGGCCTTGTTGACATGTACGCCTGGCATGTTGGCGGGATTCCAAGTGAATATGTTCCAGTTTGCTCGGAGAAATGCTAGGAACTCTGCTTCTTAGTCTTTCGAGAGGCCCCCCGATCGTCACTGTTTTGCTAGGGTCCTCCGGGTGTACTTGAATTTTTTTTCGTGTGCTTCGCTAGTTTCTCCCGGCCTTGATTTCTTTGGAAGCTCGACCTCTGATGGTCCTATCCGCCATTTATTCTGTCGAGCTCCGTGAAAGCCAAGGCAGCCTTGGCGAGCTCCACGTTGGCCACCTCTGCTTCGCAGGACTTCTCCGGGCTCCCTCGGATGGTGATCATGCCATTTGGACCCGGTATCTTCAGTTGTAGGTAGGCGTAAGATGGGACCACCATGAATTTTACATACGCGGGCCTGCCCAAGATCGCATTGTAGCCACCTTGGAAGGGAGCAACCTCGAACTGGATTGTTTCGCTTCGATAGTTGCCTTCGTCCCCGAAGACGACTTTGAGCTCGATCCACCCCAAGGGACGGACTGGGCGACCCGGTACAACCCCATGGAAGCCTACATCCAACTGCTATAGGCCGGATAATGATATCTTCATCTATTCCAGGGTGTTGGTGAAGATAATGTTGAGGCCACTGTCTTTATCCATCAGAACGCGTGAGAGACGGCAGCTCCCCATGATTGGATCTAATACCAGGGCGTGTTTTCCCGGTTGAATCACGTCTTCTGGGTGATCCCCGATGTCAAAAGTCACCGTTTTCCTTAGACCATGAGAGCCGCTTGCTAGTTTCTTTTCCCGCCATGTAGATCAAATGAGGCATGAGCTTCTGATTGCAGCATGTGTCATCCACCGTGAATATCATATTCACGGAGGTCTCGTGGGAGGGCTGGTGGTCTAACGAAGCGCCAGTCTTCTTCCATCGCGCGATGGTCCGCTCATGTTCCCATGAGATGTGGTTCGAGCCAGGGTAAGTTCCCACAGCCCTTCCCTGTTCATCGTAAACGAATTCGGTTGTTCCGTAGCGCATGTAGTCGATGAAGGACGGGGGAGAGACATCGAAGAGCCATCCCAAATTGTCGACGGCTAGCTCGAAAGAGCCGAACGTGAAGGTCTAGCCCAGCGAGAATTTGTGGGCTTCTTTTGATTCTTCGCACCGGGTTAGGTCTTTGACCCATGTTGCTCGTGCCTGGCGCACCAACTGATGATGTAAAATATCATCAGATCCCTCGGTAGGGTTCATGATGAGGTCGGGCGGATGGAGTCTGCACACACGGGTTACCCAGGTTTGGGCCTCCGGAGAGTAATACCATACATCGTGCTTCTTATTATTATTCATGGTGGAGGGATACCTCGTGTAGAGGATTACAATGGTGTATGAGATTGTACTGAGAGTTTTTTTTTCTAAGCTTAGATGCCCGAGAGGGTTCCTTGACCTCCCTTTACATAGACAAGGAGGTCTAGGGTTTACAGGATGGCCGATGTGATCTAGGTCGCCGCCGCCCTTGCCTTGGAGAGCAGGTCATAGTAAGGTTGGGTCCTCCCACTGTTTGGGCCCTGGTTGCCGGCCCACCTCTTCTCCTGGTCTGGCCTGATTAGACACCCGGGGTCATGGCCCCATTAGGCACACTACTATCCTTTTTTCACACTTGTGCTTTAGAGTAGCACCATGTATTTCATATAGAGTCTCCATGATTTTTCACTTTCATATACTAGTGGCATCTTTACATTATAGAACTCAGCTTGTATATTCTGATGACGAGCTTCCTCAAATGCTCGAGGTCTTCATAAGCAAGCAAGTTGGATGCACACCCACTTAGTTTCACATAGAGAGCTTTCATACACTTATAGCATTAACATCGATTGAAAGGCCTCTGTATTACCTAATGACCAGCCTCATTGATGTGAGGCTTTCTTATATTTTTGTCTTCCCTTATAAACTCCAATCATTATTCTCTTTGCCATCCAAAGTGCTAAGTCCATGGCTCACACTCAAGTATTGCGTGGGAGTTGAAAAAGCTGAAGCGAGAAGAAATATTGATTCAATTGCTTGGTTTGGCACCGAGATGTTCATGATAGATATCTTTGTGTTAGGAAGACCAAGCTATGCCATGCTTACATGATTAAGTGGTTAGGGATAATGTTCTTTAGCATTTTTATTTTGAAAGGCAATGATTGTTTGCTTGTATTCTTGTGTATTATTGTTTTGATGTCAAATTGATAGACTATTGTCTTAAATCACTCGCTTCCCAATATTCATACTGGAAATGAATTACATGATTAAGAACATGCTAGGTAGCATTTCACATTAAAAATTCTGTTTTTAACATTTACCTACTCGAGGACGAGCAGGTATTAAGCTTGGGGATGCTGATACATCTCCAATGTATCTATAATTTTTGATTATTTCATGCTATTATATTGTCACTTTTGTATGCTTGATATGCCATTTTATATTATTTTTATGGACTAACCTATTAACTTGGTGCCGAGTACCAGTTCTTGTTTTCTGCATGTTTTTTGTTTCGCAGCAAATCCATACCTATAGAAGTCCAACACGACGAAACTTTTTGACATTTTTTTCTAGACAATAAGAGACCCTGGAAGCTTTGGGGGAGGACAAGAAGACCAACAAGGCAGCCACAAGGCAAGGGGGCACGCCACCTTGGCTTGTGGGCCCCTCATGACTCTGTTTGCCCTAATTCTTGGCCTATGAATTCCCATATATTCAGAAACCCTCGAAGCGAGACCCAAAACAATTCTTCCGCAGCCGCAAGCCTCTGTTCTTCTGCGATCCCATCTGGAGGCCTTTTCCAGTACTCTTCCGAAGGGGGAAACCTCTGGGGAGGCTATCTTCATCAACCATGCTGCCTCCATGATGATGTGTGAGTAGTTCCTTTAGGACCTATTGGTCCATACTAGTAGCTAGATGGCTTCTTCTCTCTGTTTTGATCTTCAATACAATGATCTTCTCTAAGATCAATCCGATGTAATCTTTGCGTTGTGTTTGTTGGGATCCGATGAATTGCGGGTTTATGATCAGAATATTCATTGATATTATTTGGGTCCTTTGAGATCTCTTTGATTGTGTGATTTTATAGCTTTGTATTTCTCTCCGATCTATCTGTCTTCTTTTGCCAAGTAGATTGATTTATCTTTAGCGGGAGATGTGCTTGGTAGTAGGTTCAATCGTGCGGTTAGTCTTGCTCTGTGATAGGAGGGGCCGAGGCACGCATTTGTATTGTTGCTACTAAGAGTAAAACGATGGGTTTGGTCATATTAGTTGATCTTATTATGTCTACATTATGTCATCTTGCTTAATGCGTTACTCTGTTTATCATGAACTTGATACTTTGAAATGCATGCTGGATAGCAGTCTTGGGGTGGAGTAATAGTAGTAGATGTCAGTAAGTTTAACGGTCTACTTGTCACGGACGTAATGCCTATATATTGATTATGCCTTGGATAATCATCATAACTATGCGCTTTTCTATCAACTGCCCAACAATAATTTGTTTACCCACCGATGCTATTTATGAGAGAGATGCCACTAGTTAACCTATGGCCCCCGGGTCCATTCTCAATTATATTCAAGCGACCTTACAATTATTTGTTGTTTTACTTTACTTTTATTTTACCTTTATTATTATATCTATCACTACCAGATTTGCTACTTGCAACTGGCAAGAATAAGGGGAGTGACGACCCCCTTGCCTTTATTGGGTGCAAGCATTTGGTTTGCGTGCGTGTGTGTGTGTGTGTGTGTGCAGGTGTTGCTAACGTTGCGAGTGTGTCATCTCCTTCTAGTTCGATAACCTTGGTTCTTATCTGAGGAAATACTATATGCTACTATACTACATCACCCTTCCTCTTCGGGGAAATCCAACAACTATCACAAGTAGCAGAAGCCCTGCCTATTTTTTAGTCGGGCAGACCTGGTACCCCACATGGGCTAGTGCCTAGATGAACCATCATAATCACCATGGAACAAGCCCAACAGCGTGCACGACTACTAGGGAAATGACCATTTGACGTTTCCTTACCAACATAAGCGTACTGGACCCTAGGTGTCAGCCGTTAAAGAGGTAATGACCAGACGAAGGCCAGGCAGGCCAAACAGCCCAGCTTCAAAAAGGCATAAAAAATCTTACAATATGCCATAATACTTAAATATAGAATAAACATAGCTTCCTAACATCACCGACCCATTCCCATGCTCCTACCTCGGTAATAATAACCACTGAATGGATTCCATGTCCAACAATTCTCTCCGTCATCTCCTTTATTTGCACCCATCTGATGCACGTCGACCACTCACCTGGTGTGCGTAACAGGCCAACGATCTCATCCGTGTCTAACCGGACAATGGGACCCAGCAGACACAACCATACGAGATGAATGTTCGTCCGATGGTATGGGCAACGACTGGCTCTTCTACCACGCGTAGGCTCATATGACCCACCCTGGCAAATCAAACCCCGCTGGCTTGAAGATAGCCCATCAAACACAACACAGTTAACCTTTCATCACTACCCGTCTACCTCCTCGAGACCACTTTGCTTTCCTATCACCTATACCCAACTCATGGTCGGATGGGGCTGTAAAGGTGCCAAATAGGCAGGCCCGTAACAGGGAGGAATGTTTATCCCATCGGGCGATACTCGATCGATTCGAGTAATCATCAGATGCGTGCTATGCACATCGCCTTTTTCTCTGCTGCCCACCTGGCTCGTGCTTAGGTGGGGTTGTGGTAAAATAGGATTGCATGTCATATTCACATGTATAGTATATAAACTAATCAGATGTCGTTTAACCAAATTAGAAGCAACACAAGCTAGACATGATATGCAACATGCAACCACATATCATACTGCCAAGTTAGAGCAAGCACCTGGGATGGTGGAGTAGGCGAGATGTGTTCATCATATTGAAGAGGCAAGACTATTTTCCATCGAACCCAGGCTAATAAGTGTTGTCCTTGCACAGACTGTTGTCGACCATAAGGCAACATATACCACTGGTACAACGAGCTGCTATACAAATGGTTTTTATTCCTTTTCCGCGACGACATTTTAAACCGTTGCCTTGCTAGTGTGTGCGATAGGGGGTCCTTCCCACACAACCCAGAAACTATCGGGGATAGGGAGCCATGATGCAGACGCGTTGCCAAATGTAATTGTATGCGATGCAGCAACATACCGCACACACCACATTCTGGCACACGTGTAGGATTGGTGATCAAACGTTTCTAATGATGCAGTGAAACCAAATGGTGTTTCACACTGAACTGTTTGCGAAACAGTATCTAAGGCACACGGGCCATCATAGAAACTGTGTGCGATATGTTCCCCATCGCACACGAGTATTCTGCGGAAATCGTCTGCCATGCACGACACCATCGCACACGTTTCACGAACAATTACCGTGTGTGATAATGTGCTATCACAAATGGGTCAAGAGCCCCTTCGCACACATACAAGTGCTGTAGATCATCTGTGATTTGTTGGGTATCAACGACGGTTGCGGTAAGAGTGATGTGTGCTTTCCGTTTGGGATTGCACACGTTTTCTGAAAAATTTATGAGTGGGATTGCATTTTGCATTGGGCACGGTTTACTATAATCTCTCGTGTGTGATAATGTGCTATCAAAAACGGTTCAGGAGGCCCTACGCACACGTAGAAGTGCTGCAAATAGTCTGTGATCTATTGTGTATCGCCGAAGGTTCCACTATGATTGACGTATGCTTTCCTTTGTGGATCGCACACACTCATTTAGTTGAACCGTGTGTGCATCAATGGCCAGGTTAAAGCAAAAATATCACATTTGAATCGGCATGCAAAAAAGCAAACTCGCCACAATATGCAATTGAATCCACAGGAAGAACATCCATCAGAATTCGCGACAATTGCAACTGAACAAATGCTAGCTAAATTGCAATGATTTGTCGACATATATATGCAGTACATAATTAATCATAGTGTATGAGACCTCATCATATGGAAAACAATGGATCCATGCGTATATGTTTAGCGGCTAACTTTTACTCATTGTTTTAGGAGAAGGCATGCTGAAATCTTCATTATCACCAGTGGGCTTGATGTAGTGATCCAGGAAGAAGTTGCTGATAAATCTCCTAACCATCAGCAATTCACCAATGGGGAGCGGTTCAGGGGTCTATTGGCCTCAAAACCGGCGGATCTCGGGTAGGGGGTCCCGAACTGTGAATCTTGGATCGGTGGGGAACAAGGAACGTGGGGCACGATATTTACCCAGGTTCAGGCCCTCTCTAAGAGGTAATACCATACATCCTGCTTGATTATATTGCTTGTGTATATGGGGATTACAGAGTCGATCTACCATGAGATCGGATGAACTAAACCCTAAACTAGTAGGATGATGATTGTTCTCTAGCCTCTATGGACTAAGTCCCCTGGTTTATATAGACACCAGGGGTATTAAGGTTACACATAGTCGGTTACAACAAGGGAACAAGCATGCCGAATCTTCTATCTTGAATTGGAGTACACACCAAGGCACAAAAGGTCTCCCGTCCGGATATAATGTCAACCCGTAGTTCGACCCTTTAGCAGCCATAGTGCAGCCAACTGTCCGGCCCATGAGAGATAGGCCGGCATCCCGAGGACCCCCTAGTCCAGGACTCCCTTAGTAGCCCCCGAACTACCCTTCAATGCTGGAGCTCATAACTGTCGATTATCCGGTGCTTCCCAGAGTCTTCGGCTTGCGAGGCGAGTTCCTTCTTTGTATTCGAAATAATCCTCTCCAGCCAAACTTTTAGAAGGTATTTGGCCCACATGCACAGTCACGCTGTATCCGGAATTCAAACTATCAATTTTACTTAACTTTGAAGGCCAACCACTCAAATATACGCAGCATCTTTAACTGACAATTTTTGGCGAAGGCTCGCGGCCGGTCATAAACATCGAACCGTCATGAGAACTTGACGCACGGCTCGAGGCAGCCCCTCTATTGGCACGTCCCACCGAGGTGGAGATCGTGTCCCGCCTTTTAAGGGATTTAATCAATGATTCCCAGTATCCCACCCACGCATAACGTCACGAGTATATCGGGAAGTGGCGAGGCCAACGACGCGCTTAAAGGACTCTTGGTTATAATGACCGCTTATAAAGAGAGACCAGTCGCAGTTATCCCCTCATGCCTTCTTCTTCCTTTCGCCACAGATTTCTGCAAAGCACTTAGCGCTCAAGCTCAACTTCCCTCAAAAGATCCCCCTTCCCCGCACTCGGCCATGGTCGGATCCGGAGCGAAGGGTAATTGGGAGGCCTCAAGCGTCACCAACGATGACATTGAGGATCTGAAGTGAGCGGGCTACCTTTCCCCCAGCATTGCTCACTGAGCCCCCGAGGAGGGGCAGGTTGTGCCGACGCCCCGCGCCGGTGAGCGGGTGGTGTTCATTCCCCACTTTATTCGGGGACTGGGCTTCCCACTCCACCGGTGTGTTCGAGGGTTGATGTTCTTCTACGGTCTCGACTTCCACAACCTGGATCTGAATTCCTTCCTCCACATCTCGGCCTTCATCACTATCTGCGAAGCTTTTCTCCGGGTCCAGCCACACTTTGGCCTATGGCTGAAAGTCTTCAACGTCAAGCCGAAGATCGTCGACGGCCAGCACGCAGATTGCGGAGGCGCCATGGTGGGTAGGCTCACCCGAGTCGGATGGCCGTAGGGCGTGTTCATAGACACGGTCAAGAAAGGCCTTGACTGGGGGTCTACTACCGAGGTGGAGGCACTGCAGAAACGCGTCTCCAATATGATAAAGGCGGGGGCCAAGCTGACCAGCATGGTCCAGATCATGCTCCACCGCCGTCTCCTACCATGCCAACTTCGGGCCACCCAATGTGGTCCTGGAAGCCTGAAGACCCCCGCACCGTGCAGCGCTTCTATGGCACCACCCACGAGAAGCTGTGAAAGGTGTTGTTCAAGCCACAGAAAACGTGGCCGGCCGAGGAGGAGGACATCAGCCTCGATGCCAAAAATCCCCCTATGGAGGTAATGTAGTATTACTCACTTTATGTTTGGATATTTGCACTACCACTATGGTCCTCGACTCCTTCTTCTCATTTCCACATGGCTGGCTTAAGAGGGCTGTGAAGATGAGCAGTGCGGCCCCACTGCCCGAAGACCCCAGGTCGTCTCAGCTAGAGGAGATGCTGACCGTGGCGCCATACAAGGCGCCAGAGAAAAAGGAGGAGAAGAAGAAGAACCCCACGAGGGAGGCCAGGGAGGGCCTTCGCTCACGAGTCCCTCCGAACACCAAGTCCGGGGACACCCACGCCCCCTCTGCAAACGAGGGGGAGCAGGAAGAAGAAGAGGAGGAGGAGGAGGAGAGCGACTCCTCTCGCACCAGGAAGAGAGCGGCATCGGCCGAAGTCGGAGAAGAGCACCCTTCCCCGGCACCGAAGAAGAGGAGCAGGGGCAAATTGGTCCTGCTTGATGATGATTCGGACTCCGATAAGGAGTCCGTAGCCTCCAAGAAGGTCTCGAAGAGGGTTCCTAGGGTCAAACCCCGCACTGAAAGGTGTGAATCCGAAGACTGTCCGGGTGACGGTTTTACTAGCCCATTTCTAAAAGCATATATGCTCTCGTGTCGCAGCCCGCCGCACGACCTCCCCACCAACCAGATCTCGGAGGGCACTTCCCAACCAACCGATCTGGCAGAAAGCAGAGGCGCATCGCACTCTGCGCCTCCTCCAGTCATCGGGGAGACCGGGGAGGTGTTGTCCCAAAGGACCCCACCCGTACCGAGCATGGGGGGCGATAGCGACATCGACATGGCCGAGGCTAATGCTTCGGCCACCGAGGACCAGGAGAAGGAGCTCGGGCAAGTTGAGCCCTCTCAGAAGACGGTTCTGGGGCCCTCACAGCCTTCCAAAGCATCAAAGCCTCCCCGACCGAAGGGGGAGCCGGGGCCCCGTTGTCGGTGCCAAACACCAAGAACCGGGTCGTGGCAGAGTGGCCGGACATGATGGAGGAGGCTGTGAATAGCTCCTCCATAGTCGCGGAACACCGCGCCCTGATGGGTGCGGTTTTTCAAAGTGTTCGGTCCGTTAACAGCGGACTGAAAGAAGCTTTTGGTGGCCTCCTAACAGGCTTTGAGGTAAACAAAGTAATGTTTTCTTTGTAAAGGATGTTCTTTGTAAACAAAATTTGAGCAGTCCTTGTATGTGGTAGCCCCCGAGACTCTGGCGGGTTTTGAAAAAACCTGGCAGAGGATCAAAAATCGTTAAAACAGTGGCCTAAATGTCCTTTTGTTTTATTTTGCAGGCCTCGATGTTGGCGGCTGCTGCCAATGCCACGGAGTTGACCGAGATAAATCGGAAACTCAAGAGTTTCGATGAGGAGCTCGACCTCGTCAACAAGCAGTTTGATGAAGCATAAGGTTAGTCTGTTCGAAACACAGTCCTTTGCAGTTTCGTGTTAAGTAGGGTATTCGGGATTATCCCTAAGCAAGAAATGATTGCAGCTGTCGCCACGGAGGTCGAGGGCCTCAAGGCAGAGCTGCATAAGGCCAAGGCGGAAGCAGCTGAACAGAAGGCGGTGGCCGAACAAGAGGCCGCTGAGCTTTCGTTGGTGAAAACCGACCGTGAGAAGCATGAGGCCAGGGTGGCCGAGGTGCAACAAGAGCTCAAGGATGCCATCACTAAATGTGAGGACCTTGAGCAGAAGAATAAGGATCATGCCACTGAGTTGGCGAAGGTGAAGACGGAGGTCCAGGAGGTGCGGACGGAGACGTGAGGCGCTCGGGAAGAGCTCCGACAAGTAAAGTAGATTGCGAATGGTAAGCAATACTTACTGCATAGTGTCTTTGGCGGCCACAGATTCACATTGCTTACACGAGTGTGGCGTTCTGCGGGCGCCTTTGCGGAGCTCCCGAAGAGTGCGGGTGATGCGTCAAGGCACTATGCGGCTCAAGAGAGTGACACTGAGCTGAGGCTGTTCTGGGCGCGGTTCCAAGCACCCGAGCACCCTCCCCCCCTTGTTAATCAAATGAAGCAATTGATGGAGCTGCACTGGATGGCGGAGCCAGCCATGAAGGACCTCTGTGTCTGGCTATGGCCCTCCGAGCCCATACCGAGCAGCTATTTTGGCCTGGTGGTGAAGCTGTGTGATGCTGCCACCCGCGTTGATGCCGTTAAGCGCTCGGTGTGCATCGAGGGAGCTCGGATGGCGTTCTCGAAGACCATGGTGCATTGGCCAAAGATTAAACCCGTCGAGATGGCCACTGGACCTCCCCCAGCTAGAAAGGAGCATAGGCGCCCAGAGCAATACTTCTCCGCCGTGATGTACAGTGCTCGGACAGTAGAGGCACTGTGTTCAAAGGATGTACTCCTTGAGTAGTTGTGTCGTTATGTATTAAAATGTGGTTGAACCTTTATGCTTTATAATGCAATTGTTTGTGTATGGTTTATCATACTTGTATGCGTTTGATGTTTTATTTTGACTCCTGCTCGGCCATTTTATTATGAAAGTTACCAGTCGCTGCTTCAGCCCCCACGTAGATGCTACGAGGGGTGTTCTGTCCTCCGCACAGTAACCCTTAGCCGTTGTCTCCATGCCCGGAGGCGGTAGTGTAGGAGGGGAACAAGGCAATCGGAATATGCATCTTTATTACTTTCACTTAGCAATAGGAGCTTGACTGCGGGGGCTACCAGCCCCTAGTGTGGTGATATGTTCGGCGAACCCGAGGGCCAGGCATCTATCACTTGATTTGTTCAAAGAAAAATCCTTCGTATTACACGGGACAATCGCTAATGATTTTTAGTTTGAAGACTTGTCATCGGATTGCCTACCAGTTCTCGTGTATTATGACAGTCGGTTTTCGGCTTTCTCCACTGAGGTACTTGACCGAACTAGCCGGAAGCACAATCACAGTGGTTCTCCCTTTACCTTCTTAGCTGAAAGTGCGGAACATAAGAAGGTAAGCACAGGAGCGGGGCAACCCGACTATGGACCCAAGACATAATTCGGAACTGATGCATATAATGCAATATCCGAGACGTCGGACGTATTGGAAAATGGGGTGTCGAACATAATGCATGGGGCGAGCGTTACGGTCGAGCCCTCAGTCTATTAGCCGATTTGCATATTAGAGCGAATGTGTGCCATACCAGTTTAAGACAAGATCGAAGACCGGGAAGAAAAAGAGTGCAATATGGATAACTGTAGAGGGACCCTGAAAGGTTTGCTTTATTTCCCATAAGCTCGCGACCTTTAGCCGTACAATTCGAACTACCGAACAATGCTTTGGATAGGGATACTTTGTATGAAAAAATGGAAGAGAAATTTACAGATGAAAGGTTTATGTAGGGCCTTGACGTCTGGGTTAACACCCTAACCGTGCCCTACTACACGTCTGCGCCTTTGCTTCTGTTGGGAGGAAGAACTCTGTGGAGGGGGTAATTGTCCGACGACGGGCCCTTGACAAGGAGCTTCGAGCGGTCGCCGCGCTGTTGGGGCTTGATGCCGAATAGGTCCTAGATGGTACCTGTTCGTCGTCCGAAGACGTGTTATGCCCAGGTACGGTTGAACCGAACGCTTGGTGCTTAAGCCCCACAACTGCCCATGGTATTTTGAGAGCGAAGTTGTGCTGTCGAGGCACGTAACGTGCTGCTAGGGTGGGCATGTTGTGGGGGAGTATCCCTATGTACATCGAGTGAAGGGAAGCCCCTTGGCTGGAGATAGGGCCCGAGCTCGCTTGCTTGCCTCTCACGCCTTGACGGTGAGCTGGCACTTCGGCCCTTCGGCACCAGTTTGGTATTCGGCCGCCAAGGCCGCAGTGTGTTCCTCAGCTCAGAGAGAGCGCTCCGTATTGCCATTAACTGTGATGAAGCCTCTTGGTCCGGGCATCTTCAGTTTGAGGTAGGCATAATGGGGGAGAACGTTGAACCGAGCGAACATCGTTCAACCTAGGAGGTCGTGATAGCCGTGATACGTCTCCAACGTATCTATAATTTTTTATTGTTCCATGCTATTATATTATCTGTTTTGGATGTTTTATATGCATTAATATGCTATTTTATATTATTTTTGGGACTAACCTATTAACCTAGAGCCTAGTGCCAGTTTTATTTTTTTTCTTGTTTTTGAGTTTTACAGAAAAGGAATACCAAACGGAATAAAACTTTCGCGATGATTTTTCTTGGACCAGAATACATCTACGTGACTTGGAGAGAGGGCTAGAATGTTCACGAGGAGGCCACAAGCCTGCCAGGCGCACCCTAGGGGTGGGGCACCCTGAGGGCTTATGGGCCCCTTGGAGGTCTCCCAACCCTAATCTTTGCACTATAAATTCCCAAATATTCCCAAACCATCAGAGGCATCCACCAAAATACTTTTCCGCCGCCGCAAGCCTCTGTTCCTGTGAGATTCCATCTTGGGGCCTTTTCTGGCGATATGCCGGAGGGGGATTCAATCACGGAGGGCCTCTTCATCAACCTTGCTGCCCTTCCGATGATGCGTGAGTAGTTTATCACAGACCTACGGGTCCATAGCTAGTAGCTAGATGGCTTCTTCTCTCTCTTTGATCTTCAATACAATGTTCTCCTCAATGTTCTTGGAGATCTATTCGATGTAATACTTTTTTGCAGTGTGTTTGTTGAGATCCGATGAATTGTGAATTTATGATCAGATTATCTATGAATATTATTTGAGTCTTCTCTGAACTCTTTTATGCATGATTAAGATATCTTTGTATTTCTCTTCGAACTATCGGTTTGGTTTGGCCAACTAGATTGGTTTTTCTTGCAATGGGAGAGGTGCTTAGTTTTGGGTTCAATCTTGCGGTGTCCTCACCCAGTGACCAAAGGGGTAGCGAGGCACGTATTGTATTGTTGCCATCAAGGATAAAAAGATAGGGTTTATATCATCTTGCTTGAGTTTATCCCTCTACATCATGTCATCTTACTTAAGGCGTTACTCCATTCTTATGAACTTAATACTCTAGATGCATGCTGGATAGCGGTCGATGTGTGGAGTAATAGTAGTAGATGCAGAATCGTTTTGATCTACTTGTCATGGATGTGATGCCTATATTCATGATCATTGCCTTAGATATCATCATAACTTTGCGCTTTTCTATCAATTGCTCAGCAGTAATTTGTTTACCCACCGTATGCTTTCTTTCAAGAGAGAAGCCTCTAGTGAAACCTATGGCCCCCGGGTCTATTTTCCATCATATATTTTCAGATCTATAAACCAAAAAAACCCGAAAATTCCTTGCTGCAATTTATTTATATTTACTTTAGTTTGCTCTTTTATTTATCTTTTATACCTATCTCTATTAGATCTCACTCTTGTTCGTGACCGTGAAGGGATTGACAACCCCCTTTTCGCGTTGAGTGCAAGTGTTTGCTAGTTTGTGCAGGTGCATAGATTGGAGACTTGCTTGTGCCTCCTACTGGATTGATACCTTGGTTCTTAACTGAGGGAAATACTTATCTCTACTTTGCTGCATCACCCTTTCCTCTTCAAGGGAAAAATCAACGCAACCTCAAGAAGTAGCAACCCGCTGCGAAGAGGGGCAATGTCGAAGATCAAGTCTTCGCTCCGGAAGTTGTTCGGAGAGCCGAACACTACTTCCAAGGTGAGGGTGCCCGAACAGCGGGCTTCAATGCCGGGGATGACCCCCTTGAAGGTGGTGTTACTGGGTTTGATCCTTGACGGGTCAATTTCCATTTTCCTTACTGTATCTTCATATATCAGGTTGAGGCTGCTACCTCCGTCCATCAGGACTTTGGTAAGGTGGTATCCATCGATAATGAGATCTAGGACCAATGCCGCCGATCCTCTAGGACGAATACTGGTCGGGTGGTCCTTGCGATCGAAGGTGATCGGACATGCCGACCATGGATTAAATTTCGGGGCTACAAGCTCTATGGCGTAGACATCCCGAAGTGCGTGCTTCCTCTCCTTCTTGGGCATATGAGCGGCATAGATCATATTCACTATTTTGACCTCATGAGGGAATTGTTTCTGGCTTCCATTATTTGGCCTGCGAGGTTCCTCATCATCCTCGTTGCGGGGGCTTTTGCCCGTGTCCTTGGCTGTGAGTTTGCTGGCCTGCTTGATTACCCAACAATTACGGTTGGTGTGGTTAGCGGGCTTGTCCGAGGTGCCATGGATCTGGCAAGGCCTATCTAGGATGACGTCCAACTTGGTGGGTCCGTCCTAGTTTCCTTTAGAGGGCTTTTTCCGCGGCCCTGTCTTGGAGTTGCGGAATTCAGCATTTACTGTCGTGTCGCCAGCCTCGGCGCCGTTGTGCCGACGCTTATTCTTATTGCGCCGTGGCTTCCCGTTGCCATCCCGGACTTCCGAAGTGCCGGGTTTTTCTGGGTTGGTACTTCTACGAGCTAACCAGCTATCTTCGCCCGCACAAAAGCGGGTCATGAGGGAGGTGAGGGCCGCTATTGTCTTCGACTTATCCTGGCTGAGTTGGCGTGCGAGCCATTCGTCCCGGATACTATGTCTGAATGCGGCTATGGCTTCGACATCCGGGCAATCGACTATCTGATTCTTTTTGGTCAAAAATTGATTCCAAAACTGCCGGACTGACTCACCGAGCTGTTCGACCACGTGGCTCAGGTCGTCACCATCCGGAGGCCGAACATAGGTGCCTTGAAAGTTGGCTCGGAAAGCATCCTCGAGCTCCTCCCAGCTCCCTATGGAGTCTTCGGGGAGGCTGTTCAACCAATGTCGGGCTGGTCCCTTGAGCTTTAATGGCGTGGAGGTCATCTCCTCATGCCATATGAATGTGGAGAAGAAAATCTTCAATCCACACGGCCGGGTCTGTAGTTCCGTCGTATGGCTCGATGTTTATGGGTTTAAACCCTTCTAGGAATTGGTGCTACATCACCTCATTGGTGAAGCACATTGGGTGAGCGATGCCCCTTATTCGGGCCACATCGCGTCGAACCTCGGATTCCATCCTGGCCCGATGTTGATCCCGAATCTATCGTTTCAGTCGAGCCATGCTTGGTATCCGTCTCTTCTATTGGGAGGGTAACCTCTCGATCCATAGATGGACCTTGACTGACCTGCTCTAGCGGCCAGGTCGTGCCGTAGATCTTATTGATATTCTGGCTACGCTTTTTCCTTGCCTTTAAGGCGAGGCGGGATGGGTGGGTATTCGGCATCTCCAGCCGGCCTGTCCCGTCCTTGAGGGGGGCGGTCTGGCTGGTCGCCTTGAGTTCGTCTCGGTGGTGCAGGCTCAATGGCCTCATTGTCGAATTGTGGCAACAGCTTCCACTTTGGGTAGCTTTTGTTTTGTTGATCATAGTCGTACCCTACTTCGGCTGCCAAGACTTTTGTCCATATGTTATTGAGGGTGTCCTGTTCAGCCTTGAGCCGCTGCTTCTTCTTCTTTAGGCTTCGTGCGGTGGCAATAAGTTGCTGTTTGAACCGTTCTTGGTCGAGTGGATCCTCGGGGACTATAAAGTCCTCGACTCTGAGGCTGACCTCCTCTTCGGAGAGAGGGAGGTAGTTACTATCCTCGGAGTCGTTGAGGTCCTGGGGATTGAACTCATCCTCGTGTTGCTCTGAGCCGTCGGGCTGCTGGTTGGGGGTGGGGTCGCCGAGGTCTTCGATATTGTCCAGGGTGTCACCCTCCCCGGTGCCCGTGTTGGTTTCCCTGCTCCTTCGTCCCCTGGAATGTCGGCGCTGTCATCGGTGTTTGGGTGGCTCTTCTCCCGGCTTATCTTTCCTGGGGGTGCCATCGCCGTTATTGGTGATGTCGCCGTTGTCCTTGGGGGTGTCCACCATGTAAACATCATAGGTGAAAGTTGCCGTCCATCGGCCGGTGGCAGGGGCGTTGGTGTCAGTGTGGACTGTCGATTCGATGGCATCGTCCATGTCCTCGGCCTCCTCGGAGGCGTAGTCCAGCATATCGGTTAAGTCTTCGATAGTGGCTACCAAGTGGGTGGTGGGTGGGACGCAAAATTCCCCACGGCCTATCTCAAGGTTCTGCTGAACGCGAGCCGAGGATAGGTCATCTGAGATGCTCATCCTTTGGATCCGATCTAGCACCTCGTTTATCAGGGCGAGGCTGGTCGGACCGGCGTGCAGGATCCCTTCAGAGTTCTCCTCCAGCGTGTTGGTAAGGATAGGAGTGAATTCGGCCAAGATTGACTCTTGGTCTTCGGATGCCGAACTGGCACCAGGGCTCGAAGCCAGCCCAGTGTCGAGGGGGGAGAGTCCGGCCGGGACCGTCTCCTGGTCCACGGGTGTCGAGCAGGCATCGAGGTTCGAAGCCTGACTCGAGGCAGGGAGGGTGCGTCTGGCTAGAGTTAACTCTGGGTCTTCAGAGGCGATCGCATCCGGGTTCGAATCCTGGTGCACGTCGACGGCCGACCCAATGATCGGACGAAGGGGGATCCGGAAGCCGAGGCCCCGGGATTATCGGGCGTCTCGGGCAAGGCCAAGAAGCCGGTGAAGATCAGATCGCCTCGAGCGTCGGTGATGTATTCCAGGTTATCGAACCTGATATGATGCACAGGCACAAAGTTGTCGACCTGGTCGAGATGGCCGGCCGAATTGGCGCGCAAAACAATGCTGCCGAAGGCGAAAAGTTGATCGGGGACGAAGATGTCTCCGGCGTTGATGCCGTCTCTGATGATCAGGCGAGCCATCGATCCTTTGGTGATCCGACAATGGAACTCTCAATGAAAGCACCAATGTCTGTGTCAAAACCGGCGGATCTCGGGTAGGGGGTCCCGAACTGTGGATCTTGGATCGGTGGGGAACAAGGGACGTGGGGCACGATATTTACCCAGGTTCGGGCCCTCTCTAAGAGGTAATACCCTACGTCCTGCTTGATTATATTTCTTATGTATATGGGGATTACATAGTCGATCTACCACGAGATCAGATGAACTAAACCCTAAACTAGTAGGATGATGATTGTTCTCTAGCCTCTACAGACTAAGTCCCCTGGTTTATATAGACACCAGGGGTATTAAGGTTACACATAGTCGATTACAATAAGGGAACAAGCATGCTGAATCTTCTATCTTGACTTGCAGTACACACCAAGGCACAAAATGTCCCCCGTCCGGATATAGTGTCGACCCCTAGTTCGGCCCTTCAGCAGCCATAATGCAGCCCAACTATTCGGCCCATGAGAGATTGGCCGGCATCCCGAGGACCCCCTAGTCCAGGACTCCGTCAGGGTCCTCGGTTCAGAGACGAGTTGCAGGATTTTTAAGATCAAAATGTGCCATATGAGTGGAGTAGAAGATATTAATTAAGATAGACTTACTGGTACTAATTTGCGAGCATCTTCACAACTATCAGCAGATTTGTAGATGGAGATCATGTGTCTGCAAACATAGTATCCACAAAGGTTGGTCCTTGCTTCTTGCTGAGGACACTGAATTTTTTTTGTACAGGATTAGTCATGTATTTGCCGTGTTAGGAACAACCTAACTGGTGTTAGATGTATTTTTTTCTTTGGACAGAAATAGAAAGAGGTTTATTTAGAATCTTGAACATTTGACTAGCGTAAGAAAAGGTATTTGCAAACTATTGGATACATTTTCCGAAAATAACGGATTTCAGTTTCTTACCGGAGAAATGATCTCGTGCTGCAGAGGTAGTTCCCTCTTGAACAGGTTCCTTCGTTTAGTTTTCCACAATGCCAACACACTGCAAATGAAGATGAATTTTCACATACTCAATTCTTGAACGAGATATGAATGCAAATTAATTTCACCACCATAGGATTCAATACCTATCCATGAATTGCTAAAGATGCGTCAGATCCTGAGGTTTTATTGACTCGCTGAGAGAATCCAGGTAATAAACTATGTTCTTGTTTGGAACAATGAATACCAAGATCAAGTGATTGCTACAGAGTAAAAAAAACATGAACTTACGAACTATGTTGAAATCTGAAAGACAATCAGTGTATGCATGGTTGTTTATTTGACTTACCCTTCATGATATGGCCAGAGAAATGATTCTGCATGGGACGTGTTTTCAAAGATACTGGCAACCTTGTTAATGGCCCACTCCCGTTCATCCTTATCACGTAATAATGTGCCATTTGCTAATTCAGGATCTATGAAATACACACCCTCCCTTTTTCTTCTCTGCGCGATCAATCCCCTGAGAGGAATAAAATACAATTAGTTGTTTATCGTTTATAGCCTTGTATAGAGAAGTTGATCAGAGTTTGTTAAGTACTTACAAAATCAGGCATCTAACAAGAGTGGCATCGAGTACGTTGAAGTTGAAGAAGAGATGTAAGTCCTCGAAACCCACATCGATAGAACCCGGATCGTGTCGGAAATGATCTTTGTTGTAGTAGACTAGCAGAACATGATGACCTGCTGATATTTGATCCATGCAATATCCTATATACTTAAAAATTTCGCCCCCACTACTTGATTTATCTCAACATGCAGCATAGACACCTCAACATCCAATCACACCAAGCCATGTCACACCTCCTGAGGTCATTTTCCCTGAAAGAAAAAACAAAATCTATCTCAACACAGAAGACCAAAGAACGACCGTCTCTCTCCCCGTGGTTCAGGCCCTTGCAATTCGCAACCCATCATGTCCTCCTTTAATCCTCCCCCCGATCTACATTAGATCGTGGCAGTTGGGATCAGAGGGAGCTCCTTCATCATCACCGTCGATTCGTCTCGTCTCTGCGCCTCATCAGGATTCCCTTCTGGTGCGTGCGCTGTCCTCCGGCGTGACCGCCGGTCCGCCTCGTCTCTACGCCTCATCGGGATTCCCCTCTGGTGCATGCGCCGTGGATACCTGGTCCTCCTCTCCCTTCTATGTCTCTATTTCGGCTAAGGTGAAGCCATTGGAGGTCCGTACCTGGCAATATTTCCGGCCTCGACTAATGCTCTGGTGGTGATGCTGGGCTCGACCATGGAGTCGACGCCAAGTTGGGTAGGTCCCCATCCATATGACCGGGCTGGTAGTGATGCCGGGCAGGATCTCCGTTCACATGCACAACTTGGAGTAGTGTTGGATCTACCTCCTCCGGTAGGTGTGGCCCCGGCTGATTCGTAGACGAGATTGTTTTGGTAGTGTCCTTTTGCAAGCTGACGTGCTGCATCTTGGAAGGTCCTGCTCCTTTGTTTTGGTGATGGATTTGCGGCTAACTTCTGAATACAGCGAGCGACATGTGTGGAGTTCAAGGTAGGTACTCTGTTTTTCAGTATTTGGCGTTCTATCTTTAGTATTTCTTTCACATACAAAAGGTCACACCAACCGTACGCAGACCACCACTTGAGCCCCTCTGGATATATCTATGGAGGTTTCAGGGATTGTGCAATGATCCTGGTGACCATATATTGGTATGTCACGCCAGTGAGAGTCTTTCTATCGACTACTATGAATCTATGATGACCCGTAACTACTCATTGACCTAATTTCTTTGCAGGATTAAATAGGCTTTGTAGAGAGAGATTACCTTCAAACAATGCAAAAATTGAAATGCGAAAAAATTGATCAAAGGTATTCAAGTGTCACTGATTGTGCCTTGATTTCCTGTCAATATTTATACATTATGTGATTTTCTTGCAGATTTGGTACTCTGTGCATTATAGCTAATGATTTTTCATCCATCTTGGCCTCCCAAGTCCTTTAGTAATATACTACTCCATTTCTCATCTTGCTCATAGATAATATCAAATTGTTTCCCATGTTATTAACAACTTACGGAGGGCGAATCTGTTTTGTGAATCCGAAACAGTACCAACCTAAAAACCATAAATCCTGTAGGAACATCTATAGTCACCTATTGCTTGATACTGTTGACAAACTGACATTTACTTAGATCAACCTCTTCATATTCTAACTATCAAGTTCCATGTATATACTATAGGTGAGATTTAGCATTGATGCTATTGGCGACACGGATATAGGACATCTTAAGATCTCAGACCCAGGCAGGCTATACAGGTTCAAAATTTACCATTAGTCTATATTGCAAGGAACACATCTAATTCAGCGAATATAAGTAATATTGGTCATACTTTCACTTTCACCCAACACCATGCAGGTCAAACACAAATGCTTTGTTCAATTTATTTTCTTTATCTATCATTTCTATGTGCAAAAGGAGTATTCTTTATGGTTATATTTTTATGCCGATGCTTTGTGGTCAAAGTTCTTGCTGATACATTATCCATTCTCACCCTGGGCATTAATTGTTGCAACAGGATGAAGTCATGTTGATTTAGAATACACTTTAGCATATGCTCTAGTTCACAATCTGGAATCATGGGCTAAGTGTAACTACGATTGTCTCAAGATTTATTTAAGATTGAATTGGATTTTTTATTAATTTTTATATTAATACTATTGGGAGCAAACTTCCAGTTAGAAATTTCTGCAACATGTTATTTTTATTAGTGGGCGAAGGTGTCTCTTGACTCTCTTGAGGTGGAGCATCTGGGAATGGGATTATTCTATCCAAACTATTGAGTGCTTCGAAAGAAAAGTCTCCCGTGTTGTGCTACCAAAATCTTGGTATGTGCTTGCTCGCTTCTTCTATAAGATTTCTTTAGATGAACTGTGACATCAATGTGTAGAAAAAAACTATGTTATCAATTATATCACTCTGTTTCATGGACTATCTAAAAAACTAATAGTTTTCTTACTTGCCAGCTTATCCTCCTCATATATAGCGCAACAAAATCCTACAGCAACACGCGGGGCATCATCTAGTTTATGTAACGCGCGACAACTGGAACTGCACTCATCATAGTATTCGCCAACAAGAAATGGCTGGCCATGCACGTAATTGTGTGCTTCAAGTTTGTCTGCTTTATTTTTAGCAAGCATTGCATTGAATTCTGCATCATCTATGTTGTCAGAAATAGTATTACTCTCCGATTCGAACAACTTTCTAGTAATTTGGTTCTGGGTGATGAGTGCCTTAAGTAAGAGGCTATCATTCTCATTCCTCCTCAATCTCGGGGCCCGCCACCTCACGGGTGCAGCCTTTTTGCCCGCTTCCTTCTTGGTACTTGAAGCATTTCTGGTGCAAGGTCAGGATGGTTGAAAGGTGGACTGTCGAGCAGACAGTATAGCTATGACGGACTACTTAGCAGACGGTTTAGCTACGACGGACTGCTGAGCTGGCGATGCTACTATGACGGACTGCTGGGCTCATCGGACTGCTGACCAGGCGTTGAAGCTATGTCGGGTTTTTGCGCAGGTGGTGCCAACTTGTCGGTGTGCCGAGGAGGTTGTGCCAACATGTTGGTTTGCTGAGCAGGCAGTGCTGACACATTGGTATGCTTATCACGCGGCTGCCGACCGACGGAGTGATGAGCAGTCGGTTCTGGACCTACAGACTGCTTAGCAGGCGGTTCCGAAGCATTGGATTGCTTAGCAGTCCGTTCCACCAGGTTGGTCTGCTGAGCATGCGGTGCCGCTGAGTCTCCCCCCACTTCTTTAGTGACCGGCATCTAAACCGGTGGTGTGTCTTCAGCAGTTGTAGGCCTTGCCACTGGCTGCTCTGGGGCAGATGATGACATGTCCTGTATGGCACAAAGTCGGGCGGGCTGATCACATGTTGATACATCAGCCGTCGGATTACGAGTATTAGGTTCCTTGGGGGAAGCACGCGAGAGCTGCTGTGGCAAGGAGAGCATCATGGGTTGAAGGGCGACATTGGTTGCTCTTGGCGGGGCTTCAGGGATCTCATCCATGAAGTCTATTTCCTTTCGTGGCCACTGGATGTGATGTAATAGTGTTTCTCCCAAGGTCCTCTGCTCATCAAAGTCCCCTAGGACATTCTTCAGGGCAAATTCATTGAATCCCGCCTTTACTTCAGTCATGTAGCACTTCACACAACCCGGCTTCAATGGCACATTGTCCAACAAGATGCCGTCTTCCAAGAAGGGGGAGGCAAACCCAGGCTATTGCATATTTTAACGTACCTTCATAATGTGTAAGCATGCCCCTCAGTCTGTCTTTCATTCCAGATAGATTAGATATAGCATCATCCTGAGCAGCTGCAGTCTCAGTGTCACTGGGGTCAGCTGATGCACAGCTACTCTTGTGCAGTGTTGTCGTGCAATGAGCAACATCCTCCATGTCTGCCTCCCCTCCCCTCCCATTTGCTGGCTATCTGTCAGTGTTAGAGTCTTATGCATCATCATTGACTCCTCAATTTCCTTTCGAAGCCCCGGATACATGTCCCTCCTCAACCTTTCATACAATTGATTCTGCTTCATTTCACTTCTCGCTTTTTTCATGCAGCGCCTCTCTTCTTTGCTGAGTGTGAAAGCCCTCTTGTGTGGGACATTGACACCTATAACCCTTGCACGGCCAGGGGGCTCTTTTGTTTCCAGAGCATCGGACAGAATGTCACATGGCCCTGAGTTCATGTAGAACCTTCCAAGGAACTTGGAAGCCTTTAACATCATGCGATATAGTTCTTCATCATGTGAGTTTTCATAGTAATAAGTTCTGTCGTCATGCCTCCTTGCATGTGCCCGCAAGTAGTCTCTAGCGTGTTCGCCCCTGATTTCACTAAAGGCCGGTTTCCGATCCGCAGCTACTTCTTCTTTGCCCTCCTGGTCCCATATCGGTTTCATGCCGTATCTTGCCACACCCATACGGTGTGTGTGTGTGTGTGTGTGTGTGTGTGTGTGTGTGTGTGTGTGTGTTCATCTTCTGAAGTTCCGATTGCTTGGCACTCTTCTGAGTAAACTCTGTAGTTGCCCTGACCCTTTTGAATTCTGCCCAGTCTGCCTTTGTAATTTGGGGGTATGCGGGGATTGGGTCCTTGCCTTCACTCAAGTACTTATTGTACAACACGTGCTTCCAGTTTCTCCAAGCATCCCTGGCCTTCTTCAGTGCAGCGTGTTCCACCTGCTTCTCCACTGCTCTGGAATGTTGAAGTGATCCATGATCTCTCAGACTATCCTTTGCCGTGTTTCTGTGTCAGCCTTCTGAAACCCCGGTAGATTAATGTTGAGCCTTGCCCTGCCAACAAATCCACACACACTCCTGAACCTCGGGTGTGCTTTATCTGGTTTAGTTGGAGCCCAAGACTTTAAATCGATGTCGGTTACTTCATATACACCTTTAGGCTAGTGTGCGGGCTTTCTTGGGGCATTCTTCCATGTCCTGACCGGAAGGGTGATTGCTGCAGCTCTATCCCATTCCATATTACTTGATCCCCGACCGTCTGCTGGAGACCTAGGGTTGTCGGACTCAGATGAAGATACATCGCCTGAAGCATGAGTGCTGTCACTGCTACTTGACATCTATAGAGAACACATGCGAAATTCAAGAAAGGAGGATAAGCATAAAGCTAAAAACTTGGTAGCAAGCTGTCTAAACATGTCATGCAATAATTTTTAAAATGTACGGCTAATTTGTTAACTTTGTGTGACTCAGGCACCCATGATCTGTAAATCTACAATAACTATTTGGAACAAATACAGCTTATATGTACTATTTAGGAAGGTAGGTAATGAACATATATATGCTCTCCATTATTTTACAGCCAATTTAGGAACATACTGAACAAAATAGGAAGAGGGATTGCAAGGAAACATGCCTCACCACGATGGAGAGCAGTAACTAACAGGTTTTTGTGCAAACCCGTCAGGACCACAGGAGAGGCGAGGGTTACAGGATCGATATGCTCAAGAGCAGCTGGTGAGCAAACGAAGACGGTGAGGCGCGGGAAGCCGCGTGTTGGGAACGGCAGTGGAGGTAGGGTTGACGCCAAAGAGCGGGCACATGGCCGGGTTGAGCACGCCGGCGTCGGAGAGGGTTCTGGTGTGGATCTGGGGGAGAGGGGACACTACAAAAAAATACACTTCCGTGATGATACGTGTTTTTCATAGTAGGTCATGTTTTCTGTCATGCATGTATATCCATGACAATTTTATGACAGAATCAAGATAGTCATACCTGTGCTGTCATAGAAGTGTTCCATGACAATACCAACATTATCATCATGGAAAGTGTCCACTTCCATGACGATAAATGGCGCATCATGGAAGTGTTTTCGTCAAGGGTAACCGACACGTGGCATCCATCGTAACGGGTCGCCGTTAAGCTATCGGGTTCTGGTTTGGATCCGATAACCCGTCAACAGCCCAGACCAATGGGGATTTTCCACGTGTAAAATTCTCATTCGCCGGAGGATCCATGTGTCGGCTTAGCGTTGGGATAGATGGCATCCGTACAATGGAGGGAACGCGCCTATGATACCTCGACACGTGGCAGGGCCCAACAGTAGCCCATTTAAGATAAAAAGGCCGGCCCAGCCAAGGGCCCACAAGATTTTGTCATACTCTACTGGGCCGGCCCGTTAACAGCCTGCCACGATTTGGGCCAAATTACAGCCCACATAAGATCCGACCCGTTAGATGTCTGTTATGTTTTGGGCCAAATGACAGCCCACATCAGATCCGGCCCGTTAACACTCTACCATGTTTTGGGCCAAATGATGGCCCATATTAGATCCGGCCCGTTAACTGCCTAACATATTTTGGGCCAAATTACGGCCCATATATGATCTGGCCCGTTAACAGGCACTGTGCTTTCGACCCCATTGGGGGTCCATTTGAAGTACGGCCTTTTAAAGGCCCATGTAATAGTTCAGCCTGATATTTCTTTCGGCATGTTAATTGTCGGCCCGGTTTCACTTTCGGCCATTTAATGGCATGTGCTGCATGTGGGCCTATTTCTGGGCCGAAGTGACTTTCGGCCTCTTAAAGGCCCATAGTCTTCGTGGATATATTTTAGCCCAACCTGACTATTGGCCCATTAAAGGCCTATGAGATAACTGGGCCTAATGATGGCCCCCTTTGCATCCGGCCTGCTTACGACCCATTGTGTTATTGGGCCAACTGTGGCCCAACAAATATTTTGGCCTGTTAACGACCCGTCTTGTGGTTGAGCCAATCATGGGCCTCTGACACTGTTCATGCCCAATCTACTTTTCAGACTGTTAAAAGCCCATTCTATTTTCTGGCCCAACTTAGGCAACTGGTTTACTCGGCCTATTAAAGGCCTGAAACTAATAGTTGGTGAGTTTACGTCTAGGCCTGCTATTGGCCGGACATGATTGTAGGCCCATGTTTTGGCCCATTTACAGCGATTGGCGGGCCGGCCAGTTTTAGTACCGTAATTTTTCTATATAATAAACCAAACGTTTAGGCCCATTGCGCTCCGTCAAAGCTTACGGCCTTTTCAGGGAGCGATGACAGCATATACAGAAATTAAATTACAGCATCATGACGAAGAATATACCTAGACTATACAACAAAGAAATTACTGCATATTACATGCACTGGGCATAAAAGTTCACCGCCAGTGATAATAAAGTGCAATCAGACAGCAGATTACATACACTGGGCATCAAAGGTCGCTACCAGTGCAAATAAACACGCCGCCTAAAATAATATACAGAACCGACATCACTTCAACACAGTTCAAGAAAGGTTAGCCCTGCCTGGGAGCTGCAGCGCAAGCAGCTGAGCAAGCTGATGACTGCACTTGTTTGACCTTTATATCCAACTCTAGCTGCATAACATCAATGGCAGTTCTTGGCGTCAGTGATATCACCCTGAAAGAGAAAAAAGCAGACAGATAACATGCTTTGCACATATAAGCAACAATGATGTCAATTCATCCCATTTCTTAGGGGCAAATAAAGAGACCTGGATTACAATAGAATAAAAATTGTTCATAGTTAAGATATGGCAGGAAATGGCATTGTGCAGGAGTGGCCAGCTTCACCACACCACTGGATTACAGATCAAGAACACAAGCATACATGCAGTGCTAAAGAATGTATAAGCATCGATGGTGAGTGTACTGTCAATTTATCCCATTTCAGATTGGTAAATAAAGAGACACGATTTAAATAACATGAACATAATATGCATTGTTCATAGTTAAGACATGGCAAGATATGACATTGTTCTGGAGTTGGTAGTTTGACCACACCACTGGATTACAGATCAACAAGCATACATGCAGTGCTAAGGAAGATCACTTGCTATGTTTAGTTTAATTTACATGGTATGAATAAGGAACTAGGTTGTACAACTAAAAACTGAAATTGAGAAGGAGAAACTTATGTTTATGAACTTCTTCATAATAAACTTTAAACATGCAATTTGATGCAAGCGACAAAAATAAACAGCAGTTGCAGTCATTGCTATCCAAATATACACAACAAAGTTTGAAGGCTCGAGAAGGACAAACATACGTTAGTAATGAAGACCGACTCTATAAAGCCCTTTTCCATGTTGATGGGGGGGGATTCAAGAAGTTTACCATAGAGTCTTCTTCATAAGCATTGCCTTTATTCTACATTTTGTTAAAAGTAAATATAGAAGTGATAATATAGGAACAAATGGAGATTATTTAAGCTAAGATGCAGAGTGATGCTACATAATCAACTGGCTATAAATGTAGGTACATCATACATCCAAAAGGTACTGACAAGAGTAATGCAGAGCTAAACATCTTCAGTAGCATTGGTTTTATTCAACATTTCGGTAAGAGTAAACATAGATCTGATGTGTACAAAATGGATGCCAAGGGAAAATAAGCTGCAAAGTGATGGTACATGAACAACTAGCTAGCGGTATAAATATAGTGATAAAGGACAACACATACTTACAAGAACAATGTAGAGGTAAACTTCTTCATAAGCATTGGGCATATTCTACATTAATATAAGCATTAATATAGATCTGATAATTAGGAGAAAATAGTGGATATGCAGGTTATCATGCACACTAATGTCACATAATCAACCAGGTATGAATGTAAGTACAACGATACAAGACAACAGGTACTAACAAGAGCAAATCAGCGAGCAGCATAGTTGTGATATCCTAGGTTTTGTGGCGCTGGTTCTATCGCCAATATAAGTGGGGTGGTGTGTGATTTCTGCGGTACCACCACCTTTTTCAAGGACTTTGCTACTACTCCTTCAGGTTCTGCAATCACTCTCTTCCTTTTGGATGTCTGATACACGAGAACATCATTTGATTGGAAAACATTGTATGATGACAAATGGAATGCATATTGATCATGGGTGGGCATGGCAACTTCACATATATGATGAGTAAACTAAGCACATGGCGGTGCAAAGAAACAGAAGAAACGCAAGACAACTTACGCAAGTTACGTGCACCGAAAAAAAACCTTGCCAAATTAGAACAGGCACCTTGTAGGGTGAACAGGATAGGCCATCTGCCTTTGACTCCTTGAGCTCATAATAGTCATTAGGATCATATTTTGAACACGAATCTGTAGGTGTAGAGCGTGTGGGCTTCATTCCATCCAGAATGGAACTCAATGCCTTGATGCCATGTTTGTTAGTCATTGCACTGTTCCGCGATACTCTTCTGATGTGCGCATTCTCATATTCATTGTGATTTTGTTTAATATCTGAGAAGCATGACAACATAAATAGTAGTGAGATTATCTTTGTAATGCAGAGGATATTCTAATATAATAGGGGCTCCTTGTAAACCCTTGTGTGCTATCACTGGATTTTGATGAGAGAGCCCTTGTGTGCTGTAATTTGGTGCGTACAATAATATAATCTGGCACAACTACAAAAAAAAATAGGCTCCCTGTTGGGAGCTCCAGAAGTAAGGATAGTTGGCAGATGATAGGTTCATATTATACTGTATTGAAAGTTCATTGCGAAACCATGACAACGAGAGTGCACAGAGTAATAGTATTTCAACATGTCTCTATATGTGGCGCACATGCATTTCAAAACTCACGTAGTAACATTAGCTGACCAATTAAATGTAAGCTTTGGAAATATGAGTGGCATGTAGTTTCGCTTGAAGGATGGAGTGCTGCTATTACGACACAAAGCCACTACGCAGATTGTAGTGTCGATAAAAGGGGGACACCATAAGCATCAGAAATAAATCAGGGAAGTGGAACTGGCTGGAAAGTATGGGGTTGTATTGCCGCTACTAATCGAAAGCCTATCGATCACCTACAGGCCAGCTCTATTCACGTGAAGGCGCACTACTGTTACTATCAGTCTAGTCTCTCAAAGGCCGCACAGCTCCCAACATTTCCTGGATATTATGGCAAACCAACTCGAATTGCTGAAAGCAACTTGCAGAAGCGGCCAAATAGACCTGTCGACTGCAGATGTCCCTGCTTGCCTTCTTGACGAGGAACAAACTTTACTTATTAAAGAAGAACAAAAGAGGAACATTTTAAATAATAGAAGAGGAAGCATATTATGGAGATTCCGTTTCTTTCTATACAATGTTGGTTGCCCACCCATGATGAATCAGAGCAACCAAAGAAATGCAATTCCATGCTGTCTCTCTCTATGTGGCCACAGGCATTTGGAAACTCAAGTGGGAGCATTAGCTGACCAATTAAATGTATGTCTGTTAACTAATATGAATATCATGTCACATTCGTATTGGAACAACTAAGCTTTGGAATTATGATTGGTGTGTTGTTTAGCTTTAAAGGGTGGACTGCTGCTAGTAGGACACAAAGCACCTATGCAGTTCATAGTGTAGATATAATGGGAAAACCCTAAGCATCACGAGTAAAATCAAGAAAAGTGGAACTTGCTGGAAAATATGTGCTAGTATTGCCGGTACGGCTAGAAAGGCTTCGGATAATAGCTCTCTACAACTGAAGGTGCAGTACTGCTACTATCAGTCTAACTCTCAAAGGTGACACATCTCCCATCATTTCCTGGATATTAGGGCAGACCAACACGAAGAGTTGAAAGCGTCCATGACAAGCGACCGAATAGACCTGTACACTGCAAATGTCCCTGCTCCTCTTCACTACAAGGAATATACTGTTCAACTATTATACTCCCTCTGTTCCTAAATATAAGTCTTTGTAGAGATTCCACTATGGATCACACACGGGTGTATATAGATACATTTTAGAGTGTAGATTCACTCATTTTGCTCGGTATGTCACTGGTACAGCGAGGTGCTATACAAACGGTTTTTAACCCCTTTCCACGACGGCATTATAAACTATCACCTAGTGAGTGTGGGCGATAAGGGGGGGGGGGTCCTTCCCACACGACCCAGAAACTATCAGGGATAGGCCCTACTCACACACGCTGCGCAAAATGAGCTCATGTGTGATCGGGCTAGCCATCATTTCCATTCATAGGTACACCCCACACAGTGATTCCCAGAGAAATGTTTCCCTTCGTCTGCACAACCCACACAATCAATCCACGAGAAACGTTTCCGTTCATCTGCATATCCCACATAGTGAATCCCAGAGAAACATTTCCGTTCGTCTGCACATCCCACACAGTGAATCCCAGACGAACGTTTCCATTTGTATATACATCCCACACAGTTTTATGTATAGCCTCGTGTGTGATAGGTGTAACGATCACACACGCTTTGCCTCTGTTAACCATTTGCTTTATTCAACCATATCACACACGATTTGATGAAGAAAATTATATGGCATTGGGCTATCCATCACAATCGCTTTTACTACTAGAACCGTTTGCAAAGTTCCATGACCCATTTAGCAGGTTTATTAGTTTACAATTAATAATTCCAGTATTACGCAAATTCACATTTCATATCGAACAGTTGTTTGCCAATTTCATATTAGGCACATAAATATATTTTAACATCACAGTACGATAGCAACCTGAAAACAGCACAGTACAGCATATAGCTAGTTCACCTTCATAAGAATAATATTAGAACAATATATTCATTTCCCTAATCGACTGATGCATGCTCAGCCAGGTTCGTCTTCTCCACCTCTGCTTTAAGTTCAGTAAGAACCTGTTTTGCACTGACCAACTGGGAAAGTGCCTCCTCCTTCACCAACACCATCTTAGCAAAGTCTAATTTAAAAAATCTGAGCTCATTCTCCATCTTCCTCTTTTTTCCCGCATCTTTTCTTCAGCGTTGACAACACTTTCTCTAAGCCTATCTCTGTTCTCTTCCTCATACATGCTCCAGAGCTTTGCTAGGCACATCTTCAAAGACTATGGCTACTCTTGATCAACCCACTCCAGGTAAGAACACTTCTGTTCATCCTATAATATTTAAACACTAAATCAATAATAATTGTAGGGAAAATGGGTTTCTCGCAACATAGAAAATCACCAAATACATATTTTGAAACAAATGAAGTAACAGGTTAATTATGACATATCTTCTGAAAAAGATCAATGTGCAAATGAATTAATTACTACCGAGACAACAACCAAATTCAGAAACATCAGAAGCTATAATTAACTACAACAACGCTACAAGTTCTTAGTCATGTACTATAAATAACAAATTGAACATTTTATGAGGAAGCTAAATATAACTGCAACAACATAGCGACAGTGTTTGGATGAGATCAAATTGATACTACCAGGTGTGTGCATGCACAAATTTAGTAACAAAGAACTAATAGCACTAAGGCCGTCCACTATGTATGCCAAAACCGGTGTCAAGACAACTGTTGCTACATTTCGCACCGGTGCCCTGCACTGGCGAGCCGATGTAGAGGAAAAAATCAGGGAACTAGACTCCGGAGCACCTAGTTGCTCCGATGCCCAGTTCCTTCGTGCCATAAAGTTTTTAGTATTTTACTGCTTGGCTGCTCGGATGTGTGGACCAAAGTTGGCTGCACAAACTGCTGAGCGGTGCCAAATATATTTCTAATGGCACCGTGATACGTCTCCAACGTATCTATAATTTTTGATTGTTCCATGCTGTTATATTATCATTCTTGGATGTTTTACAATCATTTTATAGGAACTTTATATCATTTTTTGGGACTAACCTATTGATATAGTGCCCAGTGCCAGTTGCTATTTTTTGCTTGTTTTTTACTTTGCAGGAAATCAATACCAAACGGAGTCCAAACGCAGCGAAACTTTTTGGTGATTTTTTCTGGACCAGAAGACACAAGTTGGGCCAAGAAAGTACCTGAGGGGGGCTCCGAGGGGAGCACAACCCACCAGGGCACGCCTGGGGGCCCAGGCGCGCCCAGGTGGGTTGTGCCCACCTCGGCCGCCTCCCGCACCGCCTCTTTGCTCTATAAATACCCCAATATTCTAGAAACCCTAGGGGAGTCGACGAAAATCAATTCCAGCCACCGCAAGTTCCAGAAACCACAGATCCAATCTAGACACCATGACGGAGGGGTTCATCATCCTCATTGGTGCCTCTCCGATGATGCGTGACTAGTTCATTGTAGACCTACGGGTCCGTAGGTAGTAGCTAGATGGCTTCCTCTCTCTCTTTTGATTCTCAATACAATGGTCTCTTGGAGATCTATTTGATGTAACTCTTTTTGCGGTGTGTTTGTTGGTATCCGATGAACTTTGAGTTTATGATCAGATCTATGTTTTTATCCATGAAAGTTATTTGAGTCTTTTGATCTCTTATATGCATGATTACTTATAGCCTCATATTTCTTCTTTGAATCTTTGGTTTATTTAGGCCAACTAGATCGATTTTTCTTGCCATGGGAAGAGGTGCTTTGTGATGGGTTCGATCTTACGGTGCTTGATCCCAGTGACAGAAGGGGAACCGACACATATGTATCGTTGCTATTAAGGATAACAAGATGGGGTCTATTTCTACATAAATAGATCTTGTCTACATCATGTCATCGTTCTTATTGCATTACTCTGTTTCTCCATGAACTTAATACACTAGATGCATGCTGGATAGCGGTCGATGTGTGCAGTAATAGTAGTAGATGCAGGCAGGAGTCGGTCTACTAATCTTGGACGTGATGCCTATATAATGATCATTGCCTGGATATTGTCATAATTATTTGAAGTTCTATCAATTTCCCAACAGTAATTTGTTTACCCACCGTATGCTATTTTTCTCGAGAGAAGCCACTAGTGAAATCTACGGCCCCCGGGTCTATTTTCCCATCATATATTTTCAGATCTATTTTGCTATTTGCCTTTTTATTTATTTGCCACTTTTATTTTCAGATCTATATTTCTAAAAACCCAAAAATATTTTGCTACACTTTATTTTATTCGTGATCTATTTATCCAATCTACTAGAATTTATCTCCCGTCAACTTGCCAATTTCTGGCGCCGTTACCCAAAAGGGATTGACAACCCCTTTAACACGTCGGGTTGCAAGTATTTGTTCTTTGTGTGTAGATGCTGTTTACGTAGTGTTGCTTGGTTCTCCTACTGGTTCGATAACCTTGGTCTCATCACTGAGGGAAATACCTACCGTTGCTGTGCTGCATCATCCCTTCCTCTTTGGGGAAATACCAACGTAGTTCAAGCCAACATCAAAAGGAATTTCTGGCGCCGTTGCCGGGGAGACATCATCAACATCTACCAGGTTCCTAATCACAAATCTCATCTCCTTGCAATTTACATTATTTGCCATTTGCCTCTCGTTTTCATCTCCCCCACTTCACAAAAATTTGCTGTTTTATTCGCCCCCTTTTTCGTTTGCCATTTTCTCGTTAGATCTCATGTTTGCTTGTGTTTCCATGTGCCTTCTATTTGCTTGCATCTTTGCTTGCTAAAAATCTATTGTTATGAATCCTCATCCACTTGCTAATCTTTTCAAAAGATCCAATTATGATGAACCAATTGCTAGTGAATTGAGTTCACTAGATTATCTTTATGAAGTTTTGCTTGAGATTTATGAATCTGAAAATAGTGATGAAGTGTTAAACGAAGGAATTTATAAAGTGATTCATGATAGCTCCTTGAATGAAAAGCACAATTGCAATGATATTATTATAAATTCTATTAATGTCAATTGTGCTAATAATATGCAAAACCCCAAGCTTGGGGATGCTAATATTGCTAGGTCCACTACTTATTGCAATGATCATGATTGGGGTGATAATGATTCTTATGATCTCGAAAAATTATTTAAACCTCATGATGAATATGTGTGCAATAATATTAAAAGTGGGTTTGGAAGAGTGTCAACTTTAGCTAAAAATAATCCCACATATTTGGAGATTGTTCAATCTTATGAAATTTTTGATGAAAGTGGGCTTGGAGAGGTCATGACTTTATTTGACGATAATCCCACTATTTTGGAAGAGTGTTAACTTTGCATGCATGTGGATCATGAAGAGAATATTTTACGTGATAGTTATATTGTTGAATTTGATTATGATCCTACATGTAATTATTATGAGAGAGGAAATTATGGTTGTAGAAATTTTCATGTTACTAAATTGCCTCTCGTCATGTTGAGATTGCTATTGTTTCTTTCTTCTTCCTTGCATATGCTAGATATTTCTTGTCTTGATAATTTGGTTGCCTACAAAATGCCTATGCATAGGAAGTATTTTAGACTTAAATTTGTTTTTCACATGTTTTATGATGCTCTCTTTTGCTTCAATTCTTATCTTTCATATGAGCATCGATAAAATCTTATGCCTAGCTAGGGGCATAAAACTATAGCGCTTGTTGGGAGGCAACCCAATGAATAAAATTTATTTTTGCCTTTTTCTTTCTATTCTTGAGTGTTTGCACAATTATGCCTCTGATATGATTTTTTTTTATGTTTTAATTAGTGTTTGTGCCAAGTAAAGCCTTTGGGATAGCTTTGATGATAGTTGATTTGATCTTGTTGGAAAACAGAAACTTTTGCTTCCAGTAAAATAATTGTTTAGAATCACAGATGCGACTAAAAACTCTGAATTTCTTACATAAAATTTATATACAAATTTTATATGTTGTCCTAATTTTTAAGAATTTTAGGAGTTATACAAGTAAGAGTACAATTCGCATCTTTACAGACTCTTCTGTTTTTGACAGATTCTATTTTCTTTGCATTGTGTGCTTGTTTTGATGAATCTATGATTTGTATCGGGGGGTATGAGCCATGGTAAAGTTAGAATACAGTAGATATAATGAAAGAACAAAAATTTGAATCGGTTTTCTACAGTACTTAAAGTAAAGATTGGCTTTCTTATACTAACGGATCTCACGAAGGTTTTGTTGAGTTTTGTGTGATTGAAGTTTTCAAGTTTTGGGTGAGATTACGATGGATGAAGGAATAAGGAGTAAGAAGAGCCTAAGCTTGGGGATGCCCCATGGCACCCCAAGCCATTATCCAAAGAGAAGTAAGCAACTAAGCTTGGGGATGTCCGAGTGGCATCCCCTCTTTCTTCTAACGACCATCGGTATTTTACTTGGAGCTATATTTTTATTCGTCACATATCATGAGTTTTGCTTGGAGCGTCTTGTATGATATGAGTCTTTGCTTGTTTTGCTTTTTATTTTTAGTCATGAATCCTTGCTGGACACACCTATTTGAGACAGCCAAAAATATGCTATGACTTGTTAGAATTGCTCTCTATGCTTCACTTAAATCTTTATGAGCTATGGAATTGCTCTAGTGCTTCACTTATATCTTTTTGAGCATGGCATGCTTTAGTATTTTTGAAGAAATGCTCTCATGCTTCACTTAGATTTATTTGAGATTTAGTAAACAATTTTTTATTTAGAAATTCTCTCTTGCTTCACTAAAATAATTTTGAGAGAAGAAAATTTTATGCTCATGTTCTTCACTTAGATTTGTTTGAGCTATCAAAAGCAACTTATGAAATTAGTCCCAAAGTGATAGATATTCAAGAGGGTTATAATAAAAAATTCATGAAGATCATTGGACAAAATAAACTTGATTCATTGTAATAGTTTTGCGATATGTTGATATAATATGTGAGTCATGTCGATGAGTAATTATGCTTTAGTAAGAATATTGGTGTTAAGGTTTGTGATTCCCTATGCAAGCACGAAAGTCAATAGTCATGCAATGAAATTACATCCTACTTGTGGTGCATTATTCAGTGTTAGTTATGCTTAATGCTCGCTTATGAGATTTTTTGTTTCTTGGTTGGATGCTTCTCAATCTTTTGCTAGCCTTCATTTGAACTAAGTATGATCACTACTTGTGCATCCAAAATCCTTAAAACCAGTTTTTCCATATGAGTCCACTATACCTACCTATATGCGGTATTTTCGTGCCATTCTAAGAAAATTTGTATGTGCCATCTCTAATTTCAAAATAAATTTCTCTTTTGTGTGCTCGTACCGCTCATGAAACGGTAGGGAGTGGCTGATATTTTTCTATGCTAGATGTGTTATTCTCAAGATGAGTGTTTATTCACTTGTCATTGCACGAGAGTACGGCAAAGGTATTAGGGATGCCCAGTCCCGAAATGAAAAATGAATTTACTTTATGTTGTCAAATAATAAATTCCTTGGAAAATGTTGGTATGGACGGTACCCGTGGATTCGGTTAGCCGTGGAATGTGAAAGTATGGTGGAAAAAGGAATAAACTTTATTTTTTGTTTGGGAATCGCCTATGATATATCTAGCATGGAAAGTATTGGGAACTACTCGATCATTTTTGTTGACAGGAAAAGCATGCCACCCAAAATGTTTTATCTCTACTTTTTTCGCTTTGAGCTCTGGCACCTCTACAAATCCCTACTTCCCTCTGCGAAGGGCCTTTCTTTTACTTTATGCAATTTTTATTTTATTTTGAGTCTCCATCTTCTCTTATAAAGCACCAACTAAGGGGCACTATGATTGTACTTGAGCATTGGGTGTAGCTAATATGCGAGTGTGTTTCATGAATGGATCAATGATTGAGCATAATAGGCTAGGGATAACTTGCTTTAGTATTGATATTTTGAAAGACATGGTTGCTTGTTGATATGCTTGAGTATTGAAATCTTCATGTCAAAACTAGACTATTGCTTTGAATCATATAAAAGTCCAAACGTCCATGCTACAAAGAAAAGAATATGTGATGAATATGTTAGGCAGCATTCCACATCAAAAATTATGTTTTTATCATTTACCTACTCGAGGACGAGCACGAATTAAGCTTGGGGATGCTGATACGTCTCCAACGTATCTATAATTTTTTATTGTTCCATGCTGTTATATTATCATTCTTGGATGTTTTACAATCATTTTATAGCAACTTTATATCATTTTTTTGGACTAACCTATTGACATAGTGCCCAGTGCTAGTTGCTGTTTTTTGCTTGTTTTTTACTTCGCAGGAAATCAATACCAAATGGAGTCCAAACGCAGCAAAACTTTTTGGTGATTTTTCTGGACCAGAAGACACAAGTTGGGCTAAGAAAGTACCCGAGGGGGGCTCCGAGGGGAGCACAACCACCAGGGCGCGCCTGGGGGCCCAGGCACGCCCAGGTGAGTTGTGCCCACCTCGGCCGCCTCCCGCACCGCCTCTTTGCTCTATAAATACCCCAATATTCCAGAAACCCTAGGGGAGTCAACGAAAATCAATTCCAGCCACCGCAAGTTCCAGAAACCATAGATCCAATCTAGACACCATGACGGAGGGGTTCATCATCCTCATTGGTGCCTCTCCGATGATGCGTGAGTAGTTCATTATAGACCTACGGGTCCGTAGGTAGTAGCTAGATGGCTTCCTATCTCTCTTTTGATTCTCAATACAATGGTCTCTTGGAGATCTATTTGATGTAACTCTTTTTGCGGTGTGTTTGTTGGGATCCGATGAACTTTGCGTTTATGATCAGATCTATGTTTTTATCCATGAAAGTTATTTGAGTCTTTTGATCTCTTATATGCATGATTACTTATAGCCTCGTATTTCTTCTTCGAATCTTTGGTTTAGTTAGGCCAACTAGATCGATTTTTCTTGCCATGGGAAGAGGTGCTTTGTGATGGGTTCGATCTTACGGTGCTTGATCCCAGTGACAGAAGGGGAACCGACACGTATGTATCATTGCTATTAAGGATAACAAGATGGGGTCTATTTCTACATAAATAGATCTTGTCTATATCATGTCATCGTTCTTATTGCATTACTCCGTTTCTCCATGAACTTAATACACTAGATGCATGCTGGATAGCGGTCGATGTGTGGAGTAATAGTAGTAGATGCAGGCAGGAGTCGGTCTACTAATCTTGGACGTGATGCCTATATAGTGATCATTGCCTGGATATCGTCATAATAATTTGAAGTTCTATCAATTGCCCAATAGTAATTTGTTTACCCACCGTATGCTATTTTTCTCGAGAGAAGCCACTAGTGAAATCTACGGCCCCTGGGTCTATTTTCTCATCATATATTTTCAGATCTATTTTGCTATTTGCCTTTTTATTTATTTGCCACTTTTATTTTCAGATCTATATTTCTAAAAACCCAAAAATATTTTGCTGTACTTTATTTTATTCGTTATCTATTTATCCAATCTACTACAATTTATCTCCCGTCAACTTGCCAATTTCTAGCGCCGTTACCCGAAAGGGATTGACAACCCCTTTAACAGGTCGGGTTGCAAGTATTTGTTCTTTTTGTGCAGGTGTTGTTTACGTAGTGTTGCTTGGTTCTCCTACTGGTTCGATAACCTTGGTCTCATCACTGAGGGAAATACCTACCGTTGTTGTGCTGCATCATCCCTTCCTCTTTGGGGAAATACCGACGTAGTTCAAGCCAACATCACACCACTGATGAGATGGCAACATTGTTTAGATACTAGTATGAAACTGTGACACCGTCTTAATCACATCCAGAATAACATAGCACAGTGATAGTGTATGAATGACATCTAACAAATGATTTGTAACAACGATAGTGGGGCTAACCTTCTCTGCACATGCCAGAAACTTCCTCCCACTGTCCACATATTCGAACGCAACTAACTTCACGCATGGAGATTGATGGTGACAACAAGCAGGCAGATCTTCAGCCACCCCGCTCCATTCGTTGCAACTGATGGTCCTAGGGAGCTACAAGAGGAAGAAATGACTCAAATCGACCACCGGGTTAAAATCCTTCATTCCAAATCATAACCCGAGAGAGAGAAGAGAGTCATACCTAGGTGGTGAAAGAGTCTTCGTCGGAGGAGGAACCGCTGGAGAGGTCATTGAAGAAGACCATGGCGACCGCGGTGGTCGGATGCGAGACGACGAGAGCGAGGATGCAAGCGAGGAAGCGGCTATATCTTGGGAAGGAAGGAAGGAGAAAATAGGGGAAATGTGACTTGTGGTTGGGGAGAAAAGGGGGTGGGGAGGAGGGGTAGATATTTTGGCGGTAGGCCAAAAAGTTCGAAAGGTGGAGGGAAACTTTGCGCGCGATACCGCCGGACACCATTCTCTTTGAACGAATGTGTGCATTGCAAATGATTCTTCTGCTTTATGCGCATGCAATGAGTTTGATCATTCAAATATTGGTGGAACTTTCCCTGGGTACTATCCTCATCCACGTCATTGCATAATTTAACATCGCTTGCTAATTTGGGCACACAAAAGAGCCTACAACACACAGACCAAAGTTACTGAATTGTGCAATTTTAGTAATTAAACAGAGCGAGTTGACCTAAACACAGCTCTAACAAAAGACCAGCATTATAAACAAAGGCTAAGTACGCGTAATTTTAACAAAGCCACCGCCGCGTCGCCCTACGCCTCGCTGGTGTAAGATGAGACGTCGATGACTTGTCCTGGTGACATGCCGCCGTTGGTGGTCTCCGTGTCCCCCCGGCTGAAGTCGACCGCGTCGTCATCCTCGTCCTCGGCGCCACCCTCAAGGTTGTAGTACTCGTAGTAGTGGCTGTGCCAGAGCTCGCACTGGTACTCCACCATCGATTCCTCGATGGACAGGCTCTTCTCAACCTCGTCCTGAGCCACGCGCAACTCCTCCTCCTGGCGCTCCTCGATCTCCGCCGCCTCCTGCATCTCCAGCTCCCGCTCGGCGATCTCATCAGGAAGCAGATGCTCCATGGCCTCCGCCGCCTTTTCGGACGTGGGTTGCATGCTGTATTCCAAGGTGGCCTAGAATATCTTGGCGTGTACGTCCTTGATCTTGGCGTGGATGGCCTCGACCTGGGCCAGGGCGACATCGACGGCGTGGACGGTAGCTCGAGAGCTCTCGGCGTTTGCAGCCACCGTCGCAGCAGCTGCTACAGCCATCTCGGCTGCTGCAGTTGCCCTATCGGCTGTCGTAGATGCCCTCTTGGCGGATGCGGCGGCGCTCTCGGCGCAGGCGGCGGCGCTCGGGGAGGACGCATCCACCGTACGGGCCCTCACAAAGCATCCACGGCGTCATTCTTAGCAAGAAGGGGTTGCGGGAATGGGGATCTGGGATTCATGGATTCGGGGGTGACCGGCACTAGAGCACACGAAGCTTACGGAGGAAGACTTAAGTAGACCCACGAATTTTCATCGCAAACGGTCCCTATAACAAACTATGTGTGATGTTGTTGATATTTTGTATTAGCTGTGAAAGACGAATTTGGGGTACAGTGGCAACGTATGGTGTTTTAAATGTACGAGAAAATTTGGAGTACTAATACAACTGTCATGTCAAAGTTGGAAACTTTCAGTGGTCATTTGACCTTTTTAAGACATTTAAGTGATTTTCTAGCCATTTACTTATCGTATTTCAAATTTGAACTACATGTACATGCAATAGCTAACCATAACGGTTTGAAAAGTCATATTTTAATACTTGTGTGCGAGTTAATTTCATGTGCAGTAAATTGGACGGAATTTTCAAACATATTGGTGTCACGGCTTGGACACAAGCATGGAGTGCCATGGCATTTAAATTCCAAAAAAATCTAAAATGATCAGGAATACATGAAACCTTGCTTGACGTAATGGCATGCCACCAGAATGATGTGGTAAAAAAATTGGCATGTTTGACGGAACTTTGGACACACACCCCTCACAAACTGGAGCTACTCACTAGAAGGCTCGTGGTTCCAAGAGGATACAATGCATCTTTGATGACGAACCAGCGATAGCTTCCTCTTATGGCCTTCAAAGATTTTCTATAGTTAACATGCACTAATACAACTATCATGTCAAAATTTGGAAAATTTCAGGGGTCATTTGACCTTTTTAAGGCATTTAAGTGATTTTCTAGCCATTTAATGACCGTAATTCAAATTTGAACTACATGTACATGCAACATCTAACCATAACGGTTTGAAAAATCATATTTGTGTACTTGTGTGCGAGTTAATTCCATGTGCAGTAAATTGAAAGGAATTTTCAAACATATTGGTGTCACAGCTTGGACACAAGCATGGAGTGCCATGGCATTTAAATTCCAAAAAAAAATCAAAAATGATAAAAAAACATGAAACCTTGCTTGACGTAATGGCATGCCACCAGGATGATGTGGTAAAAAATTTGGCCTGTTTGACGAAACTTTGGACACACACCCCTCACAAACCGGAGCTACTCACTAGAAGGCTCGTGGTTTCGAGAGGATACAATGCATCTTTGATGACGAACCGGCGATAGCTTGCTCTTATTGCCTTCAAAAAATTTCTACAGTTAATGTGCGCTAATACAACTATCATGTCAAAATTTGGAAAATTTCAGGGGTCATTTGACCTTTTTAAGATATTTAAGTTATTTTCTAGCCATTTAATGACCGTAATTCAAATTTGAACTACATGTACATGCAACAGCTAACCATAATGGTTTAAAAAATCATATTTGTGTACCTGTGTGCGAGTTAATTCCATGTGCAGTAAAATGGAAGATTCTCAAACATATTGGTGTCATGGCTTGGACACAAAAGCATCGAGTGCATGCCATAGCATTTAAACTCCAAAAAAAATATAAATGATCAGAAACACGTGAAATCTTGCTTGACGTAATGGCATGGCACCAAGATGGTGTGGTAAAAAAATTGGCCTGTTTGACGAAAGTTTGGACACACACCCCTCACAAACCGGAACAACTCACTAGAAGGGTCGTGGTTCCGAGAGGGCACAATGCATGTTTGATGACGAATAGGCGATAGCTTCTTCTTATGGCCTTCCAAATTTTTCTATAGTTAACATGCACTAATACAACTGTCATGTCAAAATTTGGAAAATTTCAAGGGTCATTTGACCTTTTTAAGACATTTAAGTGATTTTCTAGCCATTTAATGATCGTATTCAAATTTGAACTACATGTACATGCAACAGCTAACCATAATGGTTTGAAAAATCATATTTGTGTACTTGTGTCTGAGTTAATTCCATGTGCCGTAAATAGGAAGGAATTTTCAAACATATTGGTGTCACGGCTTGGACACAAAGCATGGAGTGCATGCCATGGCATTTAAATTCCAAAAAATTCAAAAATGATCAGAAATACATGAAACCTTGCTTGACGTAATGGCATGCCACCAAGATGCTATGGTAAAAAAATTGGCCTTTTTGACAAAAGTTTGGACACACACCCCTCACAAACTGGAGTAACTCACTAGAAGGCTCGTGGTTCCGAGTGGGAACAATGCATGTTTGATGATGAACCGACGATAGCTTCCTCTTATGGCCTTCAAAAATTTTCTACAGTTTACGTGCACTAATAAAACTGTCATGTCAAAATTTGGAAAATTTCTGGGGTCATTTGACCTTTTTAAGACATTAAGTGATTTTCTAGCCACTTAATGACCGTAGTTCAAATTTGAACTACATGTACATGCAATAGCTAACCATAACGGTTTGAAAAATCATATTTGTGTACTTGTTGTGTGCGAGTTAATTCCATGTGCAGTAAATTGGAAGGAATTTTCAAACATATTGGTGTCACGGCTTGGACACATGCATGGAGTGCCATGGTAACACAAAATAAGCATTCATCCCTTATATGAGGAAAGAAAATGTAAATATCTGGCAAGACAACTGGGTCCCACACGATTGGCACTCTATTTTGCTCCTCGAGGTTTGGAAGGTGAGCGGCGCGGGTTATTAATCAGATGCGGTTCTGTATTAGAAGCCGTCAGCTATTAAGTTCACACACGGCTTTTGCTGCGGGAATCATGTGCAATTCAAACTACAGTACTTGTAAATTCCGGCGACAGGCGTGTGTACTGTTCCCGTCGATCTAGATTCCGACCGCTAATAAATACTACCTTGCTCATGTTGTCCCGCCTGCATTCTTATCTACATCCTCCCCTCGCTCGCCCTCTCTCTCTCTCACAAATCTCTGGCATGGCGCCGCCGATCTGCCCACACGCCGACGAGGAGGCGCCGCCCCCCAAGGTCGTTCAGTCGAAGAGTAGCGACGAGGAGGACCCCTACAGGCCGCCGGACGAGGTTGCGTCGGACCCCCCAACTTTGGAGTGGTTTTGGGGCCAGTACAATCTTTCTCTATGGAAATCGCTGCCGCCGGCTGAGAAAGCCGGGCAAGTGGCGTTCAAGAAGGAGATGGCGGAGGAGGAAGCCAGGTACCAGGTGGCCTGTGAAGCCCATGAGGCCGCCTGGAAAAAGGAGGCGATGGAGCTTTGGGGGCGGGCGCGTCATCGTGCGGAGGAGGTGTATGAAGACGGGTACTTCACGAGGAAGGTCAAAGGCACTAGACGCCTCATCGCTGGGTGGAGGTGGGCCAATAAGCTCCAGCGTGCCACCAACGAGGAGCTCCGGTGGGCACCCAACGAAATTGCAAGATCGTTCGCGCTCGTCCGCCAGCAAGAGGCAGATTGGTACGTCAAGCGCTGTGAGGCGGAGGAGGCAGAGTACTGCCTCCGCGCTGGGAAGATGCCGCGCACCAGGGAGCTGCTGGAGAGGGGCTGCCGGAATACTGCCCCCAGGAGGGACTATTAGTTTTAGTATTGTTCGTTTTCAATTTTATGCATTGTACATGGTAGTTAAGTACCATCACATATAAGTGATGATATTATGTTTATTCTGTGATGAACTAATGAAGAATTAATATATATTATGAATTCCATTTTTCTATCTGTTTTCGTATACTAATTTGTATCTAGCTGTTATCATCCACATATATAGAATGGAAAGCATACACACACACATTGAAACAGAACATATAAGAATGGAAAACAGAGTACACACATTGAAACAGAGCAATAAACAGAGCAATATTATGATTGTTGTGAATACATAGCGATCCACGTCGAAATGAGTCAACAAAATAAAACGCGCCCATGACCAGCAGACCTTTGCCTACGGTAGCTCTTGGCTCTGCCTGAACTCGTGCAGGCGTTCGTCCAAGCGGTCGACATGCTCGTGGTAGATCTGGAGCGCGATCTCGAGCTCCAAGTTTGCTATTTCATCGGAGTTCACCAGCTCAAGGACGCGATGGCCATGTTCCTCTACTGCACCCAGGTGGACACCTGGGCCAAGGAGGCGGTCGAGCCTAGCGATCAGCGTGTTGGCATCGAGCGGGCCGCGGACAAGGCGAACGGCGCGGCGGGCGTCCGGTGCAAGTACGGGTGCAAGTACGGTGCAGACGGCCTCTGCCCACTCCTGGCGAGGAATGGGGGGTACTGACGGGACATGTAGCCAGCTACGATGCCCTGTCGACAGTAGGCAAGCACCAATGGATCCGCTCTTACTGTGCGGCGTGCCGCACGTCTCACTCTACGGTGCTCCAACGGTCTCGCTCTGCGGCGAGCCACAGGCTATCGGCGCGGATGCGCCTAGCTTGCTCTGCGGCGCACCATCGATCATGTTGTGCGGCGAGCTGCAGCCTCTCCGCGCTGACATGCCTATCTTGATCCGCAGCGCTGAAGTGCCGTGCGCTAAGGGTCTGCTCAACCCTGGCGATGACGCGCATCACAGTGTCATCCATTACATTGCCGGGGAGCGCCTCGGCCTCGATGGGCCGTGGCGCCTTCTCGTTTTCCTTGTCGAGGAGGTTGATGGTAGAGGTGGCACTTTGGTCTGTTGGCATGCTTGGAAAAGATGGATGTGCTACAGGCTATGCTTGTTGCCTCGGTGTGTCGCGCACCGCCTAGGTTTATGCGCAATATCGCTGGGTGGCGGCGGGAAACCGGTGAGGAAATGGCGGGAAACGGTGGCGTGTTCATAAAATGCCATCAATTAATGGAAACTTAGCATAGAAGGAACATCAAGCTAGCACGACGCATGCGGGCACATTGCTCGCCCAAGGCTATGATCCATATATACACCTGTGTGCCCAACAGAGCACACTATTCATAGTAAAGAATATTGTTCTATTTATCCTAGTAGAGCAGTGGCGGCAAGCGTCACAAGAAGAAGTAGATGATGATCAGATGATCGTTTATCCTAGTTAATTATGCATGTAATAGTTTACTTTGGTGTGTGGAAATGTCATGTGTGTACTAGCCACCTATGTAATTGGATGTTTGCCGCGTATCACACACATCTTGTTTACACGAAACATTTCTGTTCTCCTGGCTCAACACAAACAGTTTATCAGAATGAACTATATGCCCTCCATTGCACACACCTTGATCTGGCTGAACCGTTTCTGTTGCATTGCCTAATCGTAAATAGTTCATCCGAGTGAACCGTATGCCGTATATCGCACACATCTTGATCTGGCTGACCGTTTCTGTTGCGTTCCCTAATCGCAAACAGTTTATCCGAGTGAACTGTATGCCATGTATCACACACACCTTGATCTGGATGACCGTTTCGGTTGTGTTGCCTCATTGCAAACAGTTCTTATGGATTAACCGTATGCCACGCATCGCACACGCAACTATAATCTGAACCGTGTTTGATGTCTCCGCCATCGCAAACATTTTGCATCTTTTTTGATGTTTTTTTACATCACCATTTGCGAGTAATGCATCACACACAGTTTCCTCGAAGGGTCTCTGATTGTAGTGTCGCGTTAGCAGCATCCTGCAGTAGTGTGTAGTCCATGGAGGAATCTCTACAAAGACTTATATTTAGGAACAGAGAGAGTACTTATTAAAGAAGAACAGAAGAGGAACATGCTGAAGAAGACCAAGTAGATTTTGGATAATAAAATGTTCATTGCCCACACATGATGAACTAGAGAGCATAAAGAATGCAGCTCCCTGCTGTCTCTCTATATGTGGTGCACGTGCTTTTCGAAAGCAAAGTAGGAACATTAGCTGACCAATTAAACATTCTCTGAATTATGAGTGGCATGTTGTTTAGCTTGATGGGTTGAGGAGCAGTGCTAGCACGTCTCGAAGCACCTAGGATGATGGCACGCTGAATATAAAGGGAATGTCTACATGCAAGTCGCCTGACTTTCGTCATTTGAGTCAGTCGACCATTTTAGGCGGTTGAATGAAGATCCTACGTCTCCTAACCCTTCTTCTTCCTTGCCTCTTTTTCTTCCCCTACAGACCACCGCACGGGCCGCCGGCCGAACCACCAGCCCCCGCCCTCCCCTGAACCGCCCACCACCTCCGGTCTTCCGCCGCCCCCGACCATCCCTCTAGTCAACCCCACCCCCACCCCCCACCCGCGTCGAGTTTTGCCTCCGGCGAGGCCCCACCATAGCCCGACGACAGCCCCCCACAACCACTGTCCCCACCCGAAACCCTAAGAGAGATAATGGGGCAGCCCTCCGGCGAGCCCCTTCCTTCCCTCCGGCGAAGTCTCAAAAATGGACTGACCCCAAATTGAAATTCAGTCGACTGTCATTTAAGCTAATGTGGAATATAAAAGGGGAAAACCATAAGCATTGCTAGTATAGTGGTGAGTGTGCCATGGTGGATCTGAAGGTGCAAACCAGACAAAGGCAACTTTGCAACCAATGTTTGATTTCAACTAACAAGTAAGATTCTAAGTGATGGACAAGAAATCACAATAAAGTAGTGGCGATCTATTTTCTTGCTGAGATAAATAACTTGAGCAGATACGGAAGAGTACCGCCTCTGGTGTGGCACTGTGTAAGCATCTGTGAGGCGTTGAGGGTGCTACGGTAGCGATGGTTGTCGGCGGCGTGGAAGCAAATCTAGGAGGGCAGACGGTGGCGACGAGGGAAATATCCTGGCGCTGTGGACGAGACGGTCGTACAAGCGGCCTCAGCAAGGTGGACGACGACGCGGATGAAGCAAGAGGACGCGATGCAAGGATCTTGGTCCGAAGCCGTGGATGAGAGAGGTCGATCTCTTGTAATGGACGATGGCATTGGGGTATCAGCTCCGGCATGGTGGAGGAGGACGGCGGTGGATGGGCTGGCGGACAGAGGAGACTGGGGTGGAGAGGGTGTTTTGGCGCACACGGAGTACGAATGGGGAAATGGAGGGAGAGAGGTAGGGGGAACCATGTCTTCAGGACGCGCTTGTCTCAAATGCGAGGAAATTTACAAACTTAGCACCCGTTTACAATACCCTACATCACAGCAATATTGGTCAGTTGGGATAGGATGGTAATATCGCATACACCGAATATTTGCCGACGAAGATTTCGGCCGAGGAGAAACTGTGTTTTGGCGCCCATCGTGTATGAATCTGGGGAGGTGAGAGGCGGAGGCGGTTATGTCACGTTTGGGTGTAATTACAAGCCTACCCCTATCGAAACCTATAGAAATCGAGCCGATAGGCTTTGAGTGTCAGGGATATGCAGTAATTTCCATCTTGCAGATTTTGGCTTCAGGCGGTTAGTGCGAGTTTCCCTGCTTCGTTCAAATTTTTGCAGAAAAATATTGCACGTTTACCATGCCATCTCAATTCGAATCCATTTTGTATTCTTTTTTTTGGTAGGATCCATTTTGTATTCGAATACAAACCTATATACATCATTTTTTTATATATACTTTCAAAAGCACAACAAAGAATTCTGCTCCTTTATATATAAAATATGATTTACAAATGCAATGATCTCAAAATCATAAGGTTGAATTCAAATTTTTCAAACCAAATTATGTTTGACTTTGAATTCAAATTTTTAAAACCAAATTATGTTCAGCTCGAATGTATGGATCAGTACTATCAATATATTAAATAACATACACACGCGCAAATTCAAATTAGTATGCATGTTTGATAGATCAATTTTGGTTCGAGTATGAATTACATGTATCATCATCTGGAATTCAAATATTTGAATCCCTTTTATGTTGGCATCTTCTATACACACAACTAAATATTTGAATCTCGTTTCACGCCCATCTCTCTCTAGGTCTCTCTCGCGTGCTCCTTCATGTAGCTATCACTCTCTTTTCTCCATCTCACCCACACGCTCACTACATGCTTCTCCGTTTTTTGCAAACACGGTCTCTCGTCATCTCCCTCGAGAAGTGTCACACACTCTCTATATTCATAGATTACATAGTTTTCATTATCTCTATCATTCTCTGGTATCACTATAGCTACCTAAGCTTTCTTTTTCACCGCCACACACACACTCTCGCTCGTCTTTCACTTTGCCTTTCTCTCCAGTAGTGGCGGAGCTTAGTGTAGACCAACAGGGGCCATGGCCCCCCTTATTTTTTGCATTCATTGAAGAATAGGCTACATTATGAGCCTAATTAGTGTTTAAACTACAAATTAGCCCCTCCTTCCCTATTAACTTGGTTCCTTTTGACTAATGGCCCCCTCTTGAATTATTCTCAAGCTCCGCCACTGCTCTCCAGGGTTCTCTCATGCACCCTCTATCTTTCTATATATGACTCCTACCACTAAAATTACTCTCTCCCACACACACACCATTTGTTGGGGTCTCCTTTCCATCTTCATCTACGTTCCAAAACTGACATTATTCATTTGTTTACCGATCAGACAAACTCTCTCTCTCCCCCCCTCTCTCTCACTCACTCACACACACAACTCCCGCTTTGGATCCCCCTACCGACTACCGTCTCTCTCTCACACACAAAACTCTCGCTTTCACACCCCTGACTTGTATCTCTCTCACAAACATTGATCGACCAGCCTCTAGATAGGTTTATCCATCCACCTCACACTTTTGCTCCTTGTATCTATGTAGATTTTTCATCCCTTCTTGAGACACGCCCTCTCGATCGTGCACACGCACACTATCACCTCATTTTATGGTAATACCTCTCGCACACACACTCTTCGTGTCTTTGTCACACACACACTCTGTCCTCCTCCTCTCTCCCTCTCTCACACACACATGGGCTTTTTGCAACAATATCCCACTTCTCGAATCTTGAAACCAACCACATTCCTCCCTTATCTCATCAAAACAACCAAAGGAATATATTTTGAGTGAAACATAAGTTATTTTTAGTGATATATGTATATCAAAACTAGACTGTTTTCTATCAAATTGGTGAATATGTATTACTCTACTTTGGATGCGTTGCAATGCATTGGCACATTTCTAGTTATTACTGTATTATTTTTTGGACATCAGACAAATGCTGGAGTACATATACGAAGAGAAGAGGCGCACACACACATTAGGTCTCTCGCTGTCTCGCACACATGAGAGTTACGTAAGGCACGGTAAACAAATAAACCCAAAGGTGCACGATTGCTGCATGCGCGGGTACCGGGTACGTGGTGGAGTGCACCTTTGTAGGAATAGTCAGCTCGTGTGATAATTTGATCCGTATGAGTCACCACTGATCGAGTTGCCACATTTAAAATATCATTTTTTTAGCGGGGTAAGAGTTCCGATTTTCAATGGCGCGTTATACTAGTTTTTAGAACGATTGGTATGGAGTGAAAATGGAATTCATCACTACTACCTCCGTCCTAGTTTACTTGTCCCCATCGTATTTTGGGTCAAAGTTTGTCCACGAATTTTACTTGTAAAATGTGAATGGAAAATGAGATTTTCTTATACCCAAACAAAAAAGGACCGGAGGGAGTGATTGCTCTCACACGGACGCGACCTCTCACTAGCACAGGCATTGAACTGGCGCGCCGGCCAAGAGGGCCCCACTTGCTACACGCCAAGCTGAACATGCCTCCTCGCCACATTCAACCGGCTTCAGACTGCCCCGCCTACCTCCATTGAATCCGCGCGTGTGCCGACAACACGTCCTTCCATGAGCCGGCCGACATTTTAGAACACAACGCCGGTTGGATCCTCTTGTCCGCCCGCTATTTAAACGAGGCCAGACACCTGGCAAGAACCGCACCACACCGCCACTCCCCATATCCTCGTTGCACCATTTTATCCACACTCTCCATAGCATCCGGTGAGCAGGAAGACGAGTTCTCCGGCATAAAAGCCGGCTGGGTGCCCCGACGAGCCAGGCAACTTGCTGCCCCAGCTCCCTCCCCGCCTAAGGCCATCAGTACCATGGGCGAGGCTGCAGGCGGGCAAGCGGAGGAGCAAGGTGCCACTCCAAGCCGGCCCCTGGTGCATCAACTCGATGCTCCAAGCCTGCTCGCAGAGGAGTGGCCAGTTGCTGCACGCCGTCACACGAGGGAGCACGGTGTCCAGTGCATCGTGGCTGGCCACGCCATCCGACGCAAACGTTGGCGGAACCGCGGCATGCTGGCGGAGGTGGCCAACACGTCTGCGGCTGATACGTCTCCATTGTATCTAGTTTTCCAAACTCTTTTGCCCTTGTTTTGGACTCTAATTTGCATGATTTGAATGGAACTAACCCGGATTGACGCTGTTTTCAGCAGAATTGCCATGGTGTTATTTTTGTGCAGAAATAAAAGTTCTCGGAATGACCTGAAACTTCACAGAGAATATTTTTGGAATAAATAAAAAATATTGGCAAAAGAATCAACTGAGGGGGACCCACCGCCTGTCCACAAGGGTGGGGGGCGCGCCCTACCCCCCTGGTGCGCCCCCTGGCTTGTGGGTCCCACGAAGCTCCACCGACCTCAACTCCAACTTCATATATTCATGTTTGGGGAGAAAAAAATCAGAGTGAAGGATTCATCGCGTTTTACGATATGGAGCCACCGCCACCTCCTGTTCTTACTCGGGAGGGCAGATCTGGAGTCCGTTCAGGGCTCCGGAGAGGGGAAATCGTCGCCATCATCATCATCAACCATCCTCCATCACCAATTTCATGATGCTCACCGCCGTGCGTGAGTAATTCCATCGTAGGCTTGCTGGATAGTGATGGGTTGGATGAGATTTATCATGTAATCGAGTTAGTTTTGTTAGGGTTTGATCCCTAGTATCCACTATGTTCTAAGATTGATGTTGTTATGACTTTGCTATGCCTAATGCTTGTCACTAGGTCCCGAGTGCCATGATTTCAGATCTGAACCTATTATGTTTTCATGAATATATATGTGTTCTTGATCCTATCTTGCAAGTTATAGACACCTATTACGTGTTATGATCCGCATACCCCAAGGTGACAATAATTGAGATTCTTTCCGGTGATGACTGTAGTTTGAGGAGTTCATGTATTCACTAAGTGCTAATGCTTTGGTTCGGTTCTCTATTAAAAGGAGGCCTTAATATCCCTTAGTTTCCATTAGGACCCCGCTGCCACGGGAGGGTAGGACAAAAGATGTCATGCAAGTTCTTTTCCATAAGCACGTATGACTATATACGGAATACATGCCTACATTATATTGATGAATTGGAGCTAGTGCTATGTCACCCTAGGTTATAACTGTTGCATGATGAATGCCATCCGACATAATTATCCATCATTGATCCATTGCCTACGAGCTTTTCACATATTGATCTTTGTTTCATTACTTTTCCGTTGCCACCGTTACGATTGCTACAAAACTGTTACTGTTACTTTTGCCACTGTTACCGTTACTTCCATGCTACTTTGCTACTAAATACTTTGCTATAGATATTAAGTCTTTCAGGTGTGGTTGAATTGACAACTCAGCTGCTAATACTTGAGAATATTCTTTGGCTCCCCTTATGTCGAATCAATAAATTTGGGTTGAATACTCTACCCTCGAAAACAGTTGCGATCCCCTATACTTGTGGGTTATCAAGACCTTTTTCTGGCGCCGTTGCCGGGGAGCATAGCTCTATTCTCTGAGTCACTTGGGATTTATATCTGTTGATCACTATGAGGAATTTGAAAGATACTAGAACCAAGATTTTTCCCTCTACTACGAGGGGAGGTAAGTAACTGCCATCTAGCTCTGCACTTGATTCACCTTCTGTTTTGAGTAAGCTTGGGACACCTACACCTGCTAGTAATTCTGATATGTCGCAAGTAATTGATGATGCCACTTCTGCTATGCATGATGCTTATGATGATATTACTGCTTTGCTTGATAATATTGTGCCACTAGGTGAATTTCTTGATGAACAACTTGCTAGGGTTAGAGAGAATGAAATTACTGAAACTGATGATATTATTGAAACTAAAGATTATGATTCTCCCCCTAGATATGAATTGCCTGTTGTACCTAAGGGTTATATTATGGATGAAGAAACTGCTAGAGACTTTTTTGCTTGCAATGATAAAGAGGATCTTAAGAAATTGCTAGCTAAGCTGAAAGAAAATCTTTGAATGCTAGAATGCAATATGATCCTAAGTTTGCTACTTCACCTATCTTTGTTACTGATAAGGATTATGAATTCTTTGTCGACCCTGAGTTAATTACTTTAGTTGAATCTGATCCTTTCTATGGTTATGAATCTGAAACTGTTGTGGCACATCTTACTAAATTGAATGATATAGCCACCCTATTCGCTCATGAGGAAAAAATCCACTATTACTATATTCTTAAATTGTTTCCTTTCTCGTTAAAGGGTGATGCTAAGTTATGGTTTAATTCTCTTGCTCCTGGTTGTGTGCGTAGTCCCCAGGATATGATATATTACTTCTCTGAAAAATATTCCCCTGCTCATAAGAAACAAGCTGCTTTAAAGGAAATATTTAACTTTGTGCAATTTGAAGAAGAGAGTCTCCCACAAGCTTGGGGGAGGCTTCTCCAATTACTTAATGCTTTGCCTGATCATCCTCTCAAGAAAAATGAAATACTTGATATCTTTTATAATGGACTAACCGATGCTTCTAGGGACCACCTAGATAGTTGTGCTGGTTGTATTTTTAGGGAACGAACTATTGAACAAGCTGAATTGCTATTGAATAATATATTGAGTAATGATAATGATTGGACACTTCCTGAACCAACTCCTAAGCCAACTCCGAAGAAAAGAGGTATTCTATTTCTCAGTCCTGAAGATATGCAAGAGGCAAAGAAATCTATGAAAGAAAAAGGGTATTAAAGCTAAAGATGTTAAGAATTTACCGCCTATTGAAGAAATACATGGTCTTGATAACCCGACACAGGTAGTAGAGGTAAATTCTCTTTATAGATTTGATGAAGGTGATATTCCTCATAATAAGTCTGCTAGTCAATGCTTGGATGAGTTTGATAATTTTATTGTTAAACAAGAAAATTTCAATGCTTATGTTAGTAGACAATTGAAACGTAATGCTCACATGCTTGATTACTTGGGTGATTATATGAGTAGAACTATTAATGATCTTAAGCTTATTAGTAAACATGCTTCCATGGTTACAACTCAAGTAGAACAAGTACTTAAGGCACAGGATGATTTGCTTAATGAGTTGAATAGTAAGAATAATGATAATGCTATTAGGGTTATGACTAGAGGTGGTAAAATGACCCAGGAACCTTTGTATCCTGAGGGTCATACTAAGAGAGTGGAGCAAGACTCTCAGAGAATTAATACTGATGCACCTAGTCCTAATAAAAAGAAGAAAACTGATAGGACTTTGCATGCTTCTAGTGAACCTGTTATAGATACACCTGAGAGTTCCAATGATATTTCTATTTCTGATGCTGAGACACAATCTAGTGATGAACATGAACCTAGTGATAATGTTAATGATGATGCTCAACCTAGTAATGATAATGATGTAGAGATTGAACCTGCTGTTGATCTTGATAACCCATAATCAAAGAATCAACGTTATGATAAGAGAGACTTTGTTGCTAGAAAACATGGTAGAGAAAGAGAACCATGGGTTCAGAAACCCATGCCCTTTCCTCCTAAGCCATCCAAGAAAAAGGATGATGAGGATTTTGAGCGCTTTGCTGAAATGATTAGACCTATCTTTTTGCGTATGCGTTTAACTGATATGCTTAAAATGCCTCCTTATGCTAAGTATATGAAAGATATTGTTACAAATAAAAGAAAGATACCGGAGGCTGAAATTTCCACCATGCTTGCTAATTACACTTTTAAGGGTGGAATACCAAAGAAACTTGGGGATCCAGGAGTACCAACTATACCATGCTCCATTAAAAGAAACTATGTTAAAACTGCTTTATGTGATCTAGGAGCCGGTGTTAGTGTTATGCCTTTCTCTTTATATCGTAGACTTGAATTGAATAAGTTGACACCTACTGAAATCTCTTTGCAAATGGCTGATAAATCAACTGCTATACCCATCGGTATTTGTGAGGATGTGCCTGTTGTGGTTGCAAACATTACTATCTTAACGGACTTTGTTATTCTCGATATTCCCGAGGACGACAATATGTCGATCATCCTTGGTAGACCCTTTTTGAATACCGCAGGGGCTGTTATTGGTTACAATAAAGGTAATGTCACTTTTCATGTTAATGGTAATGAGCATACTATACACTTTCTGAAGAAACAACCTCAAGTTCATAGTATCAATTCTATTGGAAAAATTTCAACTATTACTATCGGAGGTTTTGAATTCCCTCTCCCTACTGTAAAAAAGAAATATGATATTCTTATTGTTGGGGACATGCATATCCCCATTGAGGTAACTTAGTGTTATTCGAAAATTCTCCGGTTTCATGTTATTCGAAAGAGGTTTGTTAATAAGACTTTATCAACCTTGTTAACGGATTCCTTTTGATGAGCATGAGATGTATGAATTTAGAAGGCACAACCTTCTGTACCCACCTCTTACTTTCTGTTATTTAGATTAAATAAAGCAAAAATAGTATTTTCTGTCTGTTTTCTGAATTATTCGTGCAATAAAAAAGTCCCGAAAATAAAAGTTCTCCATATGCCCTGAAAATTTAGTATGATTTTTTATAGAATATTTTAGAACTTCTGGCACTGAGCATGCACCAGGGGGATGCACCAGTGGGCCACAAGGGTGGAGGGCGCGCCCTACCCTCCTGGGCGCGCCCCCTGCCTTGTGGGTCCCCTCCACTTATTCCAGTGCCCATCCACTTCGTTTTCCTCTAGAAAATATCATCCCGTAGCTCAAACCCGTGTTCTTGCTCATTTTGCTGCCACTTTCGATCTCCTTGCTCAAAGCTCCATTTACAAAACTGTTTTGGGGGATTGTTCTTCGGTATGTGACTCCTCCAATGGTCCAATTACTTTTTGTTCTAGTGCTTTATTTATTGCAAATTTTTGCTGCTGTGGTGACCTTGTTCTTGAGCTTGCATGTCAAATTTATATGGTCCAAAGTAGTTTTGATGCATGATATAGCCTTTAGACACTTGTAGGAGTAGTTGCTATCAATTTTGTTGAGTTTGGTTCACTTCTATTTTGAGTCACTAAAAATTTCAGAAATTTTCAGAGAAAATGATGAGGAGATTGTTAAGAGGCTCTTCAAGTCAGGGTTCTAAAGAAAAGGAAAATGGAGAGAAGAAGAAACCCAAGTACAACCTTCCTCGCACTACGGAAGTTCAGCCGTGTGAATGGCCATGTGATGCATTCTTGGAGGTGGCCGGAATTTATGAGGATTTCTATTATTTGGCTGGGAATGCAGGCATCACCGACTTTCTCCATGATAAGTGTGATCAGTACCTCTTAGTCACTAATACTTTCGTGCAAAATTTTCACTTTCATGCTAGAAGATCACCACCCACGGTAGAATTTTATTTGTATGATGAGCATAAGGAGATGACGCTTTATGACTTTTGTGAGGTTTGCAAATTACCTTATGAAGGTAGCGTCGATGAGCCACGTCCTAGAGATGTGGAAGATTTTATTGATGAAGTTACCATAGGGGAAAGGAGAAAGGTGTCAGAAGCGGGAGTGGCTAGTTTACATTTTCCTGTTTTGTGCTATTACTCATTATTTGCTGGGAGATGTTTAATTGGTCACGGGGAGAGTGGAGGCCTTAGTGCTCCTGACCTTGCTATTTTGCGCCATGCTTTACTTCGTGATAGAACTTTTAGTTTGGGTGCTATGGTTGCTCGACGGTTGAGTTTAAACCGTACGAAGGGTCCTATCTTTGGAGGTATCTATGCCTCCCGCCTCGCTAAATGCTTCGAGATACCCATTAGGCACGATGTGGGAGAGGAGAAGCTGCTGCCCACTATATACTTAGATTATGACAATATGGTAGCACACGATTTTATTAAGAAAGACGATGACAAGAGACTCATTTATAACCTGGTATTTAGCGAGAAGACTTGTCAAATTATTACCTTGCCTGCACCTTCTTTGTTCAATTCATTCAGGTAGGTACTTCATCTTTCCTGCAGACATTTATGCATACTGGGAGGGGACGCGATCCCCAGTTCCTGAGCCAGAGCCATCACCTAATCCATATCAGGAGTCTATTTATCAGTGGAAGCCGCAGGAGCTCGTCAACCAGTGGAACCCCCAGGATCCTCCTCAGTACACCGGAGAGAACTACTTTGATCCATGGGCGTAGACCAACTTAGGCCAAAAGCCTAAGCTTGGGGGAGTACATATTTCTCACCGACATTACATTCATGTTCACACACTCATTCCAGTTGTCGGTGTTCATACTTTTTCATTGTATTATCCATGTTAGTTTACTTCCTTTTTCCTGCTTTCTTCTTGTGTGTTTGAAAAAACTTTGAGAAAAACAAAACAATTTTTTTTAGTTGTAGCTTATTGTGACAGCCTGGTTTTTGCCCTCTTTCTTTTTCTGGATTTTCTTGCCATTTGAATTTGAATTTGGGTTTTTGAATCAACTCACTTGGACTTAATCACTTGGGCATGTCCTTGATTTTCACCCAAGTGACCCATCTCTCTCTAAAACCATCATTTCATCTCTGATATATCCCAAAATGGCCCAAGGAATATTTTTCATAAATGAAAAATATTCATTTCCTTCTCTGAAAATCACCTCAGCAACATATGCTCCAAAGCAACCCGCATTTTTCTTGCCGACAAAAATCTGAGGAAATTCCCAAATATTCTTTGAACCTTGGCACACCTCCCTATGCAAAAATATTTCATCATTATTTGGAATATTTTTTCTACAGAAAATCTTTTCTATTCTGGCCTCAAAATGCAGTTTCTACAGCAAGTATATTATTCCTTGATCCAATGAAGCTGATTTTTCTTGAGCTTCATTACCCTCCTAAGAAAACCTTAACCCCAAGGGATCAGCCCTAAACTCCTTCTAGAACCTCTCCAAAAATAGTGCCCAAACTTCTGTCCAGAAACTTGCTAATGATCTCTTGTTCAATCTGATCGGCCTGGCAGTGTGCCATCTCGTCTCCTAGACTAAACACTGCACGGACAACACGATGGACATGGTTTGGCATCGCTTGGGTGTCGGTTTGGCCTAGCTAGCGTGGTGACCGCGTGTGGACACGGGCTCTGGCACGCGTTCAACGCGCTCTGCGCTGCGCCCGAGCCCCTGTTCAGCGCGTGCCCGTCTCAGCGCTCGCCGCCGACTGCCGCACTGCGCCACCAGCCTCGACTCATCGCGCTTGACCTCTCCCTGGCGCTCACTGACGCCGGAGCCGCCGCAGCGAGCATGGGCACGATGCGGCCAAAGCCACAATGCACCCGTGCCACTGTCTTCGTCTGCGCCCACGTTCCTGTGCTCGTCCGCGAGCTCCACAGTTGCCGCGTGATCGCTGAGCCCTTTCCACCTCTCCCTGGCACTCCTCGTCGCTGTGCGCCGCTTTCCAGAGAGCTCCGGCGGAGCCGAGAACCCCCAACCCCCTCCGCCTATAAATACCGAACCCCTGGCCTCTCCGAGCTCATCCATCCACTCCGCCATCCACCACAAGCAGTAGAAGAGCCGCAGCCCGGCCGGGCAGGCCTCGGGCCGCCGTCCTCAAGCTCGAGCTCGCCGGCGATCCCCTCTGCTTGCCCCCACCTCGCCACCACTCCTCGAGCTCCAGCTTCTCTTCAGGCGACTCCCTGTTGGTCCGTTGGTGCTAGCTGACCCCGTTGGAGCCCCTGAAATCGCCCCCTCCCGTCGTCTTCTTCAACTCCGGTGAGACCTGACCGCAGCCGCCGCTGGAGAGGAAGATTCCGAGCTGTTTCGGCCACCTCTCGACGTGCCACGGGTACAGGCAGGTGCGCCGTGACCCCCTCTATCCATCCCTCCCTCTCAAATCGCCCGACGAGCTCTCCTCGCCGGCGTGAGCTCCGGCGGAGCACCGCCACCCCTCTGTTTCTCTCTCCCTCTCTCCACACCCGACAGGTGGGGCCCACTATCATCCTCTCTACTCGCGCTCGAAGCGGTACAAGTGGAGGCGTATTCTCAGAATACGTGTTCGACGTCACCCCCCCTGGTTTCTTTTATTTGAATTTAATTCAAATATTTTGACCAGAAACTTTGACCAGCCACAACTTTTAAACCATAAGTCTAAATGAATTGATTTTTTTTGCATTGTGTTTGTGTTGAAATTCTCTAGCAGCACACCAAAGATGAGATTTTTCTCTGTTGCCTAGAATTTCTGGTGAGTTTCAGAAGTGTTCTTGATGTTTTCTTTTTATTGTTTTAATTGTTTTCAGAGGGAGAAGCTTGTCTTGAAGAGAACTAGGAGGAGTGTGACCCTCCTCTGAACTAAGGCAAGCCACACCAACAGTTGCATGGTGTCATTTCAATATTTATGATTTTTCCAACTTAAATATGAGTTATTTCATGCATTTAATTATTTAATGAATATGGTTCATGTTAGTTACTTTGTCATGTTAGGAATGCTTAGTTTACAGTAGAGTTTGAATGCATGGACTAATATGAGTTAGTATAGTTATTTTTGAAAGTATGGTTGTGATATGGGTATGATCGGTATTATTTCCATATGTGAGTTATTGATTTTTTTATATATGTTAAAGGCATAACTAGAATGTCAACATTTAAAACCAGTAAGTTGAAACCAGTGAGTTTAAGTGATGAGTAGTGCAAGTAGAATGATTCTATGATGTTGATCCGTTTACTTTTAGTGATATGTGAATATGATGCATGTCGGATAGCTGCATGTTCATGGCATATTGTGACTCGAGTTATTTTTTTATTTCAAAGTTAAACTTGATGTCAATCCAACTTGAACATAATGTTGATCGAGTCATGGTGCCACTGAATCGAGTTTTCCCAGTGCAACCACATTTGCCTTTATGGGAAGGCCGTTATTTGGACCGTTGTCATGCCTCTGGTCGGTACCTCCAACAAGGTAAGGTTATGGGCGTGCGGTACCCTGGCCCGGAAAGCAGACATAATCTTGTGCGCCCGTTGTTGTTATGGTACCTTGTCCCCGTTTGGGACCGTTATTTTGCCACGACGGTGGCCGTTGATGTCTTTGGTAGACATGGGGCCACCCATGACTTAGCTCAGTGGGGAGTTAGTCGGAGTGGCCGGGAGAGTGTCATGGCAATGGGAGGGTTCTATCGGAATGCCGTTGGTCCACCCGAATGGGAGTGCGAGGCCATGGATTTCGTGATGTGGGTACAGTGTACTAACCTCGGCAGAGTGTTTACTAATCTATCGATAGCCGCGTCCTCAGTTACGGACATAGCTCGTGAGTAAGTCACACCATGGATCAACATGATTAAGTAATCTTGCACACTAAATGATTATGCTTGGCACTGGTTAAGTGATGAGATTTGTGAGACCATGAAGATGGTCGTTATCGTGGGAACCAAAGTGTTGGTTCATTTGTGATCCGAGAGTGATCACCGTATGATGATGATGGTTACGAGATAACCCGTTCGGTAAGAGAGTCCGAGGGACTCGAAGCGCAAGTTTGATTCACTGCATTCGTAGCATGTTGTCGCATTGCATTTAACCTGCTTAATTGTCATGATGTTGTTCGCCATTATGCTTATGCTTGTTGTGAGCTTGCAAGTACATTCAATGTACTGACCTGGCGTGTCATGCCAGATTTCAGGAAAGTCTTACCGGATCGGAATGCTTCCCGTGTCTAGATCGTGTCCACGTTGGTGTCCCTGTGCTATGGAGTTCCGCTTCATCGTCGTTCCGCTGCCGCGTAGTTGTCGTGATCGAGGCCCCCTTCATGTTCATTAAATAATGTACATATTGTTCAGCTGCACCGGGTGTGCCGCTTGGCCTCGCTACTTGATGTAATATCGCACCTATGTTTCTGCTAGCATCAATAAAGCGGATATTTTCTGTACCAAGTTGTTGTGTGTTGCTAGAAGACTTGATCTCTGGGCTGGCAATGCAAGGTAAACCGGTTGCTCTGAGCCGGGGTGCCACAACGCTTGGTATCAGAGCCGCGCTGACTGTAGGACACGCTAGACTGTTGACGCGCTAGTTGGAACGGTTGCTAGTCTAGTTTTGAGTGCCGGTAGTAGTAGCAATTGGTTGCTGCATTGCATGCATTCTATTTGTTGTTGTTGCTAACCGTCTAATGATTGTGGGTGTAGATGCCTCCGGTTCCGTACCTGTATCAGTCCGAGCCAGCGCCCTACACCTCGCCGCATCTACTTCAGAATGTGTGGCGTCGACTCTACCTAGAGGGTGCTGATCCAGTATACCAGGTGTATCGGGAGTACCTGGCAGGCTCATTGTACGAGTATTACGCGAAGGTCACTTTACACCACAGTTCCCCTTCCGGCGCTTACACTCGTTCCTCTAAGGGTGGTTTCGCTTCCACGCCACCTCAGGCCATCCAGTTTGCTGCAATCAAGGCTCTTGTAGACCTGCGCTACAATGAGGTTCGCATGCAGAATCATCCAGGTTTCTACTTCTACCCGTCTCTGCATGAGAACGGGCGTATCCGCTTCCCTTTTATTGATTCGGCGTGTGATCGTCCTTCTAGCCACCTTTCTCGCTATATCACTGCCAGCTACCTCTTGATCTACGAGTTGGCCTGAGAGTTAACCCGAGCCCGTATAGCTCTTGCCGCCGCTCGTAATTGGAACCTTCCACCTGCTATCAGATTTACCCCGTTCGTTCCTCCAGTCTCTGCTTCCCCTGCTACCCCGGCGACCACTCAGAGTGCCACGACCACTCTGACCGTGATTCCTTGTAGTGCCCCTGCTGCATGGGCTTCCCTTATCGCTACTCCTGCAGCCCCTATGCTCCGGTCTCACCCCGCACCTGCCCCTGAGGGAGAGTCCTCGAGGCAGCGCCGTCGTGTCACTTTTAACCCGGAGGTTTCCACTATCAGTTCAGGATCCGAGTCTGGCTCAGGAGAGGACCCAGCAGAGCCAGCGGAACCAGCAGAGCACTAGAGCATCAGTGTATCCGCAGTTGTCATGAGGTTGATGTACGGGTGTAGCCATGCGTGTCATGATGTTTCGTTGCATGTATGAGAGTAGTCGAACCCGTCGTGATGTTTACCTTTCATGTATGAGTCTATGTATAATTATGTTGGAGCTTTTTATTCGCCTTGGTTTTCGCTGCTTTCTTTCGGGTTTGTCGCTTGCTTCTCTTCACATTTTTGGATGTTGCTCATCTCGGTTGCTCTATATTGGGAAAAACAAACAGTAGGATGACGCAGGGAGGCAGTAACAGTCACACTTGTGAGGATGTCCCTGTTCGTCGCTCGGCAAGGCAGGCAGGGAATTCCCCCGAGCCGTATCCTCCACCACCGCCTCCACCGCCACATCCGCCATCCACTGAACAAATCATGCGCATGTTCGAAGAAAGAAGGAACAATGATCTGATTGAGCTGTTGAAAAGTGTGCAAGCTATGGTTGGGCAGAATGGAAATCCATATGGTCATCACTCAAAGCTGTCAGACTTTCAGAGGACCAAGCCTCCCAGTTTCAGTCAAGTTATTGATCCTTTAGAAGCCGATGATTGGTTGCTGACTATTGAGAAAAAGCTTGAGATTGCTCGCACTGAAGAAGCTGACAAGGTTCCATTTGCTACACACTATCTTGAGGGAGCTGCCGCTATATGGTGGGATAATGCTAAAGCTATGTGGCCTGCGAACGAAGAAATTACTTGGACTAAATTCAAGGATCATTTCCGCAAGTACCATATTCCCACCGGTATTATGAAGGTCAAGCAGCGTGAATTCCTCGCTCTCACCCAAGGAAGCCTGTCAGTAAGTGAGTACCTGCATAAGTTCAATCATTTGGCCCGTTATTCTCTCTATGACGTGGCTACGGAAGAAAGGAAGATCGACAAATTTCTTGGAGGTCTGAATCAATACCTTAGGTGCACGCTCAGTATGCTCGACTTTCTGGATTTCCAGACTCTGGTAAACAAAGCCCTCATCGCAGAAAGAGAACACAAGCTCGTGCACGACAATAATCCTGCCAATAATGATCTTAAACGCAAGTTAGAGCCTAAGAAGGATGGACAACCAGTGCCGAAGGCTCGTACCTGGCAGCAGACTCAAGTTGAGTACAGGCCCAATTGGCAGCAGAACGTGAACAAGACCACTACTCAAGTCAAGAATGTCGTAACCAGCCCGGTGCGCGAAGAATGTCAACGCAACAATTCGTGCTTCAATTGTGGGCAAACCAGACATTATGCCAGACAGTGTCCCAAGGGCGGCAAGTCAAATGCTCCATTCAGGCCGCAAGTCAACCACGTGGGACCATATCATGGCCAGAAGACCATCCAAGGGCAAGTTCACCACCTCTCCGCAGATGAAGCCCAAGAGGACCCGGAAGTCGTCATCGGTATGTTTCTTGTTAATAGCATACCTGCAATAATTTTATTCGACTCTAGGGCTTCCCACTCCTTTGTTTCATGGAGTTTTGTTGCCCAAAACAAGTTTCCTTGCTTGATTTTGGGAAAAAGTATGATGGTCCAATCCCCGGGATCCGTGCTCAGAAGCAATCTGGTCTGCCGAAATTTGGAGATTGGTATCAAGGGAGTCACCTTCCCAGCTTCTTTGATAGTCATCAAGTCTGCCAAGTTGGATATTATTTTGGGAATGAATTGGTTGACCCAAAATCAAGTGTGCATCAACTGTGCGACCAGAGAAGTCACATTGACAAGTTAGGAAGGTCGGACTACAAAATTCTTTGCTCGAAGAAGCATACCCAAGAAATACATGGTCTTTACGGCTGTAGCGGAAGAATTGGAATTAATTCCTGTGGTCAGTGAGTTTCCAGATGTATTTCCTAAGGAATTACCAGGAATGCCACCAGACCGAGAGCTTGAGTTTGCAATTGACCTTGTGCCCGGGACCGCACCGTTGTACAAGAAGTATTATCGGATGCCTTCCTCAGAATTAGTGGAATTAAAGAAACAGCTTGATGAGATGCTTTAGAAAGGATACATCCGTCCAAGCTCTTCACCATGGGGATCACCCGCAATATTCGTGGACAAGAAAGACGGCAGTCTCCGTATGTGTGTGGATTACCGTCAGTTGAACGATGTCACTATCAAGAACAAATATCCACTTCCGAGGATTGATGATTTGTTCGATCAACTCAGTGGGGCAAAAGTATTCTGCAAGATTGATTTGAGGACCGGATACCACCAGCTCAAAATCAAGAAGGAAGATATTCCTAAGACCGCGTTCACTACTCGATACGGTCTTTATGAATATACAGTCATGTCTTTCGGCCTCACCAATGCCCCTGCCTTCTTCATGCATATGATGAATAAGGTATTCATGGACTTCTTGGATAAGTTTGTGGTGGTCTTCATCGATGACAATCTCATATACTCGAAAGGTGAGGAAGAACACAAGGGACATCTCCGAGCAGTCTTGCAAAGGCTTCATGACCATCAGTTATATGCGAAATTCAGCAAATGTGAATTTTGGCTCAAGCAAGTCGGATTTTTGGGGCATGTTCTTTCAGCAGAAGGCATAGCCGTAGATCCAAGTAAGGTGAAGGACATGCTTGATTGGACAGCACCCATGACAGTAACAGAGATCCGGAGTTTCCTTGGATTAGCCGGATACTACCGCCGCTTCATTGAAGGCTTCTCTAAGATTGCCAAGCCAATGATAGAACTCCTCAAGAAAGATAAGAAGTTTGAATGGACTGAGGACTGTGAGAAAAGCTTCTAGGAGCTAAAGACTAGACTGACAACAGCGCCTGTGTTGACCCTTCCAGACATCTACCGCAGCTTTGATGTATACTGTGACGCATCCAGGAGAGGTATTGGATGTGTACTCATGCAAGATGGCAAAGTTGTAGCCTACGCATCTCGGCAGCTACGACCCCACGAAGGGAATTATCCTACACATGATTTGGAATTGGCCGCAGTTGTGCGCGCTTTAAAAATTTGGAGACACTACCTTATTGGCAAAAGATGTCAAATATTTACCGACCACAAGAGTCTCAAGTACATATTCACTCAACCAGACTTAAACCTTCGACAGCGAAGATGGCTAGAGTTGGTCAAGGATTATGATCTTGGAATAAATTACCATCCCGGTAAGGCCAATGTTGTTGCCGATGCTCTCAGCCGCAAGACTGCCAGTTTGAACGCCTTGATGGAGTCCTTGCCTCCCGAACTCCAAGAAGAGATCGCTCAGCTTAATTTGGTTATCGTTGATGCTGATCTTGCCAATATGTTGGAAGTTGCTCCTACCCTCGTGGATGAAATCCGCATGGCCCAGCAAGATGACGCAGCCCTGCAACACCATGTCAAGCGTATGCAAGAAGGCAAGACCCAAGATTTCTCTAAGGATAAGCAAGGTACTCTAAGGTTTTGAGGGCGGATTTGTGTACCTGAGCAAGCAAACCTGAGAAAGAAGATCTTGGAAGAAGCACACGAATCTTCGTACTCGATTCACCTAGGAGGTACCAAAATGTATGAAGACCTGCGACAGATATTTTGGTGGGATGGAATGAAGAAAGATATCGCCTATTTTGTTGCTTGCTGTGATATATGCAACAAAGTGAAAGTGGAACACCAGAAACCCGCTGGACTACTTCAACCTCTACCCATTCCACAATGGAAGTGGGATGATGTCTGCATGGATTTCGTCACCGGTCTACCAAGAACTCACCGAGGCAATGATGCAGTATGGGTTGTGGTGGACACGCTGACTAAGGTAGCTCACTTTATTCCCATCTGAACCACTTACCGAGCCAATCAACTCGCACAGCTGTATGTGTCCAGAATAGTCAGTTTGCATGGAGTGCCAAGAACTATCACTTCAGACCGAGGTTCTCTCTTTACCTCAGCATTCTGGTCATGTCTCCATCAAGCTTTGGGGACTGCCCTAAAGTACAGCACGGCCTATCATCCTCAGATAAACGGGCAGACTGAGCGAGTAAATCAAATACTTGAAGATATGCTCCGAGCATGTGCTTTGGCCCAAGGACCCAAGTGGGAAGATTGTCTGCCGTATGCTGAGTTCTCCTACAACAACAGTTTCCAGACCAGTCTGAAGATGTCACCATATGAAGCTTTGTATGGCCGTAAGTGCCGCACTCCGCTAAACTGGTCTCAAATCGGAGATAGCCGCATTTTTGGAACTGACTTAATGATGGAGGCTGAAAAGCAAGTCAAGGAGATTCGAGACAGACTGCAGTTGGCAAAGTCACGACAAAAGAGTTACTATGACGCAAAGCACCGTCAGATCAACTTTGAACCCGGAGAGCATGTGTACCTCTGAGTCACACCTATGAAAGGAGTCAAGAGATTTCAGACCTGAGGAAAACTGGCACCCAAATATATTGGTCCGTTCCCAGTTATGTCCCGAGTTGGTACCGTTGCATATCTGTTGGAATTGCCACCGGAATTGTCAGAAGTACACAATGTGTTCCATGTCTCACAGCTGAGAAGGTGTATCTTGCCACCCGAGAAAAGGACTAATATGGCAGAGATAGAGCTTGCTAAGGATTTAACCTATGAGGAGAGACCGTTCCGAATATTGGATGAGACAGAAAGAGTCACTCGCAGTAAGGTGATAAAGTTTTATAAGGTTCAGTGGGAGCATCATACCGAGGAAGAAGCGACTTGGGAACGAGAGGAATTTTTGTGGGCAGCCTATCCAGAATTGTTTTCCCAAGCAACCAAATCTCGAGGACGAGATTCATCCTAAGTGGGGGAGGTTTGTGCCAGCCTTGTTTTTGCCCTCTTTCTTTTTCTGGATTTTCTTGCCATTTGAATTTGAATTTGGGTTTTTGAATCAACTCACTTGGACTTAATCACTTGGGCATGTCCTTGATTTTCACCCAAGTGACCCATCTCTCTCTAAAACCATCATTTCCTCTCTGATATATCCCAAAATGGCCCAAGGAATATTTTTCATAAATGAAAAATATTCATTTCCTTCTCTGAAAATCACCTCAGCAACATATGCTCCAAAGCAACCCTCATTTTTATTGCCCACAAAAATCTGAGAAAATTCCCAAATATTCTTTGAACCTTGGCACACCTCCTTGTGCAAAAATATTTCATCATTATTTGGAATATTTTTGCTACAGAAAATCTTTTCTGTTCTGGCCTCAAAATGCAGTTTCAACAGCAAGTATATTATTCCTTGATCCAATGAAGCTGATTTTTCTTGAGCCTCATTACCCTCCTAAGAAAACCTTAACCCCAAGGGATCAGCCCTAAACTCCTTCTAGAACCTCTCCAAAAATAGTGCCCAAACTTTTGTCCAGAAACTTGCTGATGATCTCTTGTTCAATCCGGTCGGCCTGGCAGTGTGCCATCTCGTCTCCTAGACTAAACACTTCATGGACAACACGATGGACATGGTTTGGCATTGCTTGGGCATCAGTTTGGCCTAGCTAGCGTGGTGACCGCGTGTGGACACGGGCTCCGGCATGCGTTCGACGCGCTCTGCGCTGCGCCTGAGCTCCTGTTCAGCGCGTGCCCGTCTCAGCGCTCGCCGTCGACTGCCGCACCGTGCCACCAGCCTCGACTCATCGCGCTTGAACTCTCCCTGGCGCTCGCCGATGCCGGAGCCGCCGCAGCGAGCACGGGCATGACGCGGCCAAAGCCACAGTGCACCCGTGCCACTGTCTTCGTCCGCGCTCGTGTTCCTGTGCTCGTCCGCAAGCTCCACAGTTGCCGCGTGATCGCTGAGCCCTCTCCACCCCTCCCTGGCACTCCTCGTTGTCGTGCGCCGCTTTCCAGAGAGCTCCGGCGGAGCCGAGAACCCCCAACCCCCTCCACCTATAAATACCAAACCACTGGCCTCTCCGAGCTCATCCATCCACTCCGCCATCCACCACAAGCAATAGAAGAGCCGCAGCCCGGCCGGGCAGGCATCGGCCGCCGTCCTCAAGCTCGAGCTCGCCGGCGATCCCCTCTGCTAGCCCCCACCTCTCCACCACTCCTCGAGCTCCAGCTTCTCTTCAGACGACTCCCTGTTGGTCCGTTGGTGCCAGCTGACCCCGTTGGAGCCCCTGAAATCTCCCCCTCCCGCCGTCTTCTTCAACTTCGACGAGACCTGACCGCAGCTGCCGCAGGAGAGGAAGATTCCGAGCTATTCCGGCCACCTCTCAACATGCCACAGGTACAGGCAGGTGCGCCGTGACCCCCTCTAGCCATCCCTTCCTCTCAAATCGCCCGACGAGCCCTCCTCGCCGGCGTGAGTTCCGGCGGAGCACCGCCACCCCTCTGTTTCTCTCTCCCTCTCTCCACACCCGACAGGCGGGCCCCACTGTTAGCTTCTCCACTCGCGCCCAAAGCGGTACGAGTGGAGGCGTATTCTCAGAATACGTGTTCAACGTCACCCCCCTGGTTTCTTTTATTTGAATTTAATTAAAATATTTTGACCAGAAACTTTGACCAGCCACAACTTTTAAACCATAAGTCCAAATGAATTGATTCTTTTTGCATTGTTTTCGTGTTGAAATTCTCTAGCAGCACACCAAAGATGAGATTTTTCTCTGCTGCCTAGAATTTCTGGTGAATTTCAGAAGTGTTCTTGATGTTTTCTTTTTATTGTTTTAATTGTTTTCAGAGGGAGAAGCTTGTCTTGAAGAGAACCAGGAGGAGTGTGACCCTCCTCTGAACTAAGGCAAGCCACACCAACAGTTGCATGGTGTCATTTCAATATTTATGATTTTTCCAACTTAAATATGAGTTATTTCATGCATTTAATTATTTAATGAATATGGTTTATGTTAGTTACTTTGTCATGTTAGGAATGCTTAGTTTACAGTAGAGTTTGAATGCATGGACTAATATGAGTTAGTATAGTTAGTTTTGAAAGTATGGTTGTGATATGGGTATGATCGGTATTATTTCCATATGTGAGGTATTGATTTTTTTTATATATGTTAAAGGCATAACTAGAATGATGACATTTAAAACCAGTAAGTTGAAACCAGTGAGTTTAAGTGATGAGTAGTGCAAGTAGAATGATTCTATGATGTTGATCCATTTACTTTTAGTGATATGTGAATATGATGCATGTCGGATAGCTGCATGTTCATGGCATATTGTGACTCGAGTTATTTTTTTATTTCAAAGTTAAACTTGATGTTAATCCAACTTGAACATAATGTTGATCGAGTCATGGTGCCACTGAATCGAGTTTTCCCAGTGCAACCACATTTGCCTTTATGGGAAGGCCGTTATTTGGCCCGTTGTCATGCCTCTGGTCGGTACCTCCAACGAGGGAAGGTTATGGGCGTGCGGTACCCTGGCCCGGTAAGCAGACATAACCTTGTGCGCCCGTTGTTGTTATGGTACCTTGTCCCCGTTTGGGACCGTTATTTTGCCACGACGGTGGCCGTTGATGTCTTTGGTAGACATGGGGCCACCCATGACTTAGCTCAGTGGGGAGTTAGTCGGAGTGGCCAGGAGAGTGTCATGGCAATGGGTGGGTTCTTCGGAATGCCGTTGGTCCACCCGAATGGGAGTGCGAGGCCATGGATTTCGTGATGTGGGTACAGTGTACTAACCTCTGCAGAGTGTTTACTAATCTATCGATAGCCGCATCCTCGGTTACGGACATAGCTCGTGAGTAAGTCACACCATGGATCAACATGATTAAGTAATCTTGCACACTAAATGATTATGCTTGCCACTGGTTAAGTGATGAGATTTGTGAGACCATGAAGATGGTCGTTATCGTGGGAACCAAAGTGTTGGTTCGTTTGTGATCCGAGAGTGATCATCGTATGATGATGATGGTTACGAGATAACCCGTTTGGTAAGAGAGTCCAAGGGACTCGGAGCACAAGTTTGATTCACTGCATTCGTAGCATGTTGTCGCATTGCATTCATAGCATGTTGTCGCATTGCATTTAACCTGCTTAATTGTCATGATGTTGTTTGCCATTATGCTTATGCTTGTTGTGAGCTTGCAAGTACATTCAATGTACTGACCTTGCGTGTCATGCCAGATTTCAGGAAAGTCTTACCGGATCGGAATGCTTCCCGTGTCTAGATCGTGTCCACATCGGTGTCCCTGTGCTATGGAGTTCCGCTTCGTCGTCGTTCCGCTGCCGCGTAGTTGTCATGATCGAGGCCCCCTTCATGTTCTTTAAATAATGTACATATTGTTCAGCCACACCGGGTGTGCCGCTTGGCCTCGCTACTTGATGTAATATCGCACCTATGTTTCCGCTAGCATCAATAAAGCGGATGTTTTCTGTACCAAGTTGTTGTGTGTTGCCAGAAGACTTGATCTCTGGGCTGGCAATGCAAGGTAAACCGGTTGCTCTGAGCCAGGGTGCCACACTTATTTCCCTACCATGCTTAGTTGTAGTATTAAAGAAAACCCAAAAAGATTTCTCGTTCTTCTTTTTCTTGATGGGAGCTTTCCCGTGTAAATAATTTTTCTCGTTCCTGTTTTACTTTCTTCAGACAAACAAAAACTCCAAAAACATTTCAGTGTGTTTCTTTGAAATTCTTTTCTTTTCTTTGGGGGTCGAGAGGAGAAGACCACGATGAAAATGTTGAGTGGCTCTCATATGCATTATTGTTCATCTAATGAAGAGCCCATATTACCTTGTCTTCTCCTTTGAATAAATGTTTGCAGATTCCAGCTTAGTCCAATGCACGTGCACTATTATTATTATTCACATCGTTCGGTCGTGCAAGTGAAAGGCAATAATGACGATATATGATGAAATGATTGAGATGGAGAAAAGCTGGTATGAACTCAACCTATCTTGTTTTTGTAAATATGATTAGTTCTTCATTCCTGATTCAGCCTATTATGAATGAAACATGTTTGCAATGACAATTAGAGATTATAGTTACTCATGCCATGCTTAATTAGCTAGGAGTGTATAATGGTTTACCTTGCATGCCAACATGCTTTTAAAATGGTTGTGATGTAGTATGATAGGATGGTATCCTACTTTGAATGATTCGAGTGGCTTGACTTGGCACATGTTCACACATGTAGTTGAAACAAAATCAACACAGCCTCCACGATATTTATGTTCATGGTGATTTATATCCTACTCATGCTTGCACTCAATGTTGGTTACTCTCAATGCATGTTTATGACTGTTGTCGCTCCCTAGTTGGTCGCTTCCCAGTCTTTTGCTAGCCTTCACTTGTGCTAAGCGGGAATACTGCTTGTGCATCCACTTCCATAAACCCAAAGTTGTTCCATGTGAGTCCACCATACCTTCCTATATGCGGTATTTACCTGCCGTTCCAAGTAAATTTGCATGTGCCAAACTCTAAACCTTCAAATGATGCCCGAATCGCTCGTGTGGTGACTGGGGGCTGTCAGTATCTTCCATGCTAGGTGGGTTATTCTCACGATGAGTGGACTCCGCTCATCATTCACGAGAAAATGGCTGGTAATCGGGATGCCCAGTCCCATGCTCAAATCAAATCAAAATAAATTAAAACAAAACTCCCCCAGGATTGTTGCTTGTATGGACGGTACCCGTTGTTTCGGACCAGCCGTGGAGTGTGCTTGTTGGTTGAGGGGGAGTAAAAAAAAACTTTACCATTCTGTTTGGGAACCGCCTATAATGTATGTAGCATGGAAGATATCGAGATCTCTTGGTCGTTATGTTGACAATGAAAGCATACCGCTCAAAATTATATTCATCTCTGTTTCAAAAAGCTCGAGCTCTGGCACCTCTGCAAATCCATGCTTCCCTCTGCGAAGGGCCTATCTATTTACTTTTATGTTGTGTCATCATTCTCTTATAAAAAGCACCAGTTAGAGAGCACCACTGTCATTTGTATGCTTTGCTATTAATTGATATTGAGTATGACTGTGACTGGATCTCTTTTACCATGAATTACAATATCTAGTCAATCCTTGATCTTCAGGGGTGCTCTGCATTTATGTTTTGCGGTCTCAGAAAGGGCTAGTGAGATACCATCTTGTTATATCATATCATGATTGTTTTGGAAAATTGTTGTCATCCGAGATTTATTATTATTACTCGCTAGTTGATTGTGCCATTGATATGAGTAAACGTGAGACCTAAATGTTATTGTGAATATGGTTAGTTCATAATCTTTGCTGAAAACCTGAATGCTGGCTATACATATTTGCAACAACAAGATCAAACAGAGTTTGTAAAAGTTTTACTTTATCACTTTCAGTTTGTCAACTGAATTGTTTGAGGACAAGCAATGGGTTAAGCTTGGGGGAGTTGATACGTCTCCATCGTATCTACTTTTCCAAACTCTTTTGCCCTTGTTTTGGACTCTAATTTTCATGATTTGAATGGAACTAACCCGGACTGACGCTGTTTTCAGCAGAATTGCCATGGTGTTATTTTTGTGCAGAAATAAAAGTTCTCGGAATGACCTGAAACTTCACGGAGAATATTTTTGGAATAAATAAAAAATATTGGCGAAAGAATCAACCGAGGGGGACCCAACGCCTGTCCACAAGGGTGGGGGGCGCGCCCCCTAGCTTGTGGGTCCCATGAAGCTCCACCGACCTTAACTCCAACTCCATATATTCACGTTCGGGGAGAAAAAAAATAAGAGAGAAGGATTCATCGCGTTTTACGATACGGAGCCACCGCCACCTCCTGTTCTTCCTTGGGAGGGCAGATCTGGAGTCCGTTCAGGGCTCCGGAGAGGGGAAATCATCGCCATCATCATCAACAACCATCCTCCATCACCAATTTCATGATGCTCACCGCCGTGCATGAGTAATTCCATCATAGGCTTGCTGTACGGTGATGGGTTGGATGAGATTTATCATGTAATCGAGTTAGTTTTGTTAGGGTTTGATCCCTAGTATCCACTATGTTCTAAGATTGATGTTGCTATGACTTTGGTATGCCTAATGCTTGTCACTAGGGCCCGAGTGCCATGATTTCAGATCTGAACCTATTATGTTTTCATGAATATATATGTGTTCTTGATCCTATCTTGCAAGTTATAGACACCTATTACGTGTTATGATCCACATACCCCAAGGTGACAATAATTGGGATTCTTTTCGGTGATGATCGTAGTTTGAGGAGTTCATGTATTCACTAAGTGCTAATGCTTTGGTCTGGTTCTCTATTAAAAGGAGGCCTTAATATCCCTTAGTTTCCATTAGGACCCCGCTGCCACGGGAGGGTAGGACAAAAGATGTCATGCAAGTTCTTTTCTATAAGCACATATGACTATACACGGAATACATGCCTACATTATATTGATGAATTGGAGCTAGTTCTGTGTCACCCTAGGTTATAACTGTTGCATGATGAATGCCATCTGACATAATTATCCATCATTGATCCATTGCTTACGAGCTTTTCACATATTGATCTTTGTTTCGTTACTTTTCCGTTGCTACTGTTACGATTGCTACAAAACTGTTACTGTTACGTTTGCCACTATTACCGTTACTTCCATACTACTTTGCTGCAGATATTAAGTCTTTTAGGTGTGGTTGAATTGACAACTCAGCTGCTAATACTTGAGAATATTCTTTGGCTCCCCTTGTGTCGAATAAATAAATTTGGGTTGAATACTCTACCCTCGAAAACTGCTGCGATCCCCTATACTTGTGGGTTATCAGCGGCCATCGCCGACACCGAGAAATAGTAGACCACGGGAGCCGCCGCCGCTCCGAACCCATGAAGGCTACGACCACCGCGTCGCCGACATAGACACCCGGTGTGTTGCCCGGTTTGGCTCAAAACATCATGGACCCCAGCCGCGGCCGCCATTAGAGATTATACCTGCTTCCAGAAGTTATTCATGTTTAGTTAAAAAATGTCCAAAATATACTTAATTTCGTATGGTCTTGTTTTGTTGTGCTCGCACTGATAGTAAGAGCTAGAGATTTTTCTTTATTTATAACTCTCCTCACATTATTTTGCTTTGAAGTGATCATGGTTGTGGACATTATCTATGAATGTGAAGATATCTGTGAACATGAGTTCGATGTGGAACTTGAACTTGGAATGTTGGACTTCCGTGTGAACTATACCATGTCCAATGGTTCGTTTGTTATTGTTCGAAAAGTAATGGCTGTTATTACATGACCCGAAAAAAATTTATTTTGTGCCACTCGGCATCGCAGACTTACATACATCTCAGTAGATGCACGGACATCACAACAGGCATGCTGACTGGATAAACATTTGAACCTAGCTATTATGAATGAAAATTGTATTGGCAACAGTTTTAGATAGCAGGAGACGCCTAGCCTGCTCTGCCTCTGCTAGTTTCTTTCTGGCTTCTTCCATCTCTTCTTTGGCTTGGGTGAAGAGAGCATCTAATTGCTCTTTTCGCTTCTTCAGGAACTCAGCTACATTCTCAAGGGCTGCTGCACGCTTTCTTTCAGCCTTTACTAGAGCAACGAGGACACAAAACACTTGACGACTCTACCTGGCTTGTCAGTAATCCAGCATCATCTGGGAATTTGCACCTTGTGTCTAATCCGGCATCATTAGGGAAATGGCACCTTGTGTGTAATCCAATCTCATTTTGGAAACATGATCTCGAGGTTGACCATACTTCCCTCCTCACAGGAACTGCTTCCTGACATGAAGAAGTTACTTATTTTTTAGATCAATAGACAGAGCTCCCCAGATCCATTAAGTAGAAGCCCGATAAACAGGACTAGGAGAAGTGAATTCAAAAGGAGAAATATAAAAATAGACTGCAAGGTGAGAACACCCACTTCCTACACCAAGCTAAAAAGGAAAGCATTAGGACGATTAAGACTGTGCTTATTACATATCAAGCAGAGCCAGCTTATAGAAATTACGACATATACATCGAATAACACAAGGCTAAGAGAAATAGAAAAACCAGCAGAGGGGTGCACTAAGCCAAGGGTTGCTGCAGCAAAACAATCGGCAACCAGATGATCTCCAGGGCATCTGTAGGCGCGTTTGACTGACTAGCTTCAACACTAAATTACAAAAGATTCATCCTACGGCATGGTGGGTCCACTGAGTAAATTGAGATCCTACAAATGATCGAGAGCCTAATCAAGTGTACAGGAAATTGTTTGTCTCACCTATTGTTGTTTAATAAACTGCCACACTGCTGGATTGCATGGCAAGAACCCTAGCCAAGCAGACAACATGGTTTGACGCTGTTTTTGGCTCGGGGCTTGCCCAGGGCCTGGTCTGGTCCTGTGTTCACTACTTCTGCCAGACACATACCATGTCAAAGTAAAAAAAATGATCAAAAGAGGGGTCTCCCTTCGATTTCATTAACGAAACCATCAAGGACACAAAAAACATCCACCACTGCTAGTCAGGTTCTCAATGTCAAAGTAATTGAAAGGTTGTTACTTACCAAAGCTCGTTTTACAGGTTCGGTGCAGCTCCTCTTTAACTTGCGACGTTCCTTGAAGATGTCCCCAACATCCCGTATTTGGTCTTCATTGCTCCTCTGCATGTTCGCATTCGTAGTTTTAAAATCTCAACATGGCAAGAAAAATATAGTAATACTCACGCATCTTGTGGGCAACATTAAAGCACTCATCTGCCATGTTAGCACGAGTGATTTTTAATATCCTACTATGTGGCTCTTCAAATTTGCTAGAACTACGTTGTGGTTTCATTTTGAGTGAATAGAACATGGGGATCACCTCCCTACAATTCTAAAAATCTTTCCATCATTTGCGACACTACTGGTTACAGATGAAGAACCTACCCAAGCTCAGCGCAATACAGGAGCGACGCACAATGACAAGATGATATTCTGTTGGACAATGCAAGCGGTGGACGAGTGCAAGTAATTGTTTATAGCTTGCATAATCGGAACATAATCGGTACTACACATGTACTGGTAAGAGAATCAATATACACATTACCAATCGAGGAGGAGTACGAAGGTCGCGGCGGTGTCTGTGCATCATGGTTGGCAACGGGAGTCAGTTCATTGTCAACGACGGTGGTGCTGTTGCGCTTGGCGTCGGCTTCCGGGAAGCAGATCCGAGACCATGGAAGACGGCACCGGGGAAGCGGCTCCATGTATGATGACAACGGCGGACTGGCTCCAGTGCGGTGTACGACGTTGTCAATGAGGCAGATGCACTACGGTGGACAAGTGCGCCGATGAAGAAGGGGAGGAGTAGCAAGGTGCTGCAGTGCCGTGGAGAAGTCTATTTTGCGGTGGGATAGAAAATGGGGAGTAATGAGGAGTACTCTGGGTGTCGGGGTGAGGTTGGATGGGTGGGGTGAACGTGAAGTTACCAAAACAGCCCCTGGCCAACCAGCATCCGTCGGCCTGTTTGACCATGGGTATGATGGTAACTTTGCATTGGTCGAATCTGAGTCGCGGGAGATCTCGATGGAAGCGGGAGATTTTGCCCCTGACCTGAAATTTTGTAACACTGTACTACTCCCTACTCCCCGTCTGGCGTGTTGGGTGATTGGGCTAAGAAGCTAGGAATACTACTAGTACTCCCTCCGTTTTTATTTACTCTGCATATTAGGTTTGACTGAAGTCAGACTTCCTAAAGTTTGACCAAGTTTATAGAAAAAATATAACATTTACCATAACAAATCTGTATGATGTGAAATTACATTCAATAATGAATCTAATGGTATTGATTTGTTATTGTATATGTTAATATTTTTGTTTATAAACTTTGTTAGAGTTTACAAAACTTGACTTTGACCAATGCTAATACGCGGACTTAAATAAAAATGGAGGGAGTACACATCTGTTTTCTTAGTTTGTTGTGGCATTAATTATTTGTTGTAATTGTGAAATAAATATATTAAGCTATTGACTTCGAATGTAATGGTTTATACAATTCAATATTTAGAATCGTTGTTGAATTCCAAGATGAATACCAGGACTATAGTACTTCATAATATGCTCAAACTCACATAATCCAACTCAAATGAAAATCTAAATGCATTTCATAGTTATTAATTTGTTGGATGTAACAAAACCAACCATAACTCTACATGATCCTATCTAAAGCAATTTTCAGAACACATCCCAATGTGTGAATGAAACTTAGAGAGTTTGTGGAGATGGAGCAATGGCGGGAGAGATATGTGTGCGCTCAACATACAAGATATACACCCAGTGGAAGAAAGAGACAAAGGATGGGAAAGATTGTATATATGTGAACGAGAGAGTAGGAGAGAAACCGAGAGAGAGAGAGAGGGGGAGAGAGAGAGGGAGGGAGGAAGTGTGCGAGAGAGGGATATATATATATATATATGTATATAGAGGAAGAAGTTAGGTCTGTGAGAAAGATAGAGACATGTAATATAAGGAGTGAGATGTGTGTGCATCGAGATTTTGTACTTGTGGAAGGAGAAGAGACAAAAGGTTTGATGAGAGAGCTCAAAAGAACATGGACTAGAGGGGAATTTTGTGGGCCGAGGGATTGATAATTTTGTGCGGGAGGGAGGGAGAGGGGGAGAGAGAGAGAGGGGAAAGGAGTTACTCAGCCGTCGTCACGTCATCCTGCTTCCGAATGGTCCCGCGGTCTCTAGTGCGGTCTAGTCGTCGTCTTCATTCTTCCCGATGCCCTCCTTGAAGATCAAGGTGGTGTGCATGTGGGGGTGCAGATAAGCACAAGCGACAGTGGTTGCTATATAACCTTTGATGGGGATGGATAGTGTGCTCGGGGGGGGGGGGGGGATTGTGCGTGTCAAATATCGAGAGAAATCAAACCTATGGAGAGAATGTGTGTGCATAGTGAGCATGCGAGAGAGGCTAATGGTGCGAGATAGATGCATCATGTGCGTCATTGTTTAAGCAATATAGAGAGATCATGTGCGGGATACAAAGATAGGACTATGGGGAGTGTGTTGCTAGGCAAAGAGACATATTGAGAGATAAATATGTGTGTGCGTGGTACATGGTGTGTATGTGACAGAGAGGTACATGCATGGCAAATAGGGTTTTCATGAAGAGACTGTGTGTGCGAGATAGAGAGCAATGTAGGGGCCTTGAGGCGGGCAGGGGCTGGGTGAGGGTGTCAACATGTGTGCGTTGATACATGTGTTACATGCGATTGTGTGAGGGACGGTCGAATCGAGAGAGATGGTTGTTGTGTTACGGATGCTCCTTTCTCTCTCTCACACGCACACACAAAAAACACAAATAGAAGACCATTCTCTCATGTATACACAATATCTCGGTATATCTCTATGTCTCACTCATACATGATCATTTGCACATTCACACCTCTCTATGACTATCACACGCACACCGCCTCCACATTGCCCTTCCGCCACAACACACATGTAGACACATACACGCGTTCTCTCTCCGTTAGACACACATAATCTCTATTTTTTTTGTAGGGGGCACCTAAAACGTCCAAATCCAAATAATCATGAACTGAAGCTAAATACAAATATATGGAAATATTGTAGCGTGAGGAACTTTTCCAGCAAAAAAATTTAGTGTAATATTTGGGGATTGTTTTCACACACACAAAAAGGATCGGTCGATGTCCTTCCAGCGCGACACCGTGACGCACCTTTCGATCGACCACGCGTGCACGCGCTTGCACAGGATTCCGTATCGATGTTGTGCTAACTAATGTGGTGTATAAGCACGGCCGTGATGCACGCGCTTGCACATGATTAAGTGTACTAGTACGGTGTTCTTTTAAGTTTGACCAACCCTATAACCAAGCTCCCATAAGCGCACTCATCAGTATGCTGCCACCGCCGTTGCGCATGCGTACAGTCGCTGCAGTACTGTATGGTGTAGTACTATCACTGCCATGTGGGACCTGGCCCCACATGTCATCCGCACTACAACACCGTACGGTACTGCAGAGGATCTCAACCCCTCGCCCGCTCACGTCGTCTGCAGTCCCTCCTCGTGATGACTCCGCTCTGCCAAGCACGCGAGCAGGTCGAGCCGCGTCTATGCCCGTGATAACCCACAAGTATAGGGGATCGCAACAGTTTTCGAGGGTAGAGTATTCAACCCAAATTTATAGATTCTACACAAGGGGAGCCAAAGAATATTTGTAAGTATTAGCAGTTGAGTTGTCAATTCAACCACACCTGGAGATCAAATATCTGCAGCAAAGTGATCAGTAGCACAGTAATATGATAGTTTGATAGCAGTGGTAACGGTAACAGGAGTAATAACAGTAGCAATAGCAATAGTAACTTAGCAAGAACAATATGTGGAAAACTCGTAGGCATTGGATCGGTGAATTCGTTGGATGATATTCATCATATATCAGTCATAACCTAGGGCGACACAGAACTAGCTCCAGTTCATAAATATAATGTAGGCATGTATTCCGTAAATAGTCATACGTGCTTATGGAAAAGAACTTGCATCACATCTTTTGTCCTACCCTCTCGTGGCAGCGGGGTCCATAAGGAAACTAAGGGATATTAAGGCCTCCTTTTAATAGAGAACCAGAACAAAGCATTAACACATAGTGAATACATGAACTCCTCAAACTACTATCATCACCGGAAAGTATCCCAATTACTGTCACCCTGGGGTTTACGGATCATAACACGTAATAGGTGCATATGACTTGCAAGATCGGATCTAGAGCATAGATATAATGGTGAAAACATAAACGGTTCAGATCTGAAATCATGGCACTCGGGCCCTAGTGACAAGCATTAAGCATAGCAAAGTCATAGCAACATCAATCTCAGAACATAGTGGATACTAGGGATCAAGCCCTAACAAAACTAACTCGATTACATGATGAATCTCATCCAGCTCCTCACCGACTAGCGTGCCTATGAAGGAATTACTCACTCCTGATGGGGAGCATCATGGAATTGGTGATGGAGGATAGTTGGTGATGACGAAGACCGAAGATTCCCCTCTCCGGAGCCCCGAACGGGCTCCAGATCTGGCCTCCCGATGAAGAACAAGAGGTGGTGGCGGCTCCGTATCGTAAAATGCAATGAAACTTCCTCCCTTATTTTTTCTCCGAAAATAGGATTTTATAGCGTCAGGATTAGGGTCAGCGGAGCCCCGAGGGCCCCACCACCCACTAGGGCGCGCTAGAGGGGGTGGCGCGCCCTGGTGTCTCGTGGGCAGCCAGGGCACCCCCTCCAATGGGTCTTGGTTCTAGTATTTTTTATTTATTCTAAAATAATTCTCCAAAAAGTTTTGTCCAATTCCGAGAACTTTTATTTCTGCACAAAAAACATCACCATGGTAGTTCTGTTGAAAACAGCGTCATTTCGGGTTAGTTTCATCCAAATCATGCAAATTAAAGTCCAAAATAAGAGCAAAAGCCTTAGGAAAAGTAGATACGATGGAGACGTATCAACTCCCCCAAGCTTAACCCATTGCTTGTACTCAAGCAATTCAGTTGACAAATTGAAAGTGATAAAGAAAAAAAATTACGAACTCTTTTGTTCTTGTTTACATATATATGCTTAAGTAGCACCCAGGTTTTCAGCAAAGATCATGACTGACCATGTCAACAATAACTCTTAAAAATTATATTAACTCATATCAATGGCATAATCAACTAGCGAGCAATAATAAAATATCTCAAATACCAACACTTTGTGAAAACAATCATGATATAATATGACAGTAATGGTATCTCACTAGCCCTTTCTGAGACCGCAAAACATAAATGCAGAGCACCTCCAAAGTTCAAGCAACGACTAAAGATTGTAATTCATGGTAGAAGAGATCTAGTCATGATGCATTCAACATGAACTAAACACAATGCATGAGGATGACAATAGTGCTCTCAGGTATGGCGCTTGTTTGAGAAGGTGATGACTCAACATAAAAGTAAATAGATAGACCCTTCGTAGAGGGAAGCAGGTATTTGCAGAGGTGCCAGAGCTCAAAGCTTAAATCAGAGAGAAATATAATTTTGGGAGGTGCACCCTTCCTGTCAACGTTACGACCAAGTGTTTTCAATATCTTCCATTCTAAACAAATTAGCGGCGGTTCCCAAGTGGTAAAAGTAAAAGTTTACTCCCCCTCCACCAACAAACACAAGCCATGGCTAACCGAATCCACGGGTGCCTTCCATACTAACAACAGTCCCGGGGGAGTTTTGTTTAATTATTTGCAATTTTTGATTTTGGGACTGGGCATCCCTATTACCAGCCCCTCCCGTGCAAGGACGAGTGAATAAACACTCATCATGAGAATAACCCGCTTAGCATGGAAGATACTGACCACCCCTGTCGCTGCATGAGCGGTCCAGGCACACAAAACAGATGTTCATTTGAAATTTTAGAGGTGGCACATGCAAATTTACTTGGAACGGCAGGGTAATACCGCATATAGGTAGATATAGTGGACTCATATGGAATAACTTTTGGTTTAAGGATTTGGATGGACAAGAAGTATTTTCGCTTAGTACAGGCGAAAGCTAGCCAATAGGTTGAGAAGAGGCCAGCTAGAGAGCGAAAATGGTCATGAACATGCATTATGAATAATCAACATTGAGTACTAGCATGAGTAGGATATAAACACCATGAACATAAATATCATGGAGGCTGTGTTGGTTTTGATTCAATTACATGCGTGAACATGTGCTAAGTCAAGCCACTTGAAACATTCAGAGGAGGATACCATATCATCATACTACATCATAATCATTTTAATGCATGTCGACACCTAAGATAAATCATTATCCACTCCTAGCTACTTAAGCATGGCATGAGAAACTATAATCTCTAATTGTCATTGCAAACATGTTTGATCATAATATGCTGAATCATGGATACTAAGTTAAACATATTTACAAAAACAAAAACAAAAACAAGTTGAGTTCATACCCGCTTTTCTCTGCATCGTCATTACTGCCTTTCACTTGCACGGCCGAATGATATGAAAATAATAAGAGTGCAAGAGTGCCGTGGACTAAGCTGAAATCTGCAAGCATTTTATTTAAAAGGAGAAGACAAGGTAATTTGGGCTCTTTGTTAGATCAACAATAATGCATATGAGAGCCACTCAACATTTTCATCGTGGTCTTCCCCTTGGTATGACTCAATAAAGAAAAGAATTTCAGAGAAACACACTGAAATATTTTTGGAGTTTTTAGTATTTCTTGAAGAAAGCAAATTAAAGAAGGAAAAACAAAAATGAGAAAAACTATTTACACGAGAAAGCTCCCAACAAGCAAAAGAAGAATTGAGAAATCTTTTTGGGTTTTCTTTTAATACTATGACTAAATAAACTAGAAAGGAAAACCGAAAAGAAGCAAAAAATATTTTTTGGGTTTTCTTAAAGTTTTTCAAACACACAAGAAAAAAGCAAGAAAATAAACCTAGCATGGATAATACAATGAAAAAGTGTGGACACCGACAACTGGAATGAAATGTGTGAACATGAATGTAATGTCGGTGGAAATACATACTCCCCTAAGCTTAGGCTTTGGCCTAGCTAGCTTGGTAATCACCACCCGTAGCCTGGATAATAGTCAGAGTGATAGCTCACGGAGACTCTTGGTGTGGCCTTCTCAGCCCGTCGGGTAGCCTCGACCGCCACGTTGTACTCGTGCGCCTTGCTCTAGAGAACGTAATATCTTTTTTTGCTGTGATAATCAAAGAGAGCAGGCGCATGCAAAATAACATGCACAATAGGGTCTTTATTGAACATCAAATTGTAAGTGTGGTTAGTGGTTGTGCCCTTAATGAACTTATGGCGCTTCATTGCCTCAAAGTCTAAGTACTGAGTAGGTATACTGGGATCATTAGGCAAAGGTGACACACCCAGCTCCTTAGTTAATCGGGAGGCATAAATCCCACCATAGAAGTGACCACTCTCAGCGTTGCGTTGCAACCTTCGTGCAACACCGCTCCAAGATTATAACGTTTAATTCCTGTAAGAGCAGTGTGTATGAGGCTCAAGTCAGGGGCACACAGTGTGCTGCTATCCTGTTTGCCCATAATGCATTTGCCATTAAAGAGTGCAAAGTAATGAATTAATGGGAAATGTATACTTTTTATTCTACCTTGTGTCACTCCTCTATTCTCACCGTAACAGAGACTAGTCAAAAATGACTCATACTCAGATTTTGATGGTTCGTCCAGCGAACCCCAATATGGAATTTTACACACAACACAGAACGCTTCTAGAGGCATGGAGAAAGCATTATTATAAAGGCTAAATGAAACTCTAGACTCACGAGGATAAAATTTAAATTTCTTAGTGAACGTCTCTGTGACACTGAGATGTTGGATGCACTTATTTTCGATGAAAGGAGGAAGCTCGGTGTTGTGAGCATACTCCTCAAATTCTTCCTTGATACCTGCACCAACCATGAACTCGTTACACGGCCATAGGCAAGATTTGGTGTTGGCGTCCTGCATCGAGCTTGCACTTGGCTCAACATAGGACTGTCGTATCGAGCTCCTACTCGAGGATGCCTCCGAGGACCTCCTCCTCGAAAAAATCCTAAAGAGGTGCATTTTTATTTGCGAACAATTTCTGAAAAATTTTGGGACACAAAATTTTTGTCAACAAAACTTCACAAGATTGATAACAACTACTCATATGGGTGCCTAGAGGCCAAGTCAAGCATTCAAACTACTTAGAACTCTAAGAATTCAACATGCAAGCCCATTTACAGCAGCACCAATAGTAGCTAATTATTGAAAATATAAACCACTAGAGCAAAAACTAATTGGAACAATGGAGGAGTCACATACCAAGTAGCAATCCCCCAAAACAGTTTCGGAAATGGAGCTTCAAGCAAAGAGATCGAAATCCGCAGGTTTGAGAGCAAGAACACGAGAGAGAGAGAGAGAGCTATGGTGATTTTTTTTCTGGAGGTAGGAGATGACTTGGGCTAAAGGGATAAGTGAGAGGGGCCACATGGGGCCCACCACCCACCAGGGTGTGCCTGGGGTGGCTGGTGCGCCCTGGTGTCTTGTGGGCACCAGGGGCACCCCCCTCTGATGTTATTTGTACCAGAAATTCTGAAATATTTAGAAAAAATCGTGTTAAAATTTCAGGCCATTCTGAGCACTGTTATTTTTAACCACTTTTTTTATTGCACGGAAAATTCAGAAAATAGACTAAACATGTCATTTTATTTTATTTAACTAAGAAAAACAGAAAACAAAAGGTAGGGACAGAAAGTCGTGCTTATTAAATTCATCGACCACATGCCTCTCGAAAATAATCCATTAATAAGGTTGATCAAGTCTTATTAACAATCACTTTCGATTAACATGATCCCGAAGAACTTTCATAAAACACTAAGTTACCTCAACGGGGATATGCACATCCCCAACAATAAATATTTCATATTTCTTTTTGATAGTAGGTAGAGGGAGTTGAAAACTTCCAATAGTGATTGTCGGAGATTTTTCAATAACATTAATAGCATTCACTTGGAATTGTTTCTTTGGAAAGTGCACCATATGCTCATTACCATTGATATGAAAAGTGACTTTGCTTTTATTGCAATCAATAACAGCCCCTGTAGTATTCAAAAACGGTCTACCAAGGATAATCGACATGTTGTCGTCCTCGAGCATCTCAAGTGTAACAAAGTCTGTTAAGATAGTAACATTTGCAACAACAACGGGCACATCCTCACAAATACTGATAGGTATGGCGGTTGCTTTGTCAGCCATTTGCAATGATATTTCAGTAGGTGTGAGCTTATTCAACTCAAGTCTTTTATATAAAGAGAAAGGTATAGCACTAACACCAGCTCCTAAATCACATAAAGCAGTTTTGACATAATTTCTTTTAGTAGAGCAAGGTATAGTTGGTATTCCTGGATCTCCAAGTTTTTTAGGTACTCCATTCTTAAAAGAATAATTAGCAAGCATGGTGGAGAATTCAGCTTCAGGTATCTTTCTTTTATTAGTGACAATTTCTTTCATATATTTAGCATAAGGGGCCATCTTTGAAATATCAGTCAAACGAGTGCGCAAAAAGACTGGCCTAAGCATTTCAGCAAAGTGTTCAAATTCTTCATCATCTTTTTTCTTAGATGATTTAGGTGGAAAGGGTATGGGTTTCTGAACCCATGGCTCTCTTTCTTTACCATGTTTTCTAGCAACAAAGTCTCTCTTATCATAACATTTATTTATAGGTTGTGGGTTATCTAGATCAACATCGGGTTCTATCTCAACATCATTATCTGGTTCTTTATCATTGTTTGGTTGAGTATCTTCATGAACATCATCATTATCATTTTCATTATCACTAGGTAAATGTTCATTACCAGATTGAGTTTCAGCATCAGATATAGAAACATCATCATTATCTTCAGAAGGTTTTTCTATTTCAGGTTCACTAGAGGTATGCAAAGTCCTATCATTTTCCTTTTCCTTTTTCTTTTTAGACAGACTAGGTGCATCAGCATTAATTATTTGAGAGTCTTGTTCAATTCTTTTAGGGTGTCCCTCAGGATAAAGCGGTTCCTGAGTCATTTTGCCTCCTCTAGTTGCTACTCTAACATCATAATCATTCATATTATTGTTCATTTCGCTAAGCAATTCTCTTTGAGATTTAGCAACTTGTTCTAGCTGAGTTCAAACCATAGAGGCATGTTTTCCTACACCTCTAACATCATTAGTGATTTTAAATAACAAGTCACTCAAGCGAGCAATCATATCCGAATTTTGCTTCAATTGTTTCATAACATTTGCATTGAAGTGATCTTGTTTTCTAATGTAGTTATCAAATTCATATAGGCATTTGCTAGGATGTTTATTGTAAGGGATGTCACCTTCATCAAACTTTAATAAAGAATTTACCTCTACCACCTGTAGTGGTGGTGTGTCAAGGCCATGTATTTCTTCAATAGGTGGTAAATTCTTAACATCTTCAGCTTTAATACCTTTTTCCTTCATACATTTCTTTGCCTCTTGCATATCTTCATGACTGATAAATACCATACCCCTCTTCTTCGGAGTGGGTTTAGGTGGTGTTTCAGGAAGAGTCCAATCATCCTAATTTTTCAATATATTATTCAATAATTCCTCAGCTTGTTCAACAGTTCATTCCCTGAAAACACAACCATCACAACTATCTAGGAAGTCCCTAGAAGCATCATTTAGTCCATTATAGAAGATATCAAGTATTTCATTTTTCTTAAGAGGATGATCAGGCAAAGCATTAAGCAATTGGAGAAGCCTCCCCCAAGCTTGTGGGAGACTCACTTCTTCAATTTGCACAAATTTAAATATTTCCTGTAAGGCAGCTTGTTTCTTATGAGCAGGAAAATATTTTTTAGAGAAGTAATAAATCATATCCTGGGGACTACGCACACAACCAGGAGCAAGAGTATTGTACCATATCTTAGCATCACCGTTTAATGAGAACGGAAATAACTTGAGAATATAGTCATAGCGAATTTTCTCATCATGAGCAAATAGGGTGGCTATATCATTTAGTTTAGTAAGATGTGCCACAACAATTTCAGTTTCATAGCCATGGAAAGGCTCAGATTCAACCAAAGTAATTAACTCTGGGTCGATATAGAATTCATAATCCTTATCAATAACAAAGATAAGTGAAGTAGCAAACTTAGGATCACATTTCATTCTAGCATTCAATGATTTTTCTTTCAACTTGCATAATAATTTTTTAAGATCATCTCTATCCTTGCAAGCAAGAAAGTCTCTAGCTACCTCCTCATCCATAACATAACCCTCAGGTATCTTAGGCAATTAAAATCTAGGAGAGCTAGGTCTAATAGGTGTTTCATAATTTTCAGTCTCAAAGACTTCATCAGTTTAAGTAATTTCATCACTTTCAGCATTCTCAATATCTTTAGCTCTAGCAATTTGTTCATCAAGAAATTCACTTAGTGGCACATTATCATCAAGCAAGGTACTAGCATCATCATAAGTATCATTCATAGCAGAAGTAGCATCATCAATAACTTGCGACATATCAGGAATAATAGCATGTGGTGGTGTTGCAAGTCTATTCAAAACAGAAGGTGAATCGAGTGCAGAGCTAGATGGCAGTTCCTTACCTCCCCTTGTCTTAAAGGGAACGATCTTGGTTCTTGTATCTTTCAGATTCTTCATGGTGTTAAATAGATAATAATCCCCAGTGACTCAACAAATATAGCTATGCTCCCCGGAAACGGTGCCAGAAAAAGGTCTTGATAACCCACAAGTATAGGGGATCGCAACAGTTTTCGAGGATAGAGTATTCAACCCAAATTTATAGATTCAACACAAGGGGAGCCAAAAAATATTTGTAAGTATTAGCAGTTGAGTTGTCAATTCAACCACACCTGGAGATTAAATATCTGCAGCAAAGTATTCAGTAGCACAATAATATGATAGTTTGATAGCAGTGGTAATGGTAGCAGTGGTAACGGTAACAGGAGTAATAACAGTAGCAATAGCAATAGTAACTTAGCAAGAACAATATGTGGAAAAATCGTAGGCATTGGATCGGTGAATTCGTTGGATGATATTCATCATATATCAGTCATAACCTAGGGCGACACAGAACTAGCTCCAGTTCATAAATATAATGTAGGCATGTATTCCGTAAATAGTCATACGTGCTTATGGAAAAGAACTTGCATGACATCTTTTGTCCTACCCTCCCGTGGCAGCGGGGTCCATAAGGAAACTAAGGGATATTAAGGCCTCCTTTTAATAGAGAACCGGAACAAAGCATTATCACATAGTGAATACATGAACTCCTCAAACTACGGTCATCACCGGAAAGTATCCCAATTACTGTCATCCTGGGGTTTACGGATCATGACACGTAATAGGTGCATATGACTTGCAAGATCGGATCTAGAACATAGATATAATGGTGAAAACATAAACGGTTCAGACCTGAAATATGGCACTCGGGCCCTAGTGAAAGCATTAAGCATATCAAAGTCATAGCAACATCAATCTCAGAACATAGTGGATACTAGGGATCAAGCCCTAACAAAACTAACTCGATTACATGATGAATCTCATCCAACTCCTCACCGACCAGCGAGCCTACAAAGGAATTACTCACTCCTGGTGGGGAGCATCATGGAATTGGTGATGGAGGATGGTTGGTGATGACGAAGACCGAAGATTCCCCTCTCCGGAGCCCCGAATGGGCTCCAGATTTGGCCTCCCGATGAAGAACAGAAGGTGGCGGCGGCTCCGTATCGTAAAACACGATGAAACTTCCTCCCTTACTTTTTTCTTCGAAAATAGGATTTTATAGCGTCGGGATTAGGGTCAGCGGAGCCCCGAGGGCCCCACCACCCACCAGGGCACGCCAGAGGGGGGTGGCGTGCCCTGTTGTCTTGTGGGCAGCCAGGGCACCCCTCCAGTGGGTCTTGGTTCCAGTATTTTTTATTTATTCTGAAATAATTCTCCAAAAAGTTTCATCCAATTCTGAGAACTTTTATTTCTGCATAAAAATAAAACCATGCTAGTTCTACTGAAAACAGCGTCAGTCCGGGTTAGTTTCATCCAAATCATGCAAATTAAAGTCCAAAACAAGAGCAAAAGCATTAGGAAAAGTAGATACGATGGTGACATATCAGCCCGCAGCGTACGAAGAGGAGGAGGTCGAGGGCGTGCTCCAGCACGCTGGGGAGGAGGAGCTAGCGTGTCATTGTTGTCTCTGCCCGCGCGGAGGAGGCTCGCATGGTGGCTGCCGCGGCAGAAGTCGGTCGCGCCCGCGCTGAGCCCGCAAACTGGGTGCGGACATGGAATCTACCTTCGAGACCTTGAATGCCACATGGATCATGCAATCTAAAGGAACAATTTCGGTCAGTCGACTCTTGTGAGCCGTTGGATGCAACATGGACGGCCAGAAGGGCTTCTTCAACCTCCGAAAATGATGCACTATTCATCTCTCTCTCAACCATCGAGCCACCAGCCCACCATAGGCCTAACCGCCTGCCGCCAACGCCCCGCCCTCCCCTGAACCGCGTGCCACCGCCATGCTCCCCCCACCCCTGCCATCCGTTTAACCCTGGGCACGATCCATTTTTTCCGGCAAACTGCATTCCACACCCAACACTCATAAGATAGATCATGGGCACCCTGCCACCCTAATATAGATACCGGGGTAGCTTCTCTGCCGTGTTCTTCCTTCGCTCCAGCGGACTTCTTCTTTCACAAATCGACTGACCCAAATTATACTACTAGTACGTATTAATTAAGTAGGAACGCGAAGAAACGAGTAGTAGTACCAACTACAAGAAGAACAGTAGTAAGACATACTAGTACGTACTAAAGAGTTCAAATAATGAGAAAGAACATAACATAGCTTTGCTGGGGGCTCAACACATTACACCCCTGAAATAAAACTAAGCAACTAATCCGCTTGACACTCCAGTTGAACTAGCATGAGCAACGACACTGCCACCTTACTCGGAGTCCTCGTCCACGTCCTCGACTTCGTCCTCATCCGTCTTCCTCTTCCTCTTCACCGACACTTCTTTGCTTGAACCGGACACTGGGCTCTGCTTCTTCATCCAACCATTGTAGATATTTAAACAAAGGTAGGCATTCGTTGCTGCGTACATGATGTGATCTTCATCTATTGTCTTTGACTCCCATGCATGATGAAACTTGGGGTGAGGTTTCTTCACTTAATCGTACGAAGGATCAATCATGGCTGCTGCCAGGGTCAGCATTGAAGGCTGAGAGGAGGACACCAGGCTTTCATTCTGGAGATCGAAGGGCTGGCCAACAATGAGGCCTATCCGACCCAGGACTCTCCTGTCGTTCATAAAGTCTACAGTAACGATTTTCACTCTTTTGTCCTTGAGGAAGACCTCAAAATCCCGGCACCTAACGTCGGCATGGCATATGTGGTAGACCAAGCACATGTTATGTATGCAAACCTGGATCATGGCAGGCTTCTTCATCTCTGCCTCCTTTAGAAGCTTCTCCTTTTCCAAGACTGTGGTGTACTCAACATCTAGCCCAGCAACCCACTCATCCTTTCAACTTCGGAACATGTGCAGAAAGCGACCAAGGTATGCTTCCACCGTCGCGGATCGAAGGGTGTAGATGACGATGAACTCATCGCCAGTGATGGTTCTAACCTTGTACTCACCGCCGATCATGGAGATTTGGGAGGCCATGGATTTTGGAGGCGGGTTAGGAGAAGTGGAACTGGTGTAATGTGAAAGGACGGGACGACTGGGAGTGAACTATTGTAAGGTAGAAAACGGGGACGAGTAGGGCATGCAAACGGCGTGGGGTGGTGGCTTGCCCGGTGGATAAACGACTGCATGCCCCCAAAGAGTTATCGAGTACTATGCGGGACCCACTAGATGTCATGTCTACGAGACCCACATCGTAGGCCTGATGGTATAGGTTCTGCCTGTTCGCACGCCATGCCGGCGCATGCATGTAACTTTCACTTAATTCCATCAACCGTCGCACCTCCCAAGACCTTCGCCTCCCTCGCGTGATCGTGCCCTTTGAGACTTCGGACGGCTATAAATGAGCGATTTTCTTTTGCCTACTCCGCATGCATGATACTCCCTCTGGTCCTTTTTACTCCGCGTAAGATTTGTGTCAAGGCAAAGTTTGACCAAATTTATATTAAAAATATCAATATCTACAATACGAAATATATATTTTATGAAACTACATTTCATAATGAATATAAAAATATTGATTTGACAATGTGAATGTTGATACATTTTTATATAAGTTTGGTCAAAGTAGAGGTACTTTGAGTTCAGACAAAACTTATATGCACTATGCAGACTAGTTCCTCCGTCCAGGTGCGTTATGATATTGCCATGTCATATATAGTCCCACCACTCCTTCTCCCTCCGGCAGTCCCACCACTCCTCCCCGTGTGAAAACAATATGCATGCATGACTCTCATCCCCCCGCGCTCGTCCAATCCGTTGTGACCAGCAATATTTCCACCCCCCTCCGTCGTAATTTACTCCAACAAAAATATGCCCACCTAGCTGTTAAGTTAATCACGCAACATATCTTACATAGGTGTGGCATTGCTCGCTATAAATACTACGCCTCCCATGGCATTCAGAAGAACGCTCATGTTCATCGCCTTTATCTCCTCCCCTCCCTCTCAATTAAGGACCCGTCGACCACCATGGCATCGCCCCTCCCAAGCCCTCGGCGCCCCTCGCTGCCACCAGTGGAGGATGACGCATCGACATTCCGCTCCTCGCCCCGACGCGTTGAGGTGGACGCGTCGGGGTTGCCAGTCTCGCCACCATGCGCATCGGAGGACACGTCGGCTTCCCGCTACGAGGAGAATGTCGCGCTGCCCGTCGAGCCCCCAGCTTGGAGGAGCTTTGGAAAGAAATGGAGGTCGCCTTGTGGGAGGCTTTGCCTCCGGCAGAGCATGCCAAAAGAGAGGCATAGAAGAAGGCCGATGAAGAGAAGCGCGCCATGAGGCCTGCTTCCTGGCAGGCCTATGTCGCGTCCGAGAGAGTCAGGCAATTGGCTCTTTGGCAGAAGGCTCATGCGAGTGCCGTGTGGGTGGCGGAGGACGCGCGTGCCAAAGCCCTAAGTGTAGTCGGGCCCAAGCGCCTCATCTACGCTTGGCAGTACATGGACCGGGTGCATGCTTCCAGCGAGGAGGAGTACCTATTGGTGCCGGATCACCAAAACGGTGAGATCATGCTCGGCCGGCGGCAAGTCACCAATCAGCACCTCGCGAGTTGCGAGGCCGAGGAAGAGGCGTTGTGTTGCCGTGCTGGGAAACGGCCGCGCACCAGTGTGGCATCCCGGCTCAGGGAGACCGGAACACCCCGTATTCTAGCCCAGAGATCAAGTCTTCTGGAATACGACACTGCTTAGCATAGAACAAATCTGCTCTTATTACAAATGTTATGGATACAAAGGTTCCGATATCAAAATAAATTACATCGGCATGGTGATACTACACCTGCTAATGTAGCTCTATGCTAGTAGCAAAACAACTCGTAGCAACGGAATAAGTTCTAGGAGCGGAACACGACAACAGTGATGGACTTCAGTCCGCAGGGACTCTGGCTGGAACGCGTATCCTAGCTCACAAACTCGGAATCCTTTGCAAGCAAGCAAAAATGGCATGACCTACAAACTGGCATGACACGCCAAGTGAGTACTTTGAATGTATTCGCAAGCTCACAGCAACCAAAGCAATCAAGACAAACAACAGCATGGCATTTACATATAAGCACAAGTATAGCACTACATATAAACATAACATGACCACTTGCATTAGGTTGCTCAAATAAATGCAGGTCCTCCGGGTTCAAAACAGTGAATCATAACCGTTCTCCTGACGGATTCTAACTTCTCGCGGGGATTCCTGAATCATCTTGGCTAGATCCACTGTCTTGAGTATCAAATCCGTACCAAGGAGTTGACTGTCACCTGTCGTGACCAGCATAAAGGAATATGACCTTATAACAAGAGCATCTCGAGACTTGACGGACGGTGGTTCTGACAGAAGCATCTTGTTCACGGCAGGCTATCCTTTAACTGATTCCCATATGCAAGGGCACATCCTTCGAGACTGTTGTTCAACATTCTGATTACTCATTTTGTCGGTATATCCATATGGTTAGTAGACCGTGTGATGCTTTAACACGATCACTGAAGCCTATCTATTGAGCTGGCCTTTGGTCTAACGTGACATACTTGGATATACCATACTGACGATTCTGAGCATATGCAGCTGGGCAAACGGGTTGCCTTGATATCAGGTCCTTTCCAAAATGGAGTAGACCCTTGGGCGTATGTTCATGGTGATTGATACTAAATCAGACTGTCCTGAGTATCTGCACCATGTTGGTCATGCAACAATTATCATACATGTATTGTCGGTCTTGCTCCTTCATTATTGTTCTCTTTGTTTGGATTCTTTTCTGAAAGAGCTTGGCCATATTGCTTCTTCGTGTGACCATAGGTTCAGTCAGAGGAAATATTCTGGCAATCATACCTTGGCCTTGTTTATGACTCAGGTCATTGGATATATGCCAGGTTCATGTGTGTTGGTACGGAACTTATTGGTGTCGTTCGTCATACAAGACCACGAAAATGTTAATGATATCACTTTGTCGGGTGTGAGGAAGCTGGCCTTGATAAGTACTGCCAAAATTGTTGTCCCATGTTCTCTTTCTTCAAAGCTTGTTGGTCCTTGCAGCACCCACTGAGGTGTGTGACTGACTTTCCTCTTGCATACTGGTGAGGTTGTCGGATTCTTACCGAGATTTCATCATCGCACGAGTGACTTGCATGAACTTGGCGGCATGCTCATAGTATATATAGAAGTATCTGATTCACAAGGCAGGCTTGGGTCCTGACTAATTCTTGCTACTGACAAAACTATTGTGGATCTGGTCCTTGGGATCCACTGCCATATGCTGCCATCTCACTGTGTAATATCTTGCACCAGTGCCGTACTAAGGAAGATTGGATGGCTTGTGTTGAGAGTATCGTGCTGAGGAAGACTGGTTAGCTTGTGCTCGCCACTTTCGTTAGGCAGCTTGCTGAAGAAGACTCGCTATCGTACTTCAGAAACTTCCCCCCTTAGTGGCTTGCTGGGGAAGACTCGGTACCTTGTGCCAGAAGCTTTTGTGGTGGCTTACTGAAGGAGATAGAGTATCTTGTGCTGGACATCATCCACATATCATACTGAGTAAGACGAAGGAATCTTGTGTTGTAAGCTTCTCTGATAGCTTGAGGAGGAAGATTGGGTTGCTTATACCAGAAGCTTCTCTTTGGGATAGGTGGACTGAATGCCATCTATATATACCCTTGATATTTCTACTGTGGATTACTTGTATGAAAAAGGTTGTTCGACTATCCTTCTTGCTGAGTACTAAACTCATAGCACATTCTGGCTGGTTTCTGGGATATAGCATGTTTCAAATCTTACTCATTGTAGAATGAAACCTTGTATATGAACCATACCTTGGACGGAAACTGTACTGTTGGTCTGGCACATCATTTGTCTTTCAGATGGTTTTATCATTGCTGATGTGAGGATTGCACACTGATGTAGACTTGATGCTGATAATCAAGCCAGAATATTATTTGTATTCAGACCAGATATGCCCAATATAATGTAGTCGGCTGAGAATTCCATAATGTTTAGCTGAGCTTCCAAATATTTGTCTCCTCATTGATTCTTTGGGTCCGGTGTTGGGTGATGAGCAACTTTCATAGGGGGAAGTAAGGTGACACTGAAGGCCCAAACAAAGAAGCAAAAGAAATGAAGAAAACAAAAGCACACAAGGCAATCAGGATAACATACAAGCAACATCATATTTTACTGCTATACACAACAATATGCATGCATACTTAAGCACACAAATCTCGCGAGAACTCCGGTTCTACGATGTAATATGATATGGCGGTGTGCACGAAAGTGAATCCTCGTGTGGAAGGGTTGGTGTAAACAGAGCTACACCAAGCGCTGGCTTAACACCGGTTGCATCTGGACGGACACGGAGGTGAGGACGGACTTCGTGATCATGTAACAAGACACGGATGTCACTGTACACGTCCAAAGAATGGGTGACAGTGCAGGATAATGGTGAAAATAGGGCTTGATGGCATTGCCCTTCTTCTGATAACAGAGATCAGTAAGGGTTGCCAAAGCGGCGAGTGGGATGGCAAGATAGAAACATGTCTATCACCGAAACAATAGGTGTGGCTGGCGGAAAGATATTGGCGCGATACTTGAGCATAAATCCTGCAAATGGTGCCTGGAACACTAGGTACCTCGGCATCACTCCGCTGGGACATAGATGACGCCAAACACCAAAAACATGGTATGCAAACTGGAGAGTGCATGCAGGGGATCGAAACTGATGCCACCTACACTCACAAGATCAACCGTTAGTGACAAGATAATAAGTCTATATCCATGCTATACAACAAACAAATGCAACAACCAAATGTAGGAGACCGACTAGACTCTATACTACCGATTTCTAATGCTCACATGGACTAGGGCGCCCTACAGCCAGACCTAATTTGATACCAAGTCCTGTGGCACCCCGGCTCGGGGAGACTAGAACACCCCGTATTCAAGCCCCGTGATCAAGTCTTCTAGAATACGACACTGCTTAGCATAGAACAAATCTGCTCTTATTACAAATGTTATGGATACAAAGGTTCCGATATCACAACGAATTACATCGGCACGGCGACACTACGCCTGCTAATGTAGCTCTATGCTAGCAGCGGAACACGACGACAACGATGGACTCCACTCCGCAGGGACTCTGGCTGGAATGCGTATCCTAGCTCGCAAAGTTGGAATCCTCGGAAAGCAAGCAAACACGGCATGACACGCCAGGTGAGTACTTTGAATGTACTTGCAAGCTCACAACAACCAAAGCAATCAAGACAAACAACAACATGACATTTCCAGGTTAAAGATCAATGATGAACATGATATTACAAGAACAACATAAGCATGGCATGAACATATGAACATGATGATACTAGCATGCTGCATGTTTAAACTATCATGATTCAACTTACTCTGTTCGGGGGTTACCTAGTAACCACCACATGCATTAACTTACCATCATTGGCATCACATGATCAACTGAGGACCGACCAAGCTTGGTATTAAAAATACCGTAGTGACCACATGACCATAAGGAGCTTGATCTTTACCCGGGATCATCACATGACACTATAAATATCAATCAACCTCGGTATCCATGATACCACCATGATCCTCTCACGATCACATAAAGATTAACCAAATTCTTTCCTCATCGAGCTAGGGTTGTTATTTAGTCAGGTTATTATTACTGTTGACCCATAGTGTGACCTATTACGAACTGGGCCCATATCTGCGGGCGTGGCTATCGATAGATTATACACTCTACAGTGGTTAGTACACTGTACCCACACCACAGAACCCATGGCCTCGTACTCCCATTCGGGTGGACCAACGGCATTCCGACAAAATCAATCTATTGCATGACACTCTCCCGGCCACTCCGACCAACTCCCCTTTGGGCTAAGTCATGGGTGGCCCCGTATGCCACTCTGGACATCAACGGCCACCGTCGTGGCAAAAGAAAACAAACGATCCCAAACAGGGACAAAAGCGCGCAAACAAGTCGGGCACACAAGGCTTACGACCACCTACCTGATCAGGGTAGCGCGTGCACATAACCTTCCCTAGTTGGAGGCACCGGCGAGAGGCATGACAATAGGCCGAATTAGGGCCCCCCATAAGGCAAGTGTGGTTGCACTGGTCAGCTCGATTCGATGGCACTATGACTCAGCCAATAGATGTTCAAGTTCGATTTAAGTCCGGTTTAACTTGAATGGCGATGAGCTGAGTCATAACAATAAAATAGCATGATGAAATGACAATGCATATGAGCAGGATATCAACATGAACATGGATGAACACATAACCATTTAACATATCAACCACAATAAATCATTCTCTAGATGCAAATGAGCATGGCATACCGATGATCATGAATAGCACAAGTGTAACACTACATATAAACATAACATGACCACTAGCATTGGAAATAGTTACCAGAATAGAACATGATAACAATATTAGCAAGTAAGCATGTAACCAACTAGATGAAAATAATCATGGCATAAGAACGAGCATGGATCCATAAGCATATAAAGCATTCACGAAAATATTAACATGCACAACTTATTTAAATATTCAAGTTGAAAACCATGGCTACTGCAAGGCCATCGTGCAAGTGGCTATCGTGGCTTGCCTGGGGTTGACGGATTCTCCGGGAAGAAGTGCGATGAAGTCGCGGAAAGATTCGCCAGAAACGTTTCTCTTTCGGAGGGGCTAACTAAGGGCAAGGGCATAATGGTCATTTCCATTATGTGACAACATAGTGAAAATGGTACCAAGAGAATGGGCTCGACGAATAGAGAACGTGGGCTTTAGATTCACCTGATTCGGAGCTACGGTCGCGGAGATACGGATAGTTGAAGTCTAGGGACCAATCTGTAAAAAGAATCTTCACAAACAGGCCCCTGACTGGAAAAACAGAAAACGCCTTCTCTGAAATTACGCCTTCTGCAAAGGAAAACGTATTTTCACCGTAGAAGACAAAAAGTACGCTTTCAGTAGATGAAAACGTATTCAGAAGAAAGTTGTCTCCACTTATCCACGTCAGCGAGCCCGTGGGGTCAACACGGAGAGACTTACAAGCGGGGCCCACCTTATCCATCTCTCTCCTCCCGTTCCCTTCTTCTACCTTGCGACAGAACAGGGGAGGGGCGAGGCCGAGCGCGACCGGGGGTGGCCCCGGCGGCTCCGGCCACCTTCGGTTGATCTGGGACCACCGGAGTGCTTGCCGTGGAGCGCCGCGCCGGGGAATCCTAGCAGGGTCCACGCGGAAGGGCCGTGGGGCCGCTAGTGGCGGAGGGCAGAGGCGGGCTCCAGCGACGACCGCCGACGCAATGGGTTGTCTCCGGCAGACTCGTGGAGGAAAGCCGCATCCGACTGAGCACGACGCGGCCGCCGGGGAGTGATGAGAAGAGTGGGGCATCGGTCACGGCGGACGGCGGCATCGGCCACCGGTGGGCTTGCGGCCACAGAGGCGTAGGGGAGGGTCTGGGGGGTATGGAGGGTTTGTGGAGGTCCGGGAAGTGCTCTGGGGGTGGCAGCAAGAGGAGAGGGGGCTCGGGTCCCTCGTATTTGAGCGGGCAGGGGCGGCGGCCATGGCGGCCAACGGAGGAGGAGGTGGCTCTGGTGCTCAAGGAGGAGGTCTGAGGAGCTGATGAGCTGCAGGAGGACACGGGCCAGCTACTTATAGCCATGGGAGGACTAGGGAAGGCTCGAGAGCTCGCAAGCAAGCAAACAATGGAGGGGGCAGAGGCAGCAGGTCATGGACGCGACCAGAACCGCGTAGGAGGTGACTTGAGAGGGGCAGAGAGGCTCAGAGCGACGGCGGCGGCACGAGGGAGCTATTGGACATGGCTAGATAGCGATATCTCGAGGGAACGGACGAGAACAGTGGTCACAATTGCGAGAGTGCGGGCATTGGTATGCCAGACACGTGGTCACCGCGTGAACTCGGCGATGCCACACACTCTGGTCCTGCAAACAATGTCTGGGAGGTGGGTCAGAGGTCAGTGAAGTGACTCATCAACTTTAGAAGAGATAAGGGAGGTAAGAACTGGGTGATAAGAGCTAACACTGCTTCTGGACAGCAAGTGTTTGTACTGGGGTGGGGGAGATACAACTGGGGATAGATGCTGAGCTTTGTCTGGCTGTGATAATTCACTAAGATGAGTATTGTGGCCAAGTTTCAGACCAAATGGAGGATTGTAACAAGCACTTGCTGTACAAACCACCATACTGGACAGAAATGCAAATGATGAGGCTGTGCTCACATGCTTGATTGGATTGAGCTAAAATTTGGAGGAGTTGGATCATTTGGGAATATGAAGATACTGTTAAAATTTCATACCATTTGGATACACCAAAATGGTACTTGCTTCACAAGGCATCTCTCTGGACAGAATTTTGGGAAAATTATAGAGAAATATTTGATGAATTAAATGAGCCCAAATTTGGTCGAGGGGGTTAATATAGGTAGGAGAATGTCCTGGTAATTTTTCAGAAATTATGGAGCAATATAAATTATAGTTGCTTCACAACATGAAATTATTACCAGAAATAAAGATTGGATGGTGCACTCACCATGAGGATGGAATCTTGAATATTTTTGCATATCCAAGGTTCATATGGTCCAAAGGAATTTTGAGATTTTTTTGGGAATTTAGTAGAAGATAGAAATATAGGTTGTTCACAACCTAGGGCAAAAAGAATTATTCCTTTAATAGAAAAAGGAATATTCCCAATAAATTAATATTGAGATTGGGCTAAGATGGAAATGACATGGTCTTGGGATGGAATTGAGGATGACAAGTCACTTGGGAGACTGAGAAAAGATGATCTTCCTAGTTTTCAAGACCATGGAGCCACAGAAAATCAATCCAAAGCAAAAATTTCAAATAAATCCATAGAAAAAGAAAAGGCCAAAATCCAGGGTGTTACTACCAGGGCACTCGTGGCTCACTGCAAGCGCTCCTGCGAGCGCCATGGATTTTATCAGGAATAATTTAATGTCGTAAGGCGATCTCATTAGTTTTCGGACAAAAATGATAAATCCTGAACGTTCGGGTATTATTAGCGTCCTTAATTAAGTATGTAAAAAAAAGTTTGGAAACCTTTTGTATCCTTACGCATTTGTAAGTACGTGCATATAGCACAAACTTAACTATATATCGCAGTGCACGTCTCTCTCTATATATGCTTGTAGACTGTACTACTACTTGTATGTATACACACGTGCAAATGCATGTTTTAACATTACGGTGCGGTTTTGGTAAAAGTAGAAAAACAGCACTAGTCAAGCTTGTGAAACGATTCAATGCAAAAGAAATGCAAAAATGCTTGTTTGATTGTTTACTTTAGCTTCCTTCTCTCTGTGGTTTTTCCTCTATCGTACTTTGTGCGGAGTATCTCACTGGTAGGGAAGACATGCACATTCCCAAACCACTTCATACACCCTGTACTGAATTTTGTGCCTAAGAAGTTGTGCCATGCAATTGGAATTCCAACTTGAGTACTACTACTAGTACTAGGAGTAGTATCTAGGGATCGAGTGTGCGAGATGAACCGGACAAAGTAAATGCAGAGAGATGAAATGCAAAAAAGACAGAGGGATGTGATGGTTGCTTGTCCGTTTATTTTACCAGGCCACTTATTACTGGGAGTGGTGGGGTTTTGTGATATGACGGCTTTACTACCGCGCCACGAGCAGGGTGAGACTCCCATGCAGCGCCGCCCTCTACACTAGTACTACCTCCGTCGTCGTTTATTAGTCCCCCGTTTAATTTGACTGAAGATTTAACTCACAAAATGTTAGTGCATGTCAACAAAAACTGTATCGTTGGATTCGTATTTGAACATAGTTTTCAATGATAAATTTTTTGGTGACATGCATGTCCATTTTGTTAGTTAAATTTATGGTCATACTATATATAGTAAGGTGCCCGTGCGTTGCACGGAACAGTGAAATGCATTGATCGGAGAGTTGTTTATTTTGACAAAGTATGTGGGGGTCATCTCATGTGTAACAAATATCGATAGGTTCCTTCGGATATTATTTGTTCTCTAGAGCTCACAAGCATCTGGGTTAATAGTAAATTTAGGCTAAATAGATAAAAAAGTATCTTTTGCAAACAAAAGCATTCAACTGTTCAACCTGCATCCAAAACTTTTGAAGAAATAACACTTATTATGCTTTGCAAGAAATGATCTTTAAGAATTATTTTTTGAGTATCGATTTTGTTTATTTTTTCTAGACCACCATGAATGTAAATCAGGATGACTTGGAAGGGGGCAGAGGAGATGTAAGAAATGGTTCATCATAAGTCTTTCACCATTAGTAAAAATTCACAATTAATCTCATAAATGGAAAGCAAGAACTCTAATGTAGCAAAAGTATACATGGAAGATTCTAGACTAAACCATAAATGGATACACTTTTATTCAAGCGCGATACTCTAATAGAGCAAGATCATGCATGGAAGGTTCTATACTACTACCTCCGTCCTGGTTTATTGGCCCCCTTCGCATTTTGTGCTAAATTTTGACTTTAGATTTTACTAATAAAATGTTAATGCATGTAACCAAAAATCATATCACTAGAAACTATGTTCAAATACGAATCTAAACATATAATTTTCGGTGACATGCATTATTATTTTTCTTAGTTAAATCTATGGTCAAAGTTTGGCACAAAATACTAAGGGGACCAATAAGCCAGAACGGAGGTAGTAAATAAGAAGTGTCCACATGCTTAGACAACGGCTTACATTGAGCGAAGACTAATGATGAACATTTAACTTGGTAATGCATATGCCCAGGTGAACCTCCTTGGACTCCCCGTGCATCATCTTGGGGGAATATGAAACCAGCCCTCTTCCATGTCCACATTGTCGGGAATGGAGCAGCTCGCCACAATCCCATTCAGTGCGAGGGAGGCGTAGAGGTCACCCCCATACGCTGGAGGGGCAGCAACAGTGAGCACGCACCTGTACAACAGAATCGTGTCAGCGTCATCGGCGTTGCCCCTGACGCACACGACAGAGACAGGACGGCGACCTGCGTGGGCCTTGCCGGTGCCCACGGCTAAGAGGAAGACGCTGCCGTCCTCCTCCGCGACTAGCAGGTGGCGGTGATCCTCCAGCGACTCTGGCATGGTGAACGGGTAGCACGTCTCGTACTTGATGTTCACCGTGGGCCAGGAGTGATTGCCGGACGGTGCCATGAGGTGATGCACGAGGCTCACCGGCGAGCCCTCAAACGGCGGCGTGCACTCATAGCAGTAGCAGGGCACGTGCGCGCATCTGGAACTATGCTCCACCAGCGAATGTTGGTCGACCTACCTCCCGCAGCCAAAACTCTTGCAGACGCAGGGCACCTTGCAGGCATCGACCAGGCCGTCCGTGAAACGGGAGAGGCTGTAGGGGACATTGCACCCACCGCATGGAGCGCAGGAGTAGCACACAAAGCGGTACATGGTGTACTTACTAGTACTCCCTCCGTTTCTTTTTACTAGTTTGCATATAATTCCAAACACCACATAGACACGTTCTCTGACCATTTTACAACTATGCGAGTATCATTGTTAGTGGTCAGCCGGTGCAAGTTCTAGCCCCGGGTATTTTAACCTTTTTTTAGTAATGATATTTGGCGATTGTTCGCCACGAGCCCAATCTAGGCGAATCCCAAATAACCGTCAGATTTCCATCCGACGGTGGCCTTTTTTTAAGCCATAGTATTTGACAAAACCGCCACCCTTACACATGTACTATAACTACGACGCGGGCGTTTGCAACTGCCATGTCTCCCAGCGAATTTTTGCTGGGGATTGGGGTTAGCATCGATGGCGGTTCATAGTCGTTCCATGCTCGGGCATTGAAGTTTGTAACTATTTACAATATACTACTCCTCCGGAGCTAGTAGTAGAGCAGAGTCCTACTCCACTATACTACTCGGGCATAGTAGTAGGTACTGTAGTTTATTGTACTAGTACTGTGATCACTCAAGTTGTCTGGCATTGATATGACCCTACGCTGCTGGGATGTGTCTCGTAAGTCAAGCGGCGTGCTGCTGCTACATTGTCATCATCACATGTCCACTTCCCGCTGCACATATTTGCTTCTCCATCCTTGTCCGCACATAATCGTCCAATCTTCCATCCCTACTAGGCGCCTCCCCCCTCTTCCGAAACCCAATCACTAACAATGGCAGAACTGAGCAGCGTCCTCTGAAAGAGTGGCTAGAATTCACTCCCCACAGTGGTAATCAAACTCATTGTTTCGTGTGTGGACAATCTCAGTACCATGCCGCTCACCACGTGCTCGTCCAGGTTGTACCGTTTACTCAAAGCCCTCAGGCCGGAGCTTTTTAAGCTAGCTCCCTGCTTGCTGATGCTGCGTGATCTTCAGAAACGGCGTGTCACGCAGCATAATGATCGTAGGGTGGCGAGCATCAACCCCCTCGACTGCGATCCGATCCCCGTCACCCTCAAATACATTAACGATATGTACTGGGTCGACATGAACATGTCTTGGATGGTGCTCGTCGACAGTCACGGCAACTGGATGCTCGTGGAGGTCTACACCCAGCGATTGATCCCCCTTCCTTCGATTAACACTGCACTGCTTTGGCACCGCGGCCCAGAATACTCGGAATCTTACAGTAGCCAACATGATACCAAGTTTGATTTGCTCAAGGTTGTAATCTGCCAAGTGCCCACAAGGTCTGTGAATTATGAAGACTTTGGGCTAATTGCATTCTTCAACCGCGGTCTCGCCTATCTGACATGCCACTGCGGTATGTCGACAAATCTGCACATCCATCGCAGGATCATACATCCTCCATGGCTCTCTGATGCCACTGAACACAAGGGCTTCATTTACGCTGTGGACTCTTATGGCTGGACGTATTGCTGGCCTACTCCAGTCATCGCTACAAAGGGCTATTACAGCAGTATGTTACTTTCCTATGATATCATGATGGATTGCTTATATTACTATCAACATTTACTAAAAAAATATTCATGCTCATAACATGTTGTTCTTAAGATTGACTACAGTATGAGCCCTTTTTTATTTGACTCCAACTTGATATGATGTTGTAGGCCGCCTGGTGTCCCTACCCTTCCTAATCCCAGAATCTTAAAAAAAAAGCGGCATGGCAGTTGCAGGTGATTCCTGGCTCGATCAGACGACGGCGAACGATTGATGATCGTTCGCACGTACCGGACATGTTGTTTCACGGAATACAATCACAGTCACTGCAAGGTCTTTGAGCAGGATCCCAGCTTCTCTGGGCCTTCAGAAATTTTTGACTAGAGGCCGGTAAGTAGCCTTGGTACACGCTCTTTGTTTCTTGGACTGAATTATCTGATTAACAAGGAGATAACCAACGACAAGTATCATGATGGCAGTGCGGTTTCGTTCATCAGGCAAAACTGTGTGTACACATCGTACCATGCGTCTCTCCATGCACCATACCCTGATATGTGCCGCCACACTCTGCAGCCCAAAGTAGGAGAGAGGGTCGCAAGTATCAGACTTCGACCTGCTGGTTGGAGTTTCCCCCGTCAGGCACCCATCTAGTTCAAGCCGTCAGCCAATCTCCACAACTTAATAAATAGTAACATCTAACTGAGCCAATTAGTTAGATGCGTACACTTGGTGCAGTAGGATCTTTATTTAGTTTCATGCATACACTTGTTATTTTTGGTAGCCCTTTTGTAGTGTTGGCTGATGTTTGGTTTGGAAGAGAGAGCCTCGTCTTTACTCTTCTGGTCTGCTTACTGCTTCTGTTGCACCCCCAGCCCTGATTGTTGCTGCTGTTTTCAATGTACAATCAGTAATATATTTTGTCTGTTGGTTGAATAAATGTGTTGTTAGAACAACAAACATAATGTTTTGGAAGTCATTGCACGGTCCGATCCTTTAGTGCCCCATACGTAGCGCATACTATTTTTGGTACGGAACACATTTTTCACTTGTCGATCACATGCAGCCCAGTGATGAAGGCCCAATAGAGGAGCCCATAATTAACTGGAAGGGAGGCTATCACATGAATCCAGCCCAAGTACATGCTCATGATCCCCTAAACATAAATAAATAAAGCTAAATGCTCATGCACCGGTTCTTCAAATTTATGATTTGAAAAGTCAAATTTTAATAGGAGGATATTATTTCCTATGAGAGTGTTGTTACATCCAGTCGATATTATTCTTAGGCAAAGATAGCGACCAGTCTTTTTTCTCCCACCATTTTCTTCCTGCAACTAGCAGACCCATGCAAATCATAGTCAACAGCATAAATAGTTCTGGTCCATTATTATTTTTCGATAAGAATGCCCAACCCAGCCCAACACATTAGCGACACCCCTTTATCCCAGGGCTTTTGAATGTGCTCGGCTTCACACCTTAAGAAGAAAATTGTCTCAAAAAAACCTCAAGAAGAAAAAGGTGCTCCGCAGCATTTTACAATAAGTTGTATCCATATAAAACTAATTCTTATAATCCAGCATAATGATTTTTTGGGTATCACCGGTCCAGCCGCCAAAACCAAACCTGCGCTGTCGGGAGCACCTGTTCCCGCCTTCTACGGCTGGTTGCACTGCCGTGCATGCATCGCCGCCCTGTCGTACCCTGAAATGTTGGCCAGGCCATCCCTCTACTCCCGCCGACATCCTATTCTTCTCTGGCGACGGTAGCCCACCCCACACCAGAACCAGTGAACCCTCGTACTCCCCTCCGCCTATGGCCACACTGCCGCATCTTCCCCAGTTCCTATTCATTCCCGTCCGAGGCCTCGCCATCGTCCTTCGCCTTGGTGCGCTCGCTGCGGCGCCGCCGTCGCCTTGTCAATATAGTGAATCGGGAGAGGACTGTAGTTGTGAGTATGATAGTACGAACCCACCAGGTCCACTCCTGAACACAAGCAAGTGCCTCTTTACTACTCAGATGCACCCCTCGATTTTTTTTAACTCTAATCCACCCTGCTGATATCTGGGACCCACATCATTGTCAATGTATAGTCAATTAACGACAGAATTGCACAACGTATAGTCAATTAACGACAGAATTGCACAACGCCTTTTTTTTAGGATTTGTTCAGATGGAGCAGGCTACAAACTCGGTTGTGCGGTCTTTGTGGCCCGTCTAACAACATGACCAGCCCAACAGTTTTTTCTTTGGGAAAATAGGTAGCCCACCATTTCTTTTTGAAGAATACCCAACCTAGGCCTATTTGTTTTCTCCGGCTTACTGGGCTACAAATCTTTCAAGACGAGGAGGGATGCATTCCGGCCTGGCCAGAGTATGGGCAGTAAATCTTAAAAGTAACATGAAATGGATTGCAAATTCCAAAAAATATATCGCAAATGGGCAATTAGTTTTGTTTTTGTTCTTCACTGATATTTTATATTTCATTGGATTTTGACATAACATAGTATTACTTTATTTTTAAATTAGTTTTATTATGGCTCCTAATTTTTGGATTAAAAATATTTTGTACCCCAGCAAAAATATGTGAATTTTTAAAATTTAGCATATTTTTTAGTTCAAAATTTTAACCCTGGTACTGACCAGAAAATGAGCAGCAATTCTAAAAATGGAAAATGGGCTGCAATAAATTCCATATGAATTAGCAAATGGGTTGTAAATTGTAAAAATAATAGCAAATGGGTTGTACACATCACAAATTTCGAGGCTGAGTTGTTTACGCAAGGCCTTGTCAACTTATAGTCAACACACGATTCTAGCAGCAGTGACTGTGGGATGTCCATCCAACGGCCAACATGCTTCTTCAATCTCTAATCTTCCTGCTCCAGCCGCCTAAACCAGCACCGGCGGGACTGCTTGCTCCCTCCTCTTGTGGCCGGTTGTGATGTCACGCAGGCTTCACCGGCCCACCCTACTCCCTCCGCTGGTCTAGCCATCCCTCTACCCACCAGCACCTCCTGTTATTCTTCGGTGACGGCAGCCTCATGTCGTAGCCGAACCAGTCAACCGTCATACTCCCATCAGCGTGGGCATCCACTGTTGTGTCTTCACCGGCTCCGGGTCGTTCCATTCCTAGGCCTCACCATTGTCCACCGCGTTGGTCCTCTAGGTGCAGCGTGCTCAACGTGGTCAACATTCAATAAATGACAACCATCGGAATAGGGATGTATGTGGAGAGGCTGACAGTAGGGACCCCCATGGTCCATGGCCGCACGTAAGCAACTGCCTCCTTATTATGTGAAAAAAATGATTCCTCCCCCTGACATCAGGGGCGCACCGGTTCGGAGGCTGACCTGTGGACCTACTAAGTTGACGCGTATGCAGGGCTTTGTCAACTTAGTCAACAAACAATTCTAGCAGTAGTGACCGTTGGATGTTAATTGAACGGTCCTGCTGCTTCTTCAAGCTCTAATCTTCTTGCACCAGCTGCCCAAACCAGCGCCAGCAGGACCGCCTGCTCCTGCCTCCAGTGGTCGGCTGTGCTGCCGAGCAGGCCTCACCGCCCCACCCTACTCCCACCGCTGGCCAGGCCTTCCCTCTACTCACACACACACCCTGTTATTCTTCGGCGACGACAGCCTCAAACCGCAGCCGAACCAGTCAACCCTCATACTCCCCTCTGCGTGGGCATCCACTGCTGCGTATTCCCCGGCTCTGGGTCGTTCCCATCCTAGGTCGCGCCATCGTCCACCACCTTGGTGCTCTCAGACGGTACGGTGTCGTCAACACGGTCAACGAACTACAGCCATCAGAAGAGGACTGTACGTGGAGAGGCTGACAGTTGGGTCCATGGCCGCACGCAAGGAAGTGCCTCCTTATTACGCGCAAAATAATGATTCCTCCACCTGACAACTCGGACCCACCGGAAGGGCCTCTATATTTCGCGTAAAAAACGTTCCCCCTGACAGCTGGGACCCACCGGCTTTATCTTCGCACGCAAGGAAGTGCTTCCTTACCCCTGGCAGCTGGGACCCACCAGGTCAAAGTGTACGTAGAGTTATCTGTCTGGTCGCAAACGTGTACGTACATAGCGATCTATCGGTCTCTCTGCAGCGATGACCTATCGCCGAGTAAGGAGCGGCAGGTGTCGTAGTAGAAACACCGACGTAGCATGTCACACAGTCCCGTCTATATCATGTACATGTATGTACAACCACGCTACAAGAAAGTAAATACGGCTACGTAGGTACATACGGACAGGGTCTCGAACGCATACAGCGACGGTGTCTTGTTCATCGGCAGCCAACCGGCTGGGTCAGAACGGAGGAAACAACATCGTGTTCATCGGGAGGCAACCGACTGGGTCAGAATACCTCCTGTTCATCGTGAGCCAACCAGTTTGGATGGAACAGCCGAAACAAGGTCTAGCATACCACAGAACAGAGGAAACAGCCTTTTGTTCGACCGCGTACGGTCGAAACGGGATCTTGTTCATTGGGAGGGGTCTGTCATACTGCAAAACGGAGGAAACGGACTTCTGTTCGAGCTCCTACGGTCGAAACGGGGTCCTGTTGATCGGGAGGGGTGTGGCGTACCGCAGAACGAAGGAAATGGACTTCTGTTTGAGTGCAAACGGGGTCCTGTTCATCCATCATCGACTGCCTCGCTCTAGCCTCCACGGGCTACTATTCATCCACAGTCGACTTCCTCCAGCCTCCACCACAAACTGTTCATCCACGGGCTACTGTTCATCCAGCCTCCACGGGGTCCTGTTCATCCACCCCAACCGGCTAGGCTGCGGCGGCCTCCTCGGGGTCCTATTCATCTAGCGGCAGCTGATACGTCTCCAACGTATCTATAATTTTTGCGTGTTCCATGCTGTTATATTATCATTCTTGGATGTTTTACAATCATTTTATAGCAACTTTATATCATTTTTTGGGACTAACCTATTGAAATAGTGCCCAGTGCCAGTTGCTGTGTTTTGCTTGTTTTTTACTTCGCAGAATATCAGTATCAAACGGAGTCCAAATGTAGTGAAACTTTTTGGAGAATTTTTATGTACCAGAAGAAACAACATGGGCCAAAGAAGTATCAGAGGGGTGCCCCGAGGGGGGCACAACCCACCTGGGCGCGCCTGGGGGCCCAGGCGCACGCTGGTGGATTGTGCCCACCTCGGTGGCCTCCTGCACCGCCTCTTTGCCATATAAATACCCAAATATTCCAGAAACCCTAGGGGAGTTGACAAAACACAATTCCAGCCGCCGCAAGTTCCAGAACCACGAGATCCAAACTTGACACCATCACAGAGGGGTTCATCATCCTCATTGGTGCCTCTTCGATGATGCGTGAGTAGTTCATTGTAGACCTATAGGTCCGTAGGCAGTAGCTAGATGGCTTCTTCTCTCTTTTTGATTCTCAATACAATGGTCTCTTGGAGATCTATTTGATGTAACTCTTTTTTGCTGTGTGTTTGTTGGGATCCGATGAACTTTGAGTTTATGATCAGATCTATATCCATGAATATTACTTGAGTCTTCTTTGATCTCTTATATGCGTGATTACTTATAGCCTTGTATTTCTTCTTTGAATCTTTGGTTTAGTTAGGCCAACTAGATCGATTTTTCTTGCCATGGAAGAGGTGCTTTGTGATGGGTTCGATCGTGCAGTATTCTCTCCCAGTGAGAGAAGGGGCAGCAAGACACGCATGTATCATCGCTATTAAGGATAACAAGATGGGGGCTATTCCTACATGAATTGATCTCATCTACATCATGCCATCGTTCTTATTGCATTACTCCATTTTTCCATGAACTTAATACACTAGATGCATGCTGGATATCGGTCGAAGTGTGGAGTAATAGTAGTAGATGCAGGCAGGAGTCGGTCTACAAATCTTGGACGTGATGCCTATATAATGATCATTGCCTTGGATATCGTCATAATTATTCGATCTTCTATCAATTGCCCAACAGTAATTTGTTTACCCACCTTATGCTATTTTCTCGAGAGAAGCCACTAGTGAAATCTACGGCCCCCGGGTCTATTCTTTATCATATTTGCTTTGAGATATATTTTTATTCACCTTTATTTTCAGATCTATTATTCCAAAAACCCAAAAATACCTTGCTGCACTTTTTTGCTATTTATTTTATTTCGCGTTTTATCGAGAGCTATTTATCAAATCTACACAATTTTTATCCCGTCAACTTGACTATTTCTGGCACCATTACCCGTAGAGGGATTGGCAACCCCTTCTAATCGTCGGGTTGCAAGTATTTGTTCTTTGTGTGCAGGTACCGTTTACATAGTGTTGCTTGGTTCTCCTACTGGATTGATACCTTGGTTTAATAATTGAGGGAAATACCTACCGTAGTTGTGCTGCATCATCCCTTCATCCTTGGGGAAATATACTATGCTGCATCATCCCTTCCTCCTTGGGGAAATACCGATGTAGTTCAAGCGACATCAAAAGGAATTTCTGGCGCCGTTGCCAGGGAGATATCATCAACATCTATCAGGTTCCTGATCAGAAATATCATCTCCTTGCAATTTACATTATTTGCCATTTGCCTCTCGTTTTCATCTCCCCCACTTCACAAAAATTTGCCGTTTTATTCGCCCTCTTTTTCGTTCGCCATTTTCTCGTCAGATCTATCCTTCTGTGTGCAATCTTGTTTGCGTAGTCATGATGACTCAAGAAAACACCAAGTTGTGTGATTTTTCCAATACCAATAATAATGATTTTATTAGCACTCCGATTGCTCCTCTCGCCACTAGTGCGAAATCTGGTGATATTAATGCCGCTTTGTTGAATCTTGTTATGAAAGATCAGTTTTCCGGTACTCCTAATGAGGATGCCTTGTCCCATCTAAACACATTCGTAGAATTATGCGATATGCAAAAGAAAAAAGATGTGGACAATGATATTGTGAAGTTGAAATTATTTCCGTTTTCTTCGCGAGATCGTGCAAAAATTTGGATTTCTTCTTTGCCTCGCAATAGTATCGATTCTTGGGATAAATGCAAAGATGCTTTCATTACTAAGTATTTTCCGCCCGCGAAAATTATTTCCCTTAGAACTCAAATCATGAATTTTAAGCAACTTGAGCATGAACATGTTGCGCAATCTTGGGAAAGAATGAAATTGATGTTAAGAAATTGTCCTACTCACGGTTTAAATCTTTGGATGATCATACAAATTTTTTATGCGAGATTGAATTTTGTTTCTAAAAATCTTTTGGATTCCGCCGCGGGTGGTACTTTTATGGAAAATACTTTGGGTGAAGCTACTAAATTGCTTGATAATATTATGGCAAATTATTCATAATGGCATACCGAAAGAGCACCTACTAGTAAAAAAGTTAATTCGGTTGAAGAAATTAGTACTTTGAGTGAAAAAGTTGATGCTCTTACGAAATTAGTTGCTAATAAAAGTGCTCCTATTGATCTTAATGATGTGGCTTCGTCTACTTTGATTGAGCAAAATAGTGATCCCGTAGATGTGAATTTTGTCTCGCGAAACAATTTTAATAACAATGCTTATAGAGTTAATTTTAATCCTAGGCCTTTTCCTGGAAATTCCTCTAATAATTATGGTAATTCCTATGGTAATTATTCTTACAATAATAATGGGAACACCTCTAATCTTGCGAATAATATTAAAGAATTTATCAATGCTCAAATTTTTTTCAGTACTACGATAAAAGAAAAGTTGAATAAGATTGATGATATGTCTAGAAGCATTGATACAATTTCTCATGTTGTAGAAAATCTCAAGTTGAAAATTTTTGTACCCCAGGTTGATGAATCAATTAAAGCTTTATATGTTTCTATGGATGAAAGTAAGAAAAGAACCGCTATGTTTAGAGCTAAACGAGAATTTTTAGAAAGAGCATTTTCTAGTGATTGCTTTCATAAAAATGATGAAGATCTTAAAGTGATTGGTGTTTCTTCTATTGATTCCTTGTTTAGTAAAATTAAAATTAATGATAAAGGGACTGAAGAAGAGTCAACTTTAGTTAGAAGGCATCCCGATAATTTGGAGGGTGAAAATCTTGATGAAAAAATTGATAAAAGTGGGTTTGGAGAGGTCAAAACTTTAACTAGTGATGTGCCCACTCTTTTGGTTTGCAAAGACTTTAATTATGATAATTGCTATTTGATTGATTGTATTTCTTTGTTGCAATCCATTATAAATTCACCTCATGCCTATGAACAAAATAAAGCTTTTACTAAACATATTGTAGATTCCATGATGAAAGCTTTAGAAGAAAAGTTGGAATTAGAGATTTCAATTCCTAGAAAATTACATGATGAATGGGAACCCACCATCAAAGTCAAGATTAAAAATTATGAGTGTTTTGCTTTATGTGATTTGCATGCTAGTGTTTCCACAATTCCGAAATCTTTATGTGATGTGCTTGGTATTACCGATATTGAAGAATGTTCTCTTAATTTGCACTTGGCGGATTCCACTATTAAAAAGCCTATGGGAAGAATTAATGATGTTCTTATTCTTGCAAATAGGAATTATGTGCCCATAGATTTTATTGTTCTTCATATTGATTGCAATCCGTCTTGTCCAATTATAGTTGGTAGACCGTTTTTACACACTATAGGTGTCATGATTGATATGAAAGAAGGCAATATTAAATTTAAATTTCCACTAAGAAAGGGAATGAAACACTTCCCTAGAACAAGAATTAAGCCACCATATGAATCAATCATGAGGGCATCCTATGGATCAAAAACTAAAGATGACAATACTTGAATCTATGCATTATGCCTAGCTAGGGGCCTAAAACGATAGCGCTTGTTGGGAGGCAACCCAATGAATAAAATTTATTTTTGCATTTTTCTTTCTGTTCTTGAGTGTTTGCACAATTATGCCTCTGTTATGATTGTGTTTCTTTTTATGTTTTAATTAGTGTTTGTGCCAAGTAAAGCCTTCAGGATAGCTTTGGTGATAGTTGATTTGATCCTATTAAAAAACAGAAACTTTTGCATCCAGTAGCAGAATATTAAAAATTCACAGAAGTGACGAAACATTCTGATTTTTTTTACACAAGATTGATATACAAATTGCCTATGTTGTACTAGATTTTCAGAACTTTTGGAGTTACAGAAGTATTAGAACAATTCGTATCTTTACATACTGTTCTGTTTTTGACAGATTCTATTTTCTTTGCATTGTATGCTTATTTGGATGAATTTATGGATTGTATCGGGGGGTATAAGCCATGGTAAAGTTAGAATACAGTAGATATAATGCAATAACAAAATTTTAATGGGTTTTCTATAGTACTTAAAGTAATGATTGGTTTTCTTATACTAACGGATCTCACAAAGGTTTTGTTAAGTTTTGTGTGATTGAAGTTTTCAAGTTTTGGGTGAGATCACGATGGATGAAGGAATAAGGAGTAAGAAAATCCTAAGCTTGGGGATGCCCCATGGCACCCCGAGTTAATATTCAAGGAGAACCAAGCAACTAAGCTTGGGGATGCCCCGGAAGGCATCCCCTCTTTCTTCTAACGACCATCGGTATTTTACTTGGAGCTATATTTTTATTTGTCACATACCATGATTTTTGCTTGGAGTGTCTTGTATTATATGAGTCTTTGCTTGTTTTTTTAATTTGTCACAAGTATCCTTGCTGGACACACCTATTTGAGAGAGCCAAAATTATGCTATGATTTGTGAGAATTGCTCTTTATGCTTCACTTAATTTTTTTGAGCTATGGAATTGCTCTAGTGCTTCACTTATATCTTTTTGAGCACGGTGCGCTTTAATATTTTTGAAGAAATGCTATCATGCTTCACTTAGATTTATTTGAGAGTTAGTAATTTTGAAGAAATTCTCTCATGCTTACTTATATTATTTTGAGAGACGGAAAATTTTACGCTCATGATCTTCACTTAGATTTGTTTGAGCTTGTCAAAAGCAATGGCAATATATGAAACTAGTCCCATAGTGATAGATATTCAAGAGGGATATAATAAAAACTTTCATGAAGATCATTGGACAAAATAAACTTGATTATTTGTAATAGTTTTGAGATATGATGATAGTGATATGTGAGTCATGTTGGTGAGTAATTATGCTTTAGTAAGAATATTGGTGTTAAGGTTTGTGATTCCCTATGCAAGCATGAAAGTCAATAGTTGTGCAATGAAATTACATCCTACTTGTGGTGCATTATTCGGTGTTAGTTATGCTTAATGCTCACTTATGTGATTTTTCGTTTCTTGGTTGATTGCTTCTCAATCTTTTTGCTAGCCTCCACTTGTACTAAGTAGAAATACTACTTGTGCATCCAAAATCTTTAAACCCTGTTTTGCCATATGAGTCCACCATACCTACCTATATGCGGTATTCCCATGCCATTCTAAGAAATTTTTTATGTGCCATCTCTAATTTTCAAAATAAATTTCCTTTTTATGTGCTCGTACCGCTCATGACGTGGCAGGGGGTGGCCAATATTTTCCATGCTAGATGTGTTACTCTCAAGTTGAGTGTTCACTCACTTGCCATTGCACGAGAGTGCGGTGGTAATAGGGATGCCCAATCCTGAAATGAAAAAGAAATTTACTTTATGTTGTCAACTAATAAATTCCTTGGAAAGTGTTGGCATGGAGGGCACCCGTGGATACGGCTAGCCATGGATTGTGAAAGAATGGTGGAAAAAGGAATAAACCTTATTTTCTGTTTGGGAACCGCCTATGATATATCTAGCATGGAAAGTGTTGGGAATTACTCGGTCATTTTCGTTGACGGGAAAAGTATGCCTCTCAAGAAAATTTATCTCTCAATTTAAGCTTTGAGCTCTGGCACCTCTACAAATCCCTACTTCCCTCTGCGAAGGGCCTATCTATTTACTTTATGCAATTTTTATTTTTATTTGAGTCTCCATCTTCTCTTATAAAGCACCAACTAAGGGGCACTATGATCGTACTTGAGCAATGGATGTAGCTAATATGCGAGTGTGTTTCATGAATGGATCAATGATTGAGCAAGATGGGCTAGGGATAACTTTCTTTAGTGTTGATATTTGGAAAGACATGGTTGCTTGTTGATATGCTTGAGTATTGAAATCTTCATGTCAAAACTAGACTATTGCTTTGAACCATATAAAAGTCCATATGTCCATGCTACAAAAGAAAAGAATATGTGATGAACATGTTAGGCAGCATTCCACATCAAAAATTCTGTTTTTATCATTTACCTACTCGAGGATGAGTAGGAATTAAGCTTGGGGATGCTGATACGTCTCCAACTTATCTATAATTTTTGCTTGTTCCATGCTGTTATATTATCATTCTTGGATGTTTTAAAATCATTTTATAGCAACTTTATATCATTTTTTGGGACTAACCTATTGACATAGTGGCTAGTGCTAGTTGCTGTTTTTTGCTTGTTTTTTACTTCGCAGAATATCAGTACCAAACGGAGTCCAAATGCAGTGAAACTTTTTGGAGAATTTTTATGGACCAGAAGGAACAACATGGGCCAAAGAAGTACCAGAGGGGTGCCCCGAGGGGGGCACAACCGACCTGGGCGTGCCTAGGGGCCTAGGCGCGCCCTGGTGGGTTGTGCCCACCTCGGTGGCCTCCTGCTCCGCCTCTTCTCCCTATAAATACCCAAATATTCCAGAAACCCTAGGGGAGTCGACGAAACACAATTCCAGCTGCCGCAAGTTCCTGAACCACGAGATCCAATCTAGACACCATCACAGAGGGGTTCATCATCCTCATTGGTGCCTCTCCGATGATGCGTGAGTAGTCCATTGTAGACCTACGGGTCCGTAGGCAGTAGCTAGATGGCTTCTTCTCTCTTTTTGATTCTCAATACAATGGTCTCTTGGAGATCTATTTGATGTAACTCTTTTTTGCAGTGTGTTTGTTGGGATCCGATGAACTTTGAGTTTATGATCACATCTATATCCATGAATATTATTTGAGTCTTCTTTGATCTCTTATATGCATGATTACTTATAGCCTCGTATTTCTTCTTTGAATCTTTGGTTTAGTTAGGCCAACTAGATCGATTTTTCTTGCCATGGGAAGAGGTGCTTTGTGATGGGTTCGATCGTGCGGTGTTCTTTCCCAGTGACAGAAGGGGCAGTAAGACACGCATGTATCAATGCTATTAAGGATAACAAGATGGGGGCTATTCCTACATGAATAGATCTCGTCTACATCATGTCATCGTTCTTATTGCATTACTCCGTTTTTTCATGAACTTAATACACTAGATGCATGCTGGATAGCGGTCGATGTGTGGAGTAATAGTAGTAGATGCAGGCAGGAGTCGGTCTACTAATATTGGACGTGATGCCCATATAATGATCATTGCCTTGGATATCATCATAATTATTCGATCTTCTATCAATTGCCCAACAGTAATTTGTTTACCCATCGTATGCTATTTTCTCGAGAGAAGCCACTAGTGAAATCTACGGCCCCCCGGGTCTATTCTTTATCATATTTGCTTTGAGATCTATTTTTATTCGCCTTTATTTTTAGATCTATAATTCCAAAAACCCAAAAATACCTTGCCGCACTTTTTTACTATTTATTTTATTTCATGTTTTATCGAGAGCTATTTATCAAATCTACACAATTTTATCCTGTCAACTTGACTATTTCTGGCACCGTTACCCGTAGAGGGATTGACAACCCTTTCTAATCGTCGGGTTGCAAGTATTTGTTCTTTGTGTGCAGGTGCTGTTTACATAGTGTTGCTTGGTTCTCCTATTGGATTGATACCTTGGTTTCATAACTAAGGGAAATACATATTGTTGTTGTGCTGCATCATCCCTTCCTCTTTGGGGAAATACCGATATAGTTCAAGCGACATCAGCAACCGCCTACTACAACGGGGTCCTGTTCATCCAACCCCCATCGGGAACTGTTCATCCATAGCCTCGACTCACCATGTCTCAACTCGTTCTACGTATCGCGTGCGCGGTAGCAACGGTCACTGTTCATCGAGAGGCAACCCAACACACCGGCTGGCTGCGTCTCGCACGGGGGCTCGATCAACTTCAGTAAGCAGCAACAGCAATCGATCGCTCGGGTTTAGTTAGCAGCAGCAGGGAAGGAATCTCTCAGGTTCAGTCAGCAGCGAAGGAATTGCTTGGGTTCAGTTAACGACCAAGGGATCGATCGCTACGGTTCAGTAACATAGCTAGTGCAATCTCTCGGGTTCAGTAAGCGAACACCTCTCCCTCGGGTTCAGTTAGAGCCAATGCCTTGCACACACACGTGCCTACGTACGAGAGAAACGAGCAAACCACACTGCATCGCTCGGCCCCGACCACCCACCGTAACCGGGAACTCCGCGAAAATTTCCTCGCCCTTACTTCTACCATGATTTTTGATGTCATGGACGGCCCAAAGAATGTCATGCAGGTGCGTCCCAGGCCCGCCCAGGACGAAAAGCCCATTTTTTGTCATGTTTTTTTGTCATAGAAGTAGGAGCCCACCACATATATGATGATACGTGGTTTTGTCACAATTATCATCATAGAAGTGTCATAACCATGACATAGTTTTTTTTCGTTCGGGCCATAATGTCACGGATGTGTCCTTTTTTGTAGTGGGAGCTGGCGATGAAGATTGGGTGGACTATTGAGTGAAACGGGGCGGGCGGTGGGGGATGTTGGCGGCTTCGGTGAAAAAAGTGAAAAAATATCCCCGGTCACCGCGCGAAAAGGCCTATGCAAATGGTTGCCTCTAAGCGCCCATGTGCACAAACAACATAGTTTCATTTGAAATGAAGACATGCTAATTTTGAAATGAAGACGTGAGTTCATCGTTTTGCCTCGAATTGTTTTCCATGGTAAGCAATCACCATTATACCACAGTTATGGTGTCCTGGATTAGGGGGTACTAACCTAGTCGGCCCATCTACTCGGGTTGGGCCGGCGGGCCCTCATTCATGATCAAGATGGATTCCGGAGGCCATACGCAGGAGGCGTGACCAAGACTACCATCACCGAAGACTTGACGTCTACTCCAAGATTTCTCCTGCCACCTTGTTTCTAGATACAGACCTTGTAACCCTAGATACCCTCTCTGGCGTGTATATAAGCCATAGGGTTTAGCCCATAGAGGGGACATCAACGCAATATCATTCTCCTAGCCCTAGAGTTAGACCACAACATACGATCTCGAGGTAGATCAACTCTGTACTTGATACATCTCCATCAATATAAACAAGAGCAGGATGTTGGGTTTTACCTCCATGAAGAGGGCCCGAACCTGGGTTAACATTGTCTCCATGTTCCTGTTACCATCTATCTGAAGATCCACAGCTCAGGACCACCTACCCCGAGGTCTGCCAGTTTTGACACCGACACTGGTGCTTTCATTGAGAGTTTCACTGTGTGATCAACAGAAGGGTCGATGGCTCTTCCACAGATCAACTGCGCCAACGGCCGTGGGAGCATTTATGCCCCCAACAAGCTTTTTGTATTTGGCAGCATGATCTTCTGCGCCGACTCGACACGCCATTTGGCCTCCGTCGAGAACTACGCTCAAGGTCGGATCGTGACCTTCGACAGCCTCGAGTACACTATGGACTCCCGCAGCAAACTCGTCCTATCAGGCTGGACTCCCGACCGAATCGAAAACCTGCCCGGCTCCGAGGGCTCGACTCCGGAACCGATCTCCGTCGTGGCGTCGGCCGAGACCCCGGGCGTCATAACCCTGGACAACCCCCTTCCGATCTCCTGTCCAGACATAGATCTGGCTCCCACCTCTGAAGAGGCGTCAGCCTTAGAGCTGACCTCGGTGCAGGACCCGGAATCACTTCCAAATCCTCTTCGCGCCGAAGATACATCAAGTTACACACCTAACATACTTCGAGTCAACCCCGCTTATAACCAAGTGATGAATTCTGATGAGCTGTCTCACCTCAATGAGATGCTTGACCGTATCCAGAGCATGTCTATCTCGGACGGCAAGGCTCCGGTTTATGATCAGATCGGACTTCAAGCCGACGATCGGGAAATTTACATCCCACCCACCACCAACCCAGTCGCCACGGTCGATGACTTAACCGATGTGCTGGACTACGGTGAGGCCATAGACATGGATGAAGATGATGACGACCCAACCGAAAACACCTCGCCCTTGGTAAACACGGGCAGGTGGATTGCGGCATCCACTTATGATGTCTACATTGTTGACACCCCCAATTCCACTCCAAGACGTCAGCGTAGATGCAGAAGAGGCAACAATGGGGAACCTAGCGGTAGTAATGCGACAGCCAACAATGGCGACGCAGCAGCCGGAGACACCGACGACCCTGGGGAGGACCCTCAGGCTTCCCCAGTGCGGCGCAACACACCTAAAGGACATCCCGAGGACCTAGATCCTGACGACCTCTTCGAAGGTGACGATGACAACTACATGCCGGAATCCGAAGAAGACGAGAGCCTCGGCACCGAGGACTATGTCGTCCCCGAAGATCCTTTCGAACAAGAACGTTTTCGGCGGTGCCTTATTGCGACGGCTCGGAGCATGAAGCGCAAGCAGCAGTTGCAAGCCAAAACTGACGCACTGAATGAAAAGTGGGTCGAAGTGCTGTCTGTCGAGCAAGACATGGAAGACCGGTGCCGTAGCGCGCCGAAATCATACCCACGTAGGCGTCTCTTGCCGAAGTTTGACGAGGACCTCACCGACGACCATGACCGACCCCCTAGACACTACAAAAAAAAGACACATCCGTGACATTTTGGCCCAAACGAATTTTTTTCTGTCATGCTTATGACACTTCCATGACGATAATTGTGACAAAACCACGTATCATCATAGATGTGGTGGGCTCCTACTTCTATGACAAAAAATCATGATAGAAAATGGGCTTTTCGTCCTTGGTGGGCCGGGGACGCACCTGCATGACATTCTTTGGGCCTTCCATGATGGAAAAAATCATGGTAGAAGCGAGGGCGAGGAAAATATCGGTGAGTTCCCGTTTACGGTGGGTGGTTGGGGCCGAGCGATGCGCGGAGGGATTGCGCGTTTCTCTCGTACACATACGTGCGTGTGTGCGAGGCATTGTGCTCTAACTGAACCCGAGCGAGGCGTTCGCTTACTGAACCCGAGCGATTGCACTAGCTACATTACCGAACCCGAGCGATCGATCCCTTGGCTGTTAACTAAACCCGAGCGATTCCTTTGCTACTGCTGCTAACTGAAGCCGATCGAACCTGCTGCTGCCTCTTGATGAACAGTGACCATTGTTGGGGGTTGGATGAACAGCTCCCGGTGGGGGTGGATGAACAGGACCCCGTGGTAGTAGAGGCCATTGCCGCTGGATGAACAGGACCCCGATCGAGAGGAGGCTGCCACACACCACCCGAACGAGCCGATTGGGGGTGGATGAACAGGACCCCGTGGAGGGCTGGTTAAACAGTAGCCTGTGGAGGGTGGATGAACAGGACCCTGTGGAGGGCTGGTTGAACAGTAGCCGGTGGAGGCTGGATGAACAGGACCCCCGTGGATGAACAGTAGCTGGTGGAGGTAGGAGGAAGTTGACGATGGATGAACAGTAGCAGGTGGAGGCTGGAGGAAGTCGACGGTGGATGAACAGTAGCCCGTGGAGGCTGCAACGAGGCAGTAGACGGTGGATGAACAGTAGGCCGTGGAGTCCCATTTAGCGGTACGCCACACCCCTCCCGATGAACAGGACCCCGTTTTGACCGTAGGTGCTCCAACACAAGTCTGTTTCCTCCGTTTTGCGGTACGCCACACCCCTCCCGATCAACAGGACCCCGTTTCGACCATACGCGGTCGAATAGAAGGCCGTTTTCCTCCGTTTTGCGGTACGCCAAACCCTGTTCCGGCTGTTCCTTCCAAGCCAGTTGGCTCCCGATGAACAGGATGCGGTCCGACCCAGTGGCTTCGCTCTCGATGAATAGGACGTGTTCTGACCCAGTCACTTGGCTCCCGGTGAACACGACGCTGTTTCCTCCGTTCCGACCCAGCCGGTTAGCTGCCGATGAACAGGACGACGTCGCTGCCGTCCGTTGCCTCTCCATGTGCATGAGCCCTGGCCGTAAGTATGCACGCGTACACGTTCGAGACCTCGTCCGTATGTACGTACGTAGCCGTATTTACTTTCTTGCAGCATGGTTGTACGTATGTGTACACGATATATATAGACGGGACTGCGCTTGATGCTATGTCCACGCCTTTACTACGACACGTGCATCTCCTTACTCGGCCACGGTTCATCGCTGCAGAGAGAGCAATCGACCAGTATGTACGTACACGTTCGCGACCAGACAGACAACCCTACGTACGGTTTGACCCGATGGGTCCCAGCTGTCAGGGAGGATAAGGAGGCACTTCCTTGCGTGCAAAGATGTAGCTGGTGGGTCCCAGCTATCAGGGGGAAGAATCGTTTTTTTGCCCGTAATATGGACGCACTTCCTTACGTGCGAAGATGTAGCTGGTGGGTCCCAGCTGTCAGGGGGGAAACATTTTTTTTTGCAAAATATGGCGGCCCTTCCGATGGGTCCCTTCTGTCAGGTGGAGGAATCATTATTTTGCACATAATAAGGAGGCACTTCCTTGTTGCGGCCGTGGACCAAGCTGTCAGCCTCTCCATGTACAGTCCTCTTCTGATGGAAGTCGTTCCTTGACCACATTGACCACGCCACACCGAGAGCACCAAGGCGGTGGATGACGTCGAGGCCTAGGAAGGGAATGACCCGAAGTCGGGGAAGACTCGACAGTTATTTCCCACGCGAACAGGAGTACGAGGGTTTACTAGTTCGGCTGTAGTGTGAGGCTGTCGTCGCCGGAGAATAACAGGAGGTCTGGGTGAGTACAGGCATGGCCAACCAAGCGATGGGAGTAGGGTGGGGCGGTGAGGCCTGCACGGCAGCACAACCGGCCACGGGACACAGGAGCAGGCGGCACGGCCAGCGATGGTTTGGGCGGCTAGAGCAAGAAGACCAGAGGTTGAAGAAACACGACGGCCGTTGGATGGACATCGTACGGTCACTGCAGCTAGAATCGTTTATATTGACTAAGTTGACAAATCCTGCGTCCACGCCAACTTAGTAGGCCCACAAGTTAGCCTCCAAATAGGGTGGGTCCCAGCTAGCAGGGGGAGTATTCATTTTTTTGTGCGTAATAAGGAGGCACTTCCTTGCATGCGAAGATATAGCTGGTGGGTCCGAGCTGTCAGCGGGAGGAACTTTTTTTCACGAAATACAGAGGCGCTTCTGGTGGGTCCTTGCTGTCAGGTGGAGGAATCATTATTTTGCATGTAATAAGGAGGCACTTCCTTGCGTGCGGCCGTGGACCCAGCTGTCATCCTCTCCACGTACAGTCCTCTTCCGATGGATGTCGTTCGTTGGCCACGTTGACCACGCTGCGCCGAGAGCACCAGGGCGGTGGACGACGGCGAGGCCTAGGAAGGGAACAACCCGGAGCCGGAGAAGACTCTGAAGTTGTTTCCCACACGGAGGGGAGAACGAGGGTTTACTGGTTCGTCTGCCGTCGCCGGAGAATAACAGGAGCTGTGGGTGTGTAGAGGGATGGCCAGGCCAGCGATGGGAGTACTGTGGGGCGGTTAGGCCTACGCGGTAGCACAGCCGGCCACGGGAGACATGAGCAGGCAGTACGGCCGGCGCTGGTTTGGGCGGCTGGAGCAAGAATGCCAGAGGTTGAAGAAGCAACATGACCGTTGGATTAACATTCCAACGGTCACTGCTGCTAGAATCATTTGTGGACTAAGTTGACAAAGCCTTTCGTACACGTCAACGTTGTAGACCCACAAGTTAGCCTCCAAATCTGTCCCAAACAGCATACAACCAAAATTTCTAGCCAGATTTAAATTAATTTTAAAAATAAACATACCTTAATGTAAAATCCAATGAAATTTTACCCGCACAAAAACAATGAAATTTAAAATATCAAAATCGGAAAGAAAAAAGTAATTTGGAACTAATTGCCTGTTTGTTGTATTTTTCATTTTACAGCCCATTTCTTATTACTTATAGCCCATTTTCTGGCAAGCCGAATGCATCCCTCCTCGTCTTGAAAGATTTCAGGCCCAGCAGGGCGTAGAAAAGCAAGTAGGCCTCCGTTGGTTATTCTGCAAAAAACAAAATAGCTGGGCTAGCCATTTTCAGAAAGAAAAAACAAAACTGGGTTGGTCATGTGGTAAACATATGAAATAAAAGCCTGGGCTAGACGGGCCACAGCTCCCGCACAACCCAGCTGATACCCTGCTCCGTCCCGAAAACAAAAAAATAATACTGCACAAGCTGCTGGGTCCCGGGTGTCAGCTGCTCCTTGTGCAGTTATCTCGCTTATTGACTACGTTGACAGTGGCGTGCGACCCAGATGTCAAGAAACCATCAGGAGGAACCATTTTTTTCTTGTAATAAAGGGGGCACTTGCTTGCCTACTGCCATGATCCTGGTGGGTTCCTACTATCATCCTCACCATGTATAGTTATCTCCTTATTCCTCTCGGTTGTTGACCATGTTGACAACACCGGAGGGCGGCGCTGTGGCGATCGAACCAAGGCAGAGGACATTGGTGAGGCCTTAGACGGGAACAAACAGGAGCCAGGGAAGATGCGCAGAGTTTTAGGCTGCGATGTGGCCGCGATGCGTGCGCGGCAGGACAACCAACCGTGGGAGGCGGGAGTAGGCGGTCCCGCCGGTACTGGTTTGGCTTTGGCGGCCAGTGGAAGAAGAGACTGAAGAAACATGATAGATGTTGAATGTCAATCCAACGGTCAAGGTTGGCACAATCATTTGTTGACTAAGCCGACACCATGTAGCATACTTTTTTATAGGAAGAAAAGAAAAACTGGGCTCGTTCACCAGATAACATTCCCGAAACTGCCACCGTTTGATCTTGCGTCGCAACTAAAACTGCCAGGAAAATGCGTTCGTTTGCCGTCCTCTTCTGAGGGAACATTCGCCACATAACATTCACGAAAATCAAAGACTTGAGAAGGCGTACAAAACAAGCTAGTGTACCACTAAGGAGACGTTGCTGAGTTTTAGAAAAAAGAGAGACGTGCTCCTGTAGCTGGTTCGAATCCAAACCTAGACTATGACTATATATAGTGCTATGCTACTCTGCAAGTAATTAAACTGACATATCCAACGTTCGCTTCTTCTCTTCTCTAGTTACTCTGCCTAGCATCAGAAGCTCCGGCCGCAGCAACCATGTCCGCTGGCGGCTTGTCCACCTGCTCTTCAGCAGACAACAACCAGATATGCGCCAAGTCGCCACCCGTACCATCCCCTGTGGGTCTCATCACACCCCCGCCGGCACACTCACCGCAGCCGGTTGCTCATCGCAACCCGCTGCCGTTGGTGTGGTGCCACTGCTGCAAATCACGCAGAGTCATCCGTCCTGTCTCAACTACAATCCTCAACCCTGGCCGAGTCTTCTACAAATGCCCGAATCATGGGGTAATAATATGTTTAAGTGTTGTTCGCCTGATTTCAGTTGCTGATTTTTTTAATAGTTTCATTGATGATCTTCCAATTTGATTCATGCAGAAAAGGGAAGATTCGTGTGATTTGTATTTCTGGGAAGTTGCTGATGTGGGGGAATGGAACTACACTGACTATTTGGTTAGCCTAGGAATCCCAATACCAGGAGGTTGGGGTGTTGGACAAGTAACTGAAGGAACAAAATAAGAGGAAGATGCAGAGCAGAAGGTTAAAGATGTAGTTCATCTGATCATGGCCAAGCAATAGTTGCTGAACGACCTTGACAACAATGAGGAGATGAAAGAGCTTGTGAAGATAATGGGCAAGATCGTTGTGCTCTGTAGGATGATTGTCTCTTTATTTGCAGTGTATGTAGCACTCGTGATTTATTAAGTGGCTATGACATGAGCACTTTGCTGAAACTAGTAATGAATGAAACCTATTTAGCAGGCTGGGCGTAGTGTTGTGACATTTAATGATTTCTATTAACGGAAATCGGGGGGTATCCCCTTTTGCTCATAAATAAATAAATAGCAAAGGCCCTTTTGCTAATAAATAAATAAATTAGCAGAGGCCCTGTCGGGTCAGCTTTGTTCCCATTTGAAGACGTCGAGCAAATTGCAGTCCAACAGCAAACTATGTCATCAAATACAAGTTTCATAGCCAAATATGAGTACAACTAAACAACAACGTCATCATGTTTTAGTCATCATACAATCACCAAACACAAATCAACATACATAATAAGTGATGTTCTCACAGCAAAATACTAAACAACAACTTCATCAGGTTTCAGTTGTCATAGCAAACACAATTTCACATAGTAGATAAAAAGTTGTCTTCTCACAGGCAAATATGACAAAAGCAATCTAATCATCATCCGCAGCAGCAGCGTCTACATCTTCGCCATGTGTATCAGTCTGAATCATAAATCCCCCCAAGTGTCATCTTCTTCTTCATCCTCAATGTCCTCGAACGTTGGCGTCTTATTGATCAACTCTCGTATGTCCACAGCCCGACAGGGAATCTTTTCGCCAGCATTATTAACGTGATGGTTCTCAAAGATATTAGGAGCATCTATGGAATCTTCTACATCAGGAGCAGTGTAAGCATCATCTTGTTGTGCAACTTCATTAAATGAATTCCTCTGCTCAAATCTTTGCAATACTCTCCAGTCATCGCTACATGCATATGTGTCTTCCAAGAAAAATATCTGTGTTGCTTGATTTGCCAAAATAAAAGGCTCTTCGGTCTGGTATGCCGCCTTGACATTGATGGATTTGAAATAATCATCAGATCTAGGTTTTGCGATCCTGGAAAACAGGTTATACCAATGACAGCACAACAAAACCACACACCGATGAACCTCTAAACTGGAGATATACTGCAACAGAACAATGTCTGTTGTGTTAGCATACATTTCAGTTGTGTCTTCGCCGTACTTATTGATGACCCACAAGTATAGGGGATCAATCGTAGTCCTTTCGATAAGTAAGAGTGTCGAACCCAACGAGGAGCAGAAGGAAATGACAAGCGGTTTTCAGCAAGGTATTCTCTACAAGCACTGAAATTATCGGTAACAGATAGTTGTGTGATAAGATAATTCATAACGGGTAACAAGTAACAAAAGTAACTAAGGTGCAGCAAGGTGGCCCAATCCTTTTTGTAGCAAAGGACAAGCCTGGATGAACTCTTATATAAAGCAAAGCACTCCCGAGGACACATGGGAATTGTTGTGAAGTTAGTTTTCATCATGCTCATATGATTCGCGTTCGTTACTTTGATAATTTGATATGTGGGTGGACCGGTGCTTGGGTTCTGCCCTTCCTTGGACAATCCTCCCACTTATGATTAACCCCTCTCGCAAGCATCCGCAACTACGAAAGAAGAATTAAGATAAATCTAACCATAGCATGAAACATATGGATCCGAATCAGTCCCTTACGAAGCAACGCATAAACTAGGGTTTAAGCTTCTGTCACTCTAGCAACCCATCATCTACTTATTACTTCCCAATGCCTTCCCCTAGGCCCAAATCATGGTGAAGTGTCATGTAGTCGACGTTCACATAACACCACTAGAGGAAAGACAACATACATCTCATCAAAATATCGAACGAATACCAAATTCACATGATTACTTATAACAAGACTTCTCCCATGTCCTCAGGAACAAATGTAACTACTCACAAAGCATATTCATGTTCATAATCAGAGGAGTATTAATTATCATTAAGGATCTGAACATATGATCTTCCACCGAATAAACCAACTAGCATCAACTACAAGGAGTAATCAACACTACTAGCAACCCACATGTACCAATCTGAGGTTTTGAGACAAAGATCAGATACAAGAGATGAACTAGGGTTTGAGAGGAGATGGTGCTGGTGAATATGTTGATGGAGATTAACCCCCTCTCGATGAAAGGATCGATGGTGATGACGATGGCGATGATTTCCCCCTCCCGGAGGGATGTTTCCCCGGCAGAACAGCTCCGCCGGAGCCCTAGATTGGTTCTGCCCAGGTTCCGCCTCGAGACGGCGGCGCTTTGTCCCGAAAGCTTCTTCTTGATTTTTTCCAGGTCAAAACACACCATATAGCAGAAGATGGGCATCGGGGGCCTGCCAGGTGGCCCACAAGGCAGGGGGCGCGCCCAGGGGGTTGGGCGCATCCTCCACCCTTGTGGATGGCTAGTGGCCCCCCTCTGGTGCTTTCTTCGCCCAATATTTTTTATTAATTCCAAAATGACTCTCCGTAAAGTTTCAGGACTTTTGGAGTTGTGCAGAATAGGTCTCTAATATTTGCTCCTTTTCCAGCCCAGAATTCCAGCTGCCGGCATTCTCCCTCTTCATGTAAAGCTTGTAAAATAAGAGAGAAAAGGCATAAGTATTGTGCCATAATGTGTAATAACAGCCCATAATGCAATAAATATCAACATAAAAGCATGATGCAAAATGGACGTATCAACTCCCCCAAGCTTAGACCTCGCTTGTCCTCAAGCGAAAGCCAAAATCGAAAAATATGTCCACATGTTTAGAGATAGTGGTGTCGATAAAATAAAATACGGACATGAGGGCATCATGACCATCTTTAGAGCAGCAACATATATTGTCATATAATTTCTTATGCTAGAGTAACAATTCATTCACAAGGTAAAGTATGAATCAGAAATTGATTGAAAACCAACAAACTATGATCTTAGTCATTGAAGCAATTGCAATTTATCATAACATCGGAAAGAGTCAATTTAAGAGCTTTTCAGCAAGTCCACATACTCAACTATCATTTATTCGTTCACAATTGCTAACACTCACGCGATACTTATGGGTTCAAAGCTTCAGTCGAACACAGAGAAAGATAGGGGCTTATAGTTTCGCCTCCCAACCTTTTACCTTAAGGGTAATGTCAACAATAATACTTTATGATGACCTACATCCGAGTGGATATATATATCTGGATCTTTCTCCAACACGTAGTGCTTGCCAAAAGGAAAAAAGTGTAAAAAGGAAAGGTGAAGATCACCATGACTCTTGTATAAGGGTAGAAGATAAAAGTAAAAGATAGGCCCTTCGCAGAGGGAAGCAGAGGTTGTCATGCGCTTTTATGGTTGCATGTACAAAATCTTAATGCAAAAGAACGTCACTTTATATTGCCGCTTGTGATAAAGAACTTTATTATGTAGTCCGACGCTTTTATTTCTTCCATATCACAAGTTTATATAAAGCTTATTTTCTTCACACTAATAGATCATACATATTTAGAGAGCAATTTTTATTGCTTGCATCGATGACAAGTTACTTGAAGGATCTTACTCAATCCATAGGTAGGTATGGTGGACTCTCATGGCAAAACTGGGTTAAGTGATGTTTGGATGCACAAGTAGTATCTCTACTTGGTGCAAAGAATTTGGCTAGCATAAGAGAGAAAAGCAAACTCAATATGTTGGAGGATCCATGAGAATATAATTCTATTCGGATATAAGAAAACATAACCCATTATGTTGTCTTCCTTGTCCAACATCAACTTTTTAGCATGTCATATTTTAATGAGTGCTCACAATCACAAAAGATGTCCAAGATAGTATATTTGTATGTGAAACCTCTCTTTCTTTATTACTTCCTATTAATTGCAACAATGACCAAAACTATGTTTGTCAACTCCCAACAAATTTTATTCATCATACTCTTGATATGTGAAGTCATTACTCTCCATAAGATCAATATATGATCTCTTCATTTCTTTTTATTCCTTTCTCTTATTTTTATTCCCTCAAGATGATAGAAAGAAAGTAAAGCCCTCAACTCAAAACTACTCTTTATTATATATATAACTCAAGGACTCAATTACATAGAGGGAACATAAAGCAAAACTCAAATCTAGATCATACTAAAACTTTATTCTACTATGTCAAGATATAACCAAAAGGATCGAACTAAGAAAAATGATAGAAGTAAAGGTGTGATGGTGATATGATACCGGGGCACCTCCCCCAAGCTTGGCAGTTGCCAAGGGGAGTGCCCATACCCATGTATTTATGACTCTTTCTTCGGAGGTGGTGATGATGGAGTTGATGATGTAGTGCCGCACTCCGAGCGCAAGAGATTCTCCAATCTGCGAATGATGCTCTGGAGGGAGACGATATGCTCTTGCAACAGAATATTTTCACGAGTGAGATATTTATTTTGCACACAAACTATCTCAACGATCTTAAAAGCTTCAATTTCAGTAGGGGTAAGATGATCGTAGTATGGTTGTAGGATGTCTTCTTCTTCTTCTGCTGCTGCCGGAACTTGATCCACCGCGACCTTCTTGATTTCATCACCCTTGTTGGTTTCCCCAAGTTCTTCTTTCTTCATCTCTATCTTCATTAGCCATGCATCGTTGTCCCCATTGTTGGAGGGGGGGGGGAAGACATGATGCCTGGCCTTGAAAACTCTGGCAGAAAACAGCTCAAAACAAAAACAGGAGATTTTGCCGTGGTACGGTGGTCAAAACCTTCGGGAGATTATATAATGATTTTTTACCAACCAAAAGAAGTATTGTGCAAGAAAACGGAGTCCGGAGGGCACATGAGGTGGCCACAAGGCAGGGGGCGCGCCCAGGGGGGTAGGGCGCGCCCTCCACCCTTGTGGTCTCCTCGTGTAACTTTCGGACTACTTTTAATTTTCCTAATTTTTTTATATATTCCAAAATGGAGAAAAATTATCATTGGAAATGTTTTGGAGTCGGTTTACTTACTGTACCACATACCTATTCCTTTTCGGAGTCTAAAATGTTCTGGAAGGTGTCCCTTATGTACTCCTCCGGTGTTACGGTGTCAATTATATTGGTCTCAACATTTATGCGATTACCTGAGATATAATGTTTGATTCTTTGACCGTTTACCACCTTCGGATTTGTGCCTTCGGCGTTGTTGATTTTTATGGCACCGGAACAATAGACCTCCTCGATAATGTAAGGACCTTCCCATTTGGAGAGAAGCTTTCCTACAAAAAATCTTAAACGAGAGTTGTATAGCAAAACATGATCACCTACATTAAACTCACGCTTTTGTATCCTCTTGTCATGCCATCTTTTAACTTTTTCATTAAACAACTTGGCATTCTCATAGGCTTGGGTTCTCCATTCATCAAGCGAGCTTATGTCAAATAACCTCTTCTCACCGGCAAGTTTGAAATCATAGTTGAGCTCTTTGATTGCCCAATAAGCTTTGTGTTCTAGTTCAAGAGGTAAGTGACAAGCCTTTCCATAAACCATTTTATACGGAGACATACCCATTGGGTTTTTATAAGCAGTTCTATAAGCCCATAATGCATCATCAAGTTTCTTAGAGCAATTCTTTCTAGATCTATTAACAATCTTTTGCAAAATCAATTTAATCTCTCTATTGCTCAATTCTACTTGACCGCTAGACTGAGGATGATAAGGAGATGCAATTCTATGGTTAACATCATACTTAGCAAGCAATTTACGGAAAGCACCATGAATAAAATGTGAACCACCATCAGTCATTAAATATCTAGGGACTCCAAACCTTGGAAAAATAACTTCTTTAAGCATCTTAATAGAAGTGTTATGATCAGCACTACTAGTTGGAATAGCTTCTACCCACTTAGTAATGTAATCAACAGCAACTAAAATATGTGTATACCCATTAGAAGAAGGAAAAGGTCCCATATGATCAAAGCCCCAAACATCGAATGGTTCAATAACAAGTGAATAATTCATAGGCATTTCCTGATGTCTACTAATGTTACCAATTCTTTGTAATTCATCACAAGACAAGACAAACTTACAAGCATCCTTGAAGATAGTAGGCCAATAAAAACTGGATTGTAATACCTTGTGTGCAATTCTATCTCCAGCGTGGTGTCCTCCGTAAGACTCGGAGTGGCACTTGCGTAGGATATGTTCCTGTTCATGCTCAGGTACACAACGTCTAATAACACCATCTACTCCTTCTTTATAAAGGTGTGGGTCATCCCAAAAGTAATGTCTTAAATCATAGAAAAACTTTTTCTTTTGCTGGTATGTGAAACTAGGTGGTATAAATTTAGCAACAATGTAATTAGCATAATCAGCATACCATGGAGTATTACGAGAAGCATTTATGACAGCTAATTGTTCATTAGGAAAGCTATCATCAATAGGCAGTGGGTCATCAAGAACATTTTCTAACCTAGACAAGTTGTCTGCAACGGGGTTCTCAGCTCCCTTTCTATCAATAATATGCAAATCAAATTCTTATAGCAAGAGAACCCATCTAATAAGTCTAGGTTTAGCATCTTTCTTTTCCATAAGATATTTAATAGCAGCATGATCAGTGTGAACCGTTACTTTGGAATCAACAATATAAGATCTGAAATTATCACAAGCAAAAACAACTGCTAAAAATTCTTTTTCAGTAGTAGCATAATTTCTCTGGGCACTGTCTAGAGTTTTACTAGCATAATGAATAACATTCAATTTCTTATCAACTCTTTGCCCTAGAACAGCACCAACAGCATAATCACTAGCATCACACATAATTTCAAAGGGTAAATTCCAATTAGGCGGTTGAACAGTAGGTGCTGAAATCAAGGCTTTCTTAAGTATTTCAAATGCTTCTACACAATCATCATCAAAAACAAAAGGAACATCTTTTTGCAAGAGATTAGTGAGAGGCCTAGAAATTTTAGAGAAGTCTTTAATAAACCTCCTATAGAAACCAGCATGGCCAAGGAAACCTATTATACCTTTGATATCTTTAGGACACGACATCTTTTCAATTGCATCTACTTTAGCTTTATCAACTTCAATACCTCTTTCAGAAATTTTATGCCCCAAGACAATACCTTCATTAACCATAAAGTGGCACTTCTCCCAATTCAAAACAAGATTAGTTTCTTCACATCTCTGCAAAACCCGATCAAGGTTGCTTAAGCAATCATCAAAAGAAGTTCCGTAAACGGAGAAATCATCCATGAAAACCTCAACAATCTTTTCACAAAAATCAGAGAATATAGCAGTCATACATCTTTGAAAGGTAGCGGGTGCATTGCATAAACCAAAAGGCATACGTCTATAAGCAAAGATACCAAAAGGGTAAGTAAAAGTGGTCTTTTCCTGATCATCTTTTAACACAGGTATTTGAGAGAAACCAGAATAACCATCTAGGAAGCAAAAATGTGTATGTTTGGATATTCTTTCTAGGATTTGATCAATAAAAGGTAGAGGGTAATGATCTTTTCTAGTAGCTTTATTTAATTTGAGAAAATCAATTACCATTCTATAACCTGTAACAATTCTTTGTGGAATCAATTCATTCTTATCATTAGGAACAACAGTAATACCTCCCTTCTTAGGGACACAATGAACAGGACTTACCCACTTACTATCAGCAATAGGATAAATTATACCTGCCTCCAGAAGCTTTAGTATTTCATTTCTTACCACTTCTTTCATCTTAGGATTTAACCGTCGTTGGTGATCAACAACTGGTTTAGCATCGTGCTCCAAATTAATTTTGTGCTGACATAGAGTGGGACTAATGCCCTTAAGATCATCAAGAGTATATCCAATAGCGGCACGGTGCTTCTTCAGAGTTTTCAATAATTTCTTTTCTTCATGCTCTGAAAGGTTAGCACTAATAATAATAGGATATATCTTCTTTTCATCAAGATAAGCATATTTCAAAGTATCAGGTAATTGTTTAAGCTCAAACACGGGATCACCCTTGGGTGGAGGAGGATCCCCAAGGATTTCAATAGGCAAGTTGTGTTTCAAGATAGGCCCTTGGTTAAAGAATATTTCATCTATTTCCCTTCTTTCATTCATAAACATATCATTTTCATGGTCTAGCAAATATTGTTCTAAGGGATCAGTAGGAGGCATGGCAATAGAAGCAAGACCAATAATCTCATCCTTACTAGGCAATTCTTTATCATGGGGTTGTCTACGAAATTTAGAGAAATTAAAATCATGAGACATATCCCCTAAACCAACAGTAACAATATCTTTCTCGCAGTCTATCTTAGCATTAACGGTATTCAAGAAAGGTCTACCAAATATAATGGGACAAAAGTCATCTTGTGGGGAAGCAAGAACAAGAAAATCAGTAGGGTATTTCATTTTCCCACACAAGACTTCAACATCTCTAACAATCCCAATTGGTGATATAGTATCTCTATTGGCAAGCTTAATAGTAACATCAATATCCTCTATCTCAGCAGGTGCAATATCATTCATAATTTCTTTATATAAAGTAAAAGGAATTGCACTCACACCAACACCCACATCACATAAGCCATGATAACAATGATCTCCTATTTTAACAGAAACAACCGGCATGCCAACAACAGATCTATGTTTATCTTTAATATCGGGTTTAGCAATTCTAGCAGCTTCATCACAGAAGTAAATAACATGCCCATCAATATTATCAACCAAGAGATCTTTAACCATAGAAATACTAGGTTCAACTTTGATTTGTTCAGGGGGTGTAGGTGTTCTAGTATAACTCTTATGAACCACAGTTGAAGCTTTAGCATGATCCTTTATTCTAACAGGAAAAGGCGGGTTCTCAATATAAGCAGTAGGAACAATAGGATCAACATTATAAGTAATAGTTTCTTCTTCAACTTTAATAGGTTCAACTACTTTAGCTTCAATGGGAGGATGATATTTAAACCACTTCTCCTTAGGGAGATGAACATGGGTAGCAAATGATTCACAGAAAGAGGCTACTATCTCAGAGTCAAGTCCATATTTAGTGCTAAAATCATGAAAAGCATCGGTATCCATAAAAGATTTAACACAATCAAACTTAAGGTTTATACCTGACTCATTACCTTTGTCGAGTTCCCAATCTTCAGAGTTGCGTTTAATTATTTCCAATAAATCCCATTTGAATTCAATATCCTTCTTCATAAAAGAACCAATACAAGAAGTATCGAGCATGGATCGATCATTATGAGAAAGCCGAGCATAAAATTTTGAATAATAATTTCTCTTGAGAGCTCATGATTGGGGCATGAATATAACATTGACTTAAGCCTCCCACAAGCTTGAGCGATACTTTCTCCTTCACGAGGCCAAAAATTATATATATAATTCCGATCATGATGAACCAAATGCATAGGATAAAACTTCTGATGAAATTCCAATTTCAATCGGTTGTAGTTCCATGATCCAATATCATCACATAGCCTATACCATGTCAATGCCTTCTCCTTCAAAGATAAAGGGAAGACCTTCTTCTTAACATCATCCTCGGGCAAACATGCAAGCTTAAATAATCCACAAACTTCATCCACATAGATTAGATGCATATCAGGATGTAGTGTCCCATCTCCTAAATAAGGATGAGCTAGCAGTTTCTCTATCATACCCGAAGGAATTTCATAATAAATATTTTCAGTAGGTCCAGTAGGTTGAGGGGCAACTCTTTGCTCTTCGGGTCAGGGTGAAGATACCCCGAACAAACCCCTCAAAGGATTATTTTCCATAGTAACAAGTGACAGTAAATTTCAGCACACTATATAGATGTTTCCTTACCAAATTCCACTTACCAAAGGCGCTTCACTCCCCGGCAACGGCGCCAGAAAATAGTCTTGATGGCCCACAAGTATAGGGGATCTATCATAGTCCTTTCGATAAGTAAGAGTGTCGAACCCAACGAGGAGCAGAAGGAAATGGCAAGCGGTTTTCAGCAAGGTATTCTCTACAAGCACTGAAATTATCGGTAACAGATAGTTGTGTGATAAGATAATTCGTAATGGGTAACAAGTAACAAAAGTATCTAAGGTGCAGCAAGGTGGCCCAATCCTTTTTGTAGCAAAGGACAAGCCTAGACGAACTCTTATATAAAGCAAAGCGCTCCCGAGGACACATGGGAATTGTTGTCAAGTTAGTTTTCATCATGCTCATATGATTCGCATTCGTTACTTTGATAATTTGATATGTGGGTGGACCGGTGCTTGGGTGCTGCCCTTCCTTGGACAAGCCTCCCACTTATTATTAACCCCTCTCGCAAGCATCCGCAACTACGAAAGACCCATAGCATGAAACATATGGATCCAAACCAGTCCCTTATGAAGCAACGCATAAACTAGGGTTTAAGCTTCTGTCACTCTAGCAACCCATCATCTACTTATTACTTCCCAATGCCTTCCCCTAGGCCCAAATCATGGTGAAGTGTCATGTAGTCGACGTTCACATAACACCACTAGAGGAAAGACAACATACATCTCATCAAAATATCGAACGAATACCAAATTCACATGATTACTTATAACAAGACTTCTCCCATGTCCTCAGGAACAAATGTAACTACTCACAAAGCATATTCATGTTCATAATCAGAGGAGTATTAATTATCATTAAGGATCTGAATATATGATCTTCCACCGAATAAACCAACTAGCATCAACTACAAGGAGTAATCAACACTACTAGCAACCCATAGGTACCAATCTAAGGTTTTGAGACAAAGATCGGATACAAGAGATGAACTAGGGTTTGAGAGGAGATGGTGCTGGTGAAGATGTTGATGGAGATTGACCCCCTCTCGATGAGAGGATCGATGGTGATGACGATGGCGATGATTTCCCCCTCCCGGAGGGATGTTTCCTCGGCAGAACAGCTCCGCCGGAGCCCTAGATTGGTTCTGCCCAGGTTCCACCTTGAGACGGCGGCGCTTCATCCGGAAAGCTTCTTCTTGGTTTTTTCTAGGTCAAAACACACCATATAGCAGAAGATGGGCATCGGGGGCCTACCAGGTGGCCCACAAGGCAGGGGGCATGCCCAGGGGGGTAGGGCGCGCCCTCCACCCTTGTGGATGGCTGGTGGCCCCCCTCTGGTGCTTTCTTCGCCCAATATTTTTTATTAATTCCAAAATGACTCTCCGTAAAGTTTCAGGACTTTTGGATTTGTGCAGAATAGGTCTCTAATATTTGCTCTTTTTCCAGCCCAGAATTCCAGCTGCCAGCATTCTCCCTCTTCATGTAAAGCTCGTAAAATAAGAGAGAAAAGGCATAAGTATTGTGCCATAATGTGTAATAACAGCCCATAATGCAATAAATATCAACATAAAAGCATGATGCAAAATGGACGTATCACTTACCCGTGCTCATGATGGCACTTTTTGTGTCTTCCTGCCTTTGTCGCGTGCAAGGGTGTTGTAGCGCACATCTCCAACAACGCAAGATTCATAATGTCTTACCCGAGTATCAGGACCCATTGCTAGTGCGTAAAGGGCATCATTAACTGTCTGCCCATCCTCCCGCATCTTCTTAACCTATGGTTAGAAAATAGACAAGCTGGTCATCTTATGTACTCAATATATTAAAAAAACTGACAGTGCAATTCAAAAGCTTACATGGATCTTGAACCATTTCGCAAATCCTGCCATAACCAGTTTGTCAATGTTTCTTGGATTTTTGCGGCAGTAACTCCTTTTTGTAGATGCTGCAAAACATAGTGATCGCGTCAAACATCTAAATATATAAGAATGTGCTGCAAGTTTAGTAGATTATGATGTATAAGCTGCAGTACTTAGAACTTACTCGATATAAGGTAGAATCTCAGGACAGTTATTCAACACATACCAAAACATTTTGTCCAAATCTTTAGGTTTGTCGTCTTGTCAACTCTTCCCTGTAACTCGAACAGAACAATCGAAAACATTGAGCTCGGGATTGTCTTCACCCACCTCTTTGCTAAGCTGATCCGCTGTTTCAATGTATTTTGAGTAGAATGTCAATGCTTCTGTAGCAATGTAGGCCTCTGCAATGGAACCCTCAGGTCTAGCTCTGTTCCTAACATAGCCCTTGAAAGTGCCTAGCCGCCTTTCAATAGGGTACATCCATCCATACTGTACTGGACCTCTAAGTAGTGCCTCATCAGGTAGATGAACAGCCAAATGCACCATCACATCAAAGAAGGCTGGAGGATATATCTTCTCAAGGTTGCATAGGATAGTTGGTATCTTGTCTCTAAGACGCTCCAAAGCATCTATCCTGATATTTCTACTGCAGAGTTCCCTGAAGAATTGTCCCAACTCTGCAACTGCTCTGTATAAGTCAGGGCGGCCAAATCCTCTAAGGATAACAGGTAAAACCCTTTGAAGTAGGACGTGGCAATCATGAGTTTTCAACCCTTGTACCTTGTTTCCATCTATACTGACTCTCCTTTCAAGGTTGGAAGCAAATCCATGTGGGAATCTCACACGTAACAGGACCTTGCAGAATTCTTTTCTTTTTACCTTGTCCAAGACGTACATAGCTGGTGCCATATCCCGTGATGCACCATCATCTTCCACCTGCAAATCCTTTTTGATACCCAGGTGTGTCAAATCAATCCTATATTTTAAGGTATCTTTCGTCTTGCCTTCAATATTAAGAAGTGTGCTGATAATGTTGTCACATATATTTTTCTCGATGTGCATCACATCAAGATTATGCTGCAGATCCAAATCTTTCCAATACTCCAAGTCCCACAAAGTGGACCTGCGGGTAAACAATAATCTCTCTTCTACCCTGCCACGCTTACTTTTCCCGCTACCATTATCAGGATGGTTTCCTGGTGTAATATGCCTGACCTTCACTAATTCCTCCTGCAACTCATCGCCGGTGATCCTCTTTGGTGCATCATAGTTTTCATGCTCTGCATCGAACACATGTCTTCGGTATTTTCTAGGACACGACTTGTCCTTGGCAAGGAAACAGCGGTGTACAATGTAACAGATCTTGCTAAGTATTGCGTATGACAGCGGATTCTTGTCACAGCGAAGACATGCATTGTAACCATGTGTCGTTCACCCTGACATAGTGGCCAAAGCCGGATAATCATGGATGCACCAAATTATAACAACACGCAGAAAGAAATCAGCTGGTGGGCTGCTATATAGGTCTCGAGTGAGAACACCCCTCCATAGCTGTTGAAGTTCCTCCACAAGAGGCTCCATGAATAAATCGAAATCATTTCCAGGACTTTTTAGACCTGGGATAAGCAAGGCCATCATGTAATTTGATTCTTTGGTGCAGACATTTGGTGGCATGTTGTAAGGGATAACAAGCACTGGCCACATGCTATATGTGGCGCTCTGGTGGCCAAATGGGTTGAATCCATCTATAGCTAAGCCAAGTCTAATGTTTCTCGGGTCAGCAACAAACTTTTTGTGTTTCTGATTGAAGCTTATCCAGTCACTACCGTGAGATGGATGGCTCATTACATTTTGATCTCTGTACTCCTGGTTCCTAGAATGCCACAGTACATCCTCTCTTGTTTCAACATCATGAAACAACCTCTGCAATCTTGATATAATTGGAAAATGTCTCAAAACATTATGAGGAATCCTCTTCACAGCATCGCCATCTTTCCATCTAGATGATTTGCATTTTGGGCATTCACTTAAGTTGGCATAATCCTTTCGGGACAGAACACAATTATTCTTACAAACATGGATCATATCATATCCAATTCCAACTGCACGAAGGAAATTCTTCATTTTACTGTAGGTGTGTGGCAGCTCAGACACATCTAGGAAAGATTTGCGGAAAGCAGGCAACATTGCATCGAATGATTTGTTGGTCATCCACTCAGATGAGCTGAGAATACTGATAGCTTATTTCTTGGGGTGACTGCATGTTGCATTGTTCTAACATGCGGGCCCACCATTTTTCTTCTGCAGGTGAAAGTTCATGAAATGCGCGAGCATTTCGTAGCATTGTTTCAATGTTGGTCAAACTCACTGGCTCCGCCGCCACCATCACCTCCTCCTAGTCCACCTGAGCATCAGGCATATCAAGATGGTGATCTGCTGCTTCCACATAGTCAGTAACATTGACGTTCACAGCTTCACCATGATGAACCCACCTAGTCTATGTGACCGACATCCCATACAAGTGTAGATGATTTTACACAGTGGACTGGGGTCTTGTAACTGAATTCATACAACTGCTACACAGGCAGAGCACATCTAATTTCGGACCACCGTACTCAGCTCTGATAAAGTTCATGAAGTTTTCAACCCCCTCGACATATGCAGCAGAGAATCTTCGAGCAGAAATATATGTAAAGCTAATTCAGCGAACAGATTTGAGTGCTAAATTATGGCAGGCTATTTCAGCAGTCAATGAGGCCAAGCACACAGCCATCAAAGGCCATCTCAGCAACAAAGATCTAGTATAAAATGGTGTCGAGCTATTTCACCTAACAGATTGGCTACTAGACCATGTCAATCTACTTCACAATAAATATATGGTAGGATATTTTAGCAACTAATCGGGCATGGCATGCCATCTCAGCAAAGCATATTGAGTGCAGAACAGGGCAAGGAAGCTTCTTAAGCAGAGCATATTGATTGTAAACTATTTTGGTAAACAGTGAAATTAACAGCGTCTATCAACTAACATTCAGCGCTACTCCGACATGCATGTGGCCTCAGTCTAGAATGCGCGTACCGTGGGAGAAGCTGACCAACGTGCGTCTCCACAAGAACGTCGCTAGCGGTGGCGGCGTGGCTGGAGGATGGCAGTCTACGAAAGCGTACTGTGGGAGCGAGAGGATCGCCCTGCATCCCCTTGACGAACCGCGGCACCAACGTATCGGCATGGCAGGGAGGGCGACTTTGGCGGACCGAATGGAGTGGAGGGGGCTGGGGGGGAGGGGGAATATTATTGGCTAGTTGGCCGAAGGGCAGTTGAATTTGGGATTTGGGGGGAATTTTTGTGGGGAATTTTCGCGCGGTGGGCGGGGGAGTTTGGCGCATGGTCGGTTTCTCCAAATGCGGTCCCACGTGTCAGTGAAGAGGCAAGCCGAAGCGCATTCCATTTGCGTGAGCCATGTGCAGGACCGACCATGTGAGGGGTGCAATGCAACCGCGACAGGCGTGTCGTGAGTGTACCGCCTTTTTCCTTTTGAACTTGGTGATTCGCGCGATCCATCGATACTACTACTAGTAATCTGGTAATCCCGACTAAAATGGCTCGACCGGGTCTTTTCCCGCGCGATATGCTGGGAGGTTGGCTTAGTTGGTTTTTTAGGACAAGGCCTAGTTGGTTTGATAGACAGAGCGAGATAAAGATGTGAGATGTGTGAATGTGTAGTGGACGTACTATTGGAGTGCCTAAGATAAATTATGTATGTATACCTATGTGTTTATTTACTTCGCATGTTAGCTTTGTCTCGGGTCAAACCTTCTAAACTTAGACCAAGTTTATACACACAAAAACGAATCATCATTCAATATATTTTCATACAATATATCTTACTATTATTGTGAAAGTTCATATACACCGGACGAGATTCGTGCAAACACGACATATTTTCATTACATTTCGAACTTTTATAGGATAGAAAAAGAAAAGAAACCCGACCCTAAACCTATTCTATGGCGGCGACTGACATCCACTTTCCTTTGTACTTCCGTATCGGTGACGACGTCCTTCATCTGCCATCTCCATGAACAGTGGCGGGGTTCAAGACCCGTGAAGTGAAGGTGCGGTCTCCGGCTAGAAAGAGTAGAACACGGGAGATGGACCAGCCAGTTGGCACACCATGCCCTGCCGCCTCCCATGCCCTACTCATCCTCGAAGGAGTCCCCGACCTTAGCGGTGCCGGTGGACGTGAGGTCGATGATGATGGATGTGGACGGCCCGTCGCTTCACCTGCCACATGTGCCACCGAACGTTGGATGGCGGCAAGTAGGACGCGTGGCTGGCGGTGCTCCCGTCATCAGCCGCCAGCGTGGCCACCGCTTGTGCGGTCGTGTTCGCGTCTGGCTACGCCGGTATTGTGTTGTTAGCGGCGAGTTGAGCGAGGGCGGCGACCTCGAGCTTCATCCCCGAAGACAAGCTCTCTCGTAGAGCCTTCTAGCTTGTGGTCATGGTGGATGTGGTGCCAGGTAGGAGGATGCTCTATGGTGTGGAGTTTAGCTGGGCGTTGCCGCTTTAAGTAGCGCATTCTGGTGAGGCCAAGCGTCCGGATGCGTCAATAAGTCACCGGAGTTGGTTCCTCGGGCAGCGAGCCTGCTTAATGATGGCATACGAACAGACGACATGAATGCGGGCAGCTGGCGCCGACTGGGAACGCACGCGCACGACGGCGTGAGGGACGAGGGTTTTTTTGTGCCAGGGTAGTCAACTGCGGGCGTGGCAATGTTGGACCTGCCCTTTTCTCACATGCGATCCCACATGTCATTGAAAGATGACCCGGCATGGTCTCAGGTCCTGGGGATGCAGTTGGCCGCGCTAGAACACTCCACGGACGCGTCGCGGCGCGCGCGCACTTCGGCGCCCCGTGCATCCTCGACGAGCCGGGTGTTGATCTGCTGGTCGTGCCACAGCGGTAGCGCCACCCTCGGCACCCTAAAGCTGAGCATGTACAGTGGTGATGAGCATGTCGCTCACCACGGTAGCCGTGTCCATAGGCGGTGCAGGAGCTGCGCCACGTTGCTGGCCCCCACGACCCACATGAACGGTTGCCAGTGGTGAGGAGGTCGTGGGCCAGCTCCTCCATTGGACTAGTCTGCGCCACATCATCCCGATAGGTGTGCCCCACATGTCGGTTTCCCTGTTTTCCCGGCCAAATTCGAGCGTCAGTATGGCCTCATTAACACTCGGCCGACCTCTCTCTCTTCTAGTCTAGTAGTAAATGACGCGGGTGGGGGAGGGGGAGGGACGTTGGTTTGCTCTCAACTGTGGTCCCACAAGCGAGTGAAAATGCAAGACGAAGTGCATTCCATTCGGTGAGCGACGTGCAGGGTCCACCGTGCCGGGGTGCCACGCGAACGCGACAAGAGTGATGTACACCGTCCGTTCCTTATGAACTTGCATACTTTGAGTACTCCTTTTTTTGAACACAGTACAGATGCAAGCGCTCATACATGCACGTATACACTCACCCATATGAACGCACACACGCACACCCTAGCCCTATGAGCACCTTCAAGAGACTGAGCCATCATATCTATATCTCTACTCTTATCTCTACTCTCAGTGATGATGGTGTGCCTGCCATCTTGCAATATAGACCGTCCGATCTATATCTGACGGATAGAAAGCAAACTATGGCAATTTTGCAAAAGGATGCCCACACCTCTTTCCTTCATCCTTATCTCCCACAACTTCATTGTTGAGTAATTAAAAAAGGAAGCCTCTGGAACAATCTGGCATGGTGGCCACTGCCGGCGTCGTCCATCTCCATGCCCCCGCTAAGTCCGACGACCAATCACCACCGCGCCCCACTCCTCCTCACCTTATCTCCCATCTTTCTCGAGATATCATTTTTCAATGAAATTCTCGAGATACCATTTTTTTGATGAAATTCTCGAGATATCATTAGTTTTTACACATGGGATTACTCCTGCATGGGTCAATCACAACAGGTGTTTTGTAAAAAATGCATCCTGATGTTCTGTGCAATGCACGGGCATCTTGCTAGTCATCTTGAGATTTACGAAGTCACCGCCTCGTCGTCGACATGAATGGTGGGGACGTCCAGACGTCTGCCACGTGAAACCCCAAAACTTTGGTCGCATCCCACCCCACAACACTCTAGGCTCCAGCCGTCCAGCTTTGCAAACTCCGCACAGTCAAAACCGATTGACCGATCGTCACCGGAACCACTATTCACACCAGAACCTTCGCTACTCGGCCTACGCCGGCTACTTGCCGGCCGGTCACCACTGCCCCAAAACCATACCTCCTCTCCAGCCCATTCCCCCACCTTTCGATCCCCTAGCCCGCATCAGCCGTCCCCTAGTTCACCGGAAAGCCATGGTGCGCCGCAAGATCACGTACTACAAGATGCTGACGCTGAAGCACCACGCAGAAATCGCGACGGCGGTCGGCGCCACAGACCTCCGTTCCCAAGCTCGCTTTGCGGCGGGCCAATCCCCGAGTTCTTTGGAGCCAAGCTCCGAGGAGGAGGAAGCCGATCCAATGTTCATGTCGGAGGCCGCGGCGCAGAAGGCCCCGATGCGTATGAGACGATGGACATCGACTTCGTGCCGGCGTCCGGGTCCCCCATGGTGCAGGTGGACCAGCGGTTCAACCTGGCGATCCTAAAGGAGGACCAGGAGGCGGAGGCTCAACTCGACGCGGAGCACGCGGATGCCGCTGCCATCGCGGCCCTCCTGCAGGGGGAACCGGATGTCCTGGACGTGAACTGGGCGACGGAGGCTCAACTTGACGCGGAGCACGCGGATGCCGCTACCATCGAGGCCCTCCTACAGGCGGAACCAGACATCCTGGACTTGAACCGGGCGGCGGAGGCTCAACTCGACGCGGAGCGCGTGGATGCCGCTGCCATCGAGGCCCTCCTGCAGGAGGAACCGAACATCATGGACATGAACTGGGCGGTGCTCGCGTCCGTGCAGAGCTTCCGCACGCTCTGCGTGAACGAGTAGCTGGAGGCCGAGGACAACCACGGTGTGGAGACACACATCGGCAGCTACGGCTGGCTCGCGCCGGCAGCCAAAGACGACGAGGTCGTCTCGTTCCGTGCGCAGTGATAGTTTTTCTTTATGTTGTTGTTTTTAGGGATCTTTTTCTGTGTAAAAACATATATTTATGCAAGTCACCTGACTTTCATCATTTGGGTCAGTCGACCATTTTAGGCAGTTGGATGAATATCCTACATCTCCTAACCCTTCTTCTTCCTCACCTCTTCTTCTTCCCCAACAGACCACCGCCCGGGCCGCACGGATCTTTCCCAACATGCGGTTGGATAAACATACTGTATGAATGAAAATTATGTGTCAGTGGTAGGATGGCTGAGTTTGGTTTGATAACATGCGGTAGCACGTGTCAGTGAGGGTGCGTTCCCTTGGTTGGGTTTGCGGCATGCATGAGCGACTGTGTGAGGGTGTGGTGCGACCGCGACAGCCGTGCACAAGTGTACCTCCTTTTCATTTTAAAAAACTTTAGGCAAGCTTGGCAAAAATGTGTGGCAAAGTATGGCAATGCAAGGCCTAGACCCAAACAGGATACAAGTACGTACTACTTGTGTTAAAAAAGAAAGGCGGGGTTTTCCTTCACGGGATTGATCGATACAAATCCTCATTTGGCGTGTCAATTAATGCGTATTTTTTCTCCAACGCCCAAAGAGCTAACCATCTCACTCCTCATTGCTTGATTAATGCAGCGCCATGCAAACCAACCTTCTCACTTCCGCATGCATGCAAGGGTATATTAATGTCCTTGGTTGCTAGTACGAGGCAAACCCCATCAATTTTGCCTTGATTAGTGTTAGTGGCCTTCTGCAAATTGTAATTTTGATACTGGCCTTGTATACAAAAAAATTGGAAGTAGTAACTATTTGACTTCCTTCCCCATTGCGGTGACGTCGACGATATCTCGAACGTTGTATCTTTGGCTAAGTGCGTTCGACGGAGCACACCATTGAGGGAGACCACGGTAAGTCGTCCGCAAATGCCGCCTGCAAGCCAAGACAACCGCCTTCTTTGCATCCAGGAAGTCCGTTGAACCAAAGGCGGTGTAAATGTACTACTACACAATAGCGTCGTCCGTCCAGCTTAGTGCGATAAGGTGGTTTCTCGAAGAAGACGATGGAGAAGCGGAGTCAGCGAAGAGTGAAATGATGGTTGCTTCGTCCGTGCTTTGTGATTTGACGCCTCACTGCTTTGTGATTTGTGATAGAAGGGACAGGGGAGTAGACTCTGAGCTCTATACTGTACATGCATCCAAGCACGGGTGAAAGAGGAGAGAGGTTACATTTTTCTATTCCTTCAATCAATCAATTAGGGAGCTTCGGTTCCCTCTTTTTGGCTTTGGCAGCACCCTCCACAATGGTTCCCATCGATGCCAAAAGCTATTTTCACATTTGGCTACACATTGTGGATGCCCTTAATCGTACCACTTGGTTTTGCTCCTGTGTGCTATCTATACAAATCTCGATTATATTGATCTAAAAAATTATATCAAGATTAGTAAAAAGGAGGTGATTTTGCCACGCGAAAGGTGGGGTAGGTTTCTTATTTTTAGAGGATGTTGGCCTGGCGGTTTGCTAACATGTGGTCCAACGTGTCAGTGATTTACCAAGCCGATCCGAGTCCCACATGAGGCAGAACAATGGCAGAAGCAACATGTGGTTAACTTGAAGAAGATGAGGGAGAAGCGGATTCAGCAATGAGTGAAATGATGGTTGCTTCGTCCCTCCAACTTCTTCTTTTTAGCATCACTTTGTCCCTCCAACTTAACTGCGGGAAAGGTGCAGCTTTGTGATTTGACGCCTCATTGCTCATTACTACGCCGACGCCATGACCGGGGGTGCTTCACCCCTGCTGCTCTGCACTATTATTTCAGTATGGCACGTGGACCCGGTTGCTTGATGACCCACATGTCGGCGAAAAGGACTAGAACATTTATGAAAGCGAGCGCTCCATTCTTACGACGGAGGAGTACACGACACGGTGGCCCAGTAAACTGTCACTTGTACTGTAGTAGTACTACTATAGTTTTGCTGTTACGCATGATCCATCGATACAAACCCGATTAAACAGGCAAGGGCGGGATTTTTCCCGCACGGTAGATGATACTAGCCATACATTTCAAAGGCAATTTTAATGTATGCAAACTGAAAAATTAAGTAACAATATGAGATCTAGTAAAACTAAAAACACATATGATTTATTGTGTTAGAGTGTAGTAGTAGTGCTGTATTGCATAGTTGTTACATGTAACATGCGAGAATGTGTAGAGATGTACTTTTGGAGGGCCTACAGAGAGAAATTGGGCATAAAGTGGATTCAAATATTTGTATTCGTCTTCATAGCATTTGTAACTCATATCTACAGTTTGTACAGTAGACGTGAATGCTTGTTCGCTCATACGAAACCAGTACAACAATAATGAGGTGGCGTGCGCCAATTTAGGCATGATACGTCTCCAACGTATCTATAATTTTTTATTGTTCCATGCTGTTATATTATCATTCTTGGATGTTTTACAATCATTTTATAGTAACTTTATGTCATTTTTTGGGACTAACCTATTGACATAGTGCCCAGTGCCAGTTGTTGTTTTTTGCTTGTTTTTTACTTCACAGAAAATCAATATCAAACGGAGTCCAAACATAGCAAAAAAATTTGGTGATTTTTTCTGGACCGGAAGACACAAGTTGGGCCAAGGAAGTACCAGAGGGGGGCTCTGAGGGGATCACAACCCACCTGGGCACGCCTGGGGCCCAGGCATGCCCTGGTGGGTTGTGCCCACCTCGGCCGCCTCCCGCACCGCCTATTTGCTCTATAAATACCCCAATATTCAAAAACCCTAGGGGAGTCGACGAAATAAAATTCCAGGCGCCGCAAGTTCCAGAAACCACAGATCCAATCTAGACACCATCACGGAGGGGTTCATCATCCTCATTGGTGCCTCTCCGATGATGCGTGAGTAGTTCATTGTACACCTATGGGTCCGTAGTTAGTAGCTAGATGGCTTCCTCTCTCTCTTTTGATTCTCAATACAATGGTCTCTTGGAGATCTATTTGATGTAACTCTTCTTGCGGTGTGTTTGTTGGGATCCGATGAACTTTGAGTTTATGATCAGATCTATGTTTTTATCCATGAAAGTTATTTGAGTCTTTTGATCTCTTATATGCATGATTACTTATAGCCTCGTATTTCTTCTTCGAATCTTTGGTTTAGTTAGGCCGACTAGATCGATTTTTCTTGCCATGGGAAGAGGTGCTTTGTGATGGGTTTGATCTTACGGTGCACAATCCCAGTGACAAGGGGAAATGACACGTATGTATCGGTGCTATCAAGTATAACAAGATGGGGTCTATTCCTACATGAATAGATCTTGTCTACATCATGTCATCATTCTTATTGCATTACTCCATTTCTCCACGAACTTAATACACTAGATGCATGCTGGACAGCGGTCGATGTGTTGAGTAATAGTAGTAGATGCAGGCAGGAGTCGGTCTACTAATCTTGGACGTGATGCCTATATAATCATCATTGCCTGGGTATCGTCATAATTATTTGAAGTTCTATCAATTGCCCAACCGTAATTTGTTTACCCACCGTATGCTATTTTTCTCGAGAGAAGCCACTAGTGGAATCTACGGCCCCCGGGTCTCTTCTTTATCATATTTGCCTTCGAGATCTATTTTTATTTGCTTTTATTTTTAGATCTATTAATCCAAAAACCCAAAAATATCTTGCTACAATTTATTGTTATTTATTTTATCTCGCGTTCCCGTGAGATCTATTTATCCGATCTACTACAAATTTATCTATCTCTTTACCCGGGAGGGACTGACAACCCCTCTTTTACGTCGAGTTGCAAGTATTTGTTCTTTGTGTGCAGGTGCCGTTCACATAGTGTTGTGTGGTTCTCCTACTGGTTTGATAACCTTGGTCTCATCACTGAGGGAAATACATACTGTAGTTGTGCTGCGTCATCCCTTCCTCTTTGGGGAAATACCGATGTAGTTCAAGCGACATCAAAAGGAATTTCTGGCGCCGTTGCCGGGGAGGATCAAGTCAAGATAGTCTCTCGTCAACTAGCCAATTTCTGGCGCCGTTGCCGGGGAGACATCATCAACATCTATCAGGTTCCTAATCACAAATCTCATCTCCTTGCAATTTACATTATTTGCCATTTGCCTCTCATTTTCATCTCCCCCACTTCACAAAAATTTGTCGTTTTATTCGCCCTCTTTTTCGTTCGTCTTTTTCTCGTCAGATCTATTGTTTTGCTATCTCTATTTGTGTTACCATGTGCCTTCTATTTTCTTGCATCTTTGCTTTCTAATAATCTATTGATATGGATCCTCATCCACTTGCTAATCTTTTGAAAAGATCCAATTATGATGAACCAATTGCTAGTGAATTGAGTTCACTAGATTATCTTTATGAAGTTTTGCTTGAGATGTATGAATCTGAAAATTGTGATGAAGTGTTAAATGAAGAAATTTATAAAGTGATTCATGATAGCTCCTTGAATGAAAAGCATGATTGCAATGATGTTATTATAAATTCTATTAATGTCAATTGTGTTAATTATATGCAAAACCCCAAGCTTTGGGATGCTAATTTAGATATGTCCACTACTTATTGTAATTATCATGATTGGGGTGATTCTTCTTATGATCTTGAAAATTTATTTAAGCCTCATGATGAATATGATATTGATAATAATGTTTGCAATAATATTGAAAGTGGGTTTGGAAGAGCGTCAACTTTAAGTAAAAATAATCCCACATATTTGGGGAGTGTTCAATCTTATGAAATTTTTGATAAAAGTGGGCTTGGAGAGGTCATGACTTTCTTTGATGATAATCCCACTATTTTGGAAGAGTGTCAACTTTGCATGCATGTGGATCATGAAGAGAATATTTTATTTGATAGTTATATTGTTGAATTTGATTATGATCCTACATGTAATTATTATGAGAGAGGAAAATATGGTTGTAGAAATTTCAATGTTACTAAATTACCTCTTGTTATGTTGATTTCGTCAATGTTTTATTCCTCTTCTTTGCATATGTTAGATGTTTCTTGTCTTGATAATTTGTTTGCTTATAAAATGCCTATGCATAGGAAGAGAGTTAGACTTAAATGTGTTTGTGACATGTTTCATGATGCTCTCTTTGTGTTCCAATTATTATCTTTTATGTCAGCATCAATAAAATATTATGCCTAGCTAGGGGCATAAAACGATAGCGCTTGTTGGGAGGCAACCCAATGAATAAAATTTATTTTTGTCATTTTCTTTCTATTCTTGGGTGTTTGCACAATTATTCTACTGTTATGATTGTGTTTTTTGTGTTTTAATTAGTGTTTGTGCCAAGTAAAGCCTTTGGGATAGCTTTGGTGATAGTTGATTTGATCTTGTTGGAAAACAAAAACTTTTGTGTCCAGTAAGACAAATTTGAATATTCACAGAAGTGAAAAAAAATTCTGAATTTTTTACACAAGATTGATATACAAATTGCCTCTGTTGTCATTATATTGCACAATTCTTGGAGTTACAGAAGTATGATAACAATTCGCATCTTTACAGACTGTTCTGTTTTTGGCAGATTCAGTTTTCTTTGCATTGTGTGCTTACTTTGATGAATCTATGGTTTGTATCGGGGGGTATAAGCCATGGTAAAGTTAGAATACAGTAGATATAATGCAATAACAAAATTTTAATGGGTTTTCTACAGTACTTAAAGTAATATTGGTTTTCTTATACTAACGGATCTCACGAAGGTTTTGTTGAGTTTTGTGTGATTGAAGTTTTCAAGTATTGGGTGAGATCACGATGGATGAAGGAATAAGGAGTAAGAAGAGCCAAAGCGTGGGGATGCACATGGCATCCCAAGCTATTATCTAAAATAGAAGCAAGCAACTAAGCTTGGGGATGCCCGAGTGGCATCCCCTCTTTCTTCTAACGACCATCGGTATTTTACTTGGAACTATATTTTTATTCGTCACATATCATGAGTTTTGCTTGGAGCGTCTTGTATTATATGAGTCTTTGCTTGTTTTGCTTTTTATTTTAATTCAAGTATTCTTGCTGGACACACCTATTTGAGAGAGCCAAAATTATGCTATGATTCGTTAGAATTGCTCTCTATGCTTCACTTAAATCTTTTCGAGCTATGGAATTGCTCTAGTGCTTCACTTATATCTTTTTGAGCACGGTGTGCTTTAGTATTTTTGAAGAAATTCTCTCATGCTTCACTTAAATTATTTTGAGAGAATAAAATTTTTATGCTCATGTTCTTCACTTAGATTTTTTTGTGCTATCAAAAGCAACATATGAAATTAGTCCAAAAGTGATAGAAATTCAAGAGGGATATAATAAAAACTTTCATGAAGATCATTGGACAAAATAAACTTGATTCTTTGTAATAGTTTTGTGATCTGATGATATAATATGTGAGTCATGTTGATGAGTAATTATGCTTTAGTAAGAATATTTATGTTAAGTTTTGTGATTCCCTATGCAAGCACGAAAGCCAATAGTTATGCAATGAAATTACATCCTACTTGTGGTGCATTATTCGGTGTTAGTTATGCTTAATGTTCGCTTAGGAGAATTTTCGTTTCTTGGTTGGATGCTTCTCAATCTTTTGCTAGCCTTCATTTGCACAAAGTATGTTCACTACTTGTGCATCCAAAACCCTTAAACCAGTTTTGCCATATGAGTCCACTATACCTACCTTTATGCGGTATTCTTTTGCCGTTCTAAGCAAATTTGTATGTGCCATCTCTAATCTTCAAAATAAATTTCCTTTTTGTGTGCTCGTACCGCTCATGAAACGGTAGGGGGTGGATGATATTTTTCCATGCTAGGTGTGTTATTCTCAAGATGAGTGTTTATTCACTTGTCATTGCACGAGAGTAAGGCAAAGGTATTAGGGATGCCTAGTCCCGAAAAATGAATTTACTTTATGTTGTCAAATAATAAATTCCTTGGAAAGTATTAGTATGGACGGCACCCGTGGATTCGGTTAGCCGTGGAATGTGAAAGTATGGTGGAAAAAGGAATAAACTTTATTTTCTGTTTGGGAACCGCCTATGATATATCTAGCATGGAAAGTATTGGGAACTACTCGATCATTTTCGTTGACAGGAAAAGCATGCCACCCAAAATGTTTTTATCTCTATCTTTTTCGCTTTGAGCTCTGACACCTCTACAAATCCCTACTTCCCTCTGCGAAGGGCCTTTCTATTTACTTTATGCAATTTTTATTTTTACTTGAGTCTCCATCTTCTCTTATAAAGCACCAACTAAGGGGCACTATGTTCGTACTTGAGCATTGGGTGTAGCTAATATGCGAGTGTGTTTTATGAATGGATCAATGATTGAGCATAATGGGCTAGGGATAACTTGCTTTAGTGTTGATATTTTGAAAGACATGGTTGCTTGTTGATATGCTTGAGTATTGAAATCTTCATGTCAAAACTAGACTATTGCTTTGAATCATATAAAAGTCCAAATGTCCATGCTACAAAGAAAAGAATATGTGATGAACATGTTAGGCAGCATTCCACATCAAAAATTCTGTTTTTATCATTTACCTACTCGAGGACGAGCATGAATTAAGCTTGGGGGTGCTGATACGTCTCCAACGTATCTATAATTTTTGATTGTTCCATGCTGTTATATTATCATTCTTGGATGTTTTACAATCATTTTATAGTAACTTTATGTCATTTTTTGGGACTAACCTATTGACATAGTGCCCAGTGCCAGTTGCTGTTTTTTGCTTGTTTGTTACTTCGCAAAAAATCAATATCAAACGGAGTCCAAACATAGCAAAACTTTTTGGTGATTTTTTCTGGACCGGAAGACACAAGTTGGGCCAAGGAAGTACCAGAGGGGGGCTCTGAGGGGAGCACAACCCACCTGGGCGCGCCTGGGGGCCCAGGCGCGCCCTGGTGGGTTGTGCCCACCTCGGCCGCCTCCCGCACCGCCTCTTTGCTCTATAAATACCCCAATATTCCAAAAACCCTAGGGGAGTCAACGAAATACAATTCCAGTCGCCGCAAGTTCCAGAAACCACAGATCCAATCTAGACACCATCACGGAAGGGGTTCATCATCCTCATTGGTGCCTCTCCGATGATGCATGAGTAGTTCATTGTAGACCTATGGGTTCGTAGTTAGTAGCTAGATGGCTTCCTCTCTCTCTCTTTTGATTCTCAATACAATGGTCTCTTGGAGATCTATTTGATGTAACTCTTTTGGCGGTGTGTTTGTTGGGATCCAATGAACTTTGAGTTTACGATCAGATCCATGTTTTTATCCATGAAAGTTATTTGAGTCTTTTGATCTCTTATATGCATGATTACTTATAGCCTCGTATTTCTTCTTTGAATCTTTGGTTTAGTTAGGCCGACTAGATCGATTTTTCTTGCCATGGGAAGAGGTGCTTTGTGATGGGTTCGATCTTACGGTGCTCAATCCCAGTGACAGAAGGGGAAATGACACGTATGTATCGTTTCTATTAAGGATAACAAGATGGGGTCTATTCCTACATGAATAGATCTTGTCTACATCATGTCATCGTTCTTATTGCATTACTCGGTTTCTCCATGAACTTAATACACTAGATGCATGTTGGATAGCGGTCGATGTGTGGAGTAATAGTAGTAGATGCAGGCAGGAGTCGGTCTACTAATCTTGGACGTGATGCCTATATAATGATCATTGCCTGGATATCATCATAATTATTTGAAGTTCTATCAATTGCCCAACAGTAATTTGTTTATCCACCGTATGCTATTTTTCTCGAGAGAAGCCACTAGTGAAATCTACGGCCCCCGGGTCTCTTCTTTATCATATTTGCCTTTGAGATCTATTTTTATTTGCTTTTATTTTCAGATCTATTAATCCAAAAACCCAAAAATATCTTGCTGCAATTTATTGTTATTTATTTTATCTTGCATTCCCGCGAGTTCTATTTATCCGATCTACTACAAATTTATCTATCTCTTTACCCGGGAGGGACTGACAACCCTTCTTTTACGTCGGGTTGCAGGTATTTGTTCTTTGTGTGCAGGTGCCGTTCACGTAATGTTGTGTGGTTCTCCTACTGGTTCGATAACCTTGGTCTCATCACTGAGGGAAATACCTACCGTAGTTGTGCTGCATCATCCCTTCCTCTTTTGGGAAATACTGACGTAGTTCAAGCGACATCAAGGCACTAGCACGTTGGCCTACTCGGCTCCACAGAGAGAGCGAGAGAAGAGATAAATACACTGGCGGTCAGTGTATTTCAAGAGAAAAGCATAATACAGTCACTGGACTTCAGAATACGGTCATTACGGTCACTATATACGTTTTGCGGTGATTATACGGTCACTTGCTCACCGTTCAGCATCTGATTGCACTCTGTTGACCGGCCAAATAGTCTGCGTGGCACTATATTGACTGGTTAAATTGACCACGTTCCTTGTGGGTCCCACCTGTCAGTTCGCATATGAAAAAAGTAAGATAAACACAAATTTACGCAGGCGCGACAAGACTCCAACACGTGTGCGTGAACCACCTGGTGGTATATGTGTCTGTTAGGGCCTGATGTGTGCGCATTTCACGTGTAGGTTGAGCACTTGAGCGTGAGCGTGTGTGTTGGTCGTGTGGTGTGTGCATGCATGCGTGTGTGCGTGCGAGTGTTGCGTGCGTGCGTGGCTGCGTGTGTACGTGTGAGTGTTGCGTGCATGTAGTTCGTGTGCGTATAATCACCACACCAGCTCCTGTGTGTTAAAACAGATGGCTCAGCATACCAATACAAGGCCACCTTGTCCGCTGTGCCCGCGGTCATGACTTCGAACCACCGTCCAATATTTTTTTATCGTTTGTTTTCATTCTTATACACGCCGATAGGTGGGCCCAATGGTAGTGAGATAATGTGATGCAACACTAGAGGTGCCACGTGGAGCGTTTAACTGGCCAACTAGTCATGTCTTGAACAAATACAGAGTTGTACGGTGAGCCCGTGACTGTATAATAACCACAAAACATAAATGGTGACCGTAATGAGTGGATTCTGAAGTCCAATGTACGTATCGTGCTTTTGCTTCAAATACAATGATCGTCACTGTATATATCGAGAGAAAGATGAAACATGCGTGAATGTGTTGGGGCGTACTCTTAGAGGACCTGGAGATAGTTTGTGTGCGTACGTGAAAGGGGTGTAGAGGGGGTGTATGTGATGGATTGAGAGATGCTCTTCGTTTCTCTTTATTATGGCTAACTTTATATATAGTATAAAAATATAAAAATTCACAGTGCGGAATAAATATCATTGGGTGCACCATGCAATGCAAATTAACTTTCATACTCCATATAACTTTGTAATGTTGTATATATGTAGAAATTGTAAAATAAATTTTTGGCCACACTTTGTGTGGTTTTATTCAAAAGGAATGTTGTATGCGAAGTAAACGTGAAGAGAGGGCTTTTTAGATCAATGGGATACCTGATAAGATGTAACATGTGTGAATGTGTAGTTGACGTATTTGGCAGGGCCTAGAGAGGGTATGTGTACGTATTCGAGAGAGGCATGGATAGAGGGGCCGACCGGGGGGGGGCGACGTGGGAGAGATAGCACGAGAAATGAGACAGGTCTAGAGAGAGAGACGAATAGGATGTCACGGCGAGAGATGCCCTTGAGTGTATACAAGCAAGGGGGGAGGGGATAGAGGCATGAGGAGAAAATATTTTGTGTGGTGTCTGTGTTGGTATGTGTGGGTGTGAGAAGATAACGAGATCTAGGGGCAGAGGGTGTGTCACCGCGTGAGGTCCGGTGGGCCAAGGTGAGGCCCTTGGGTCGGTTCCATCCTGCGCCACATTGGTCGGCCCGTGACGCATTCAGGGAGACCCATGGAGGACTAGTCGTACAAGATAAAGATACCTGAGTCATGAAGGACTCTGTGTCCACTGACAAAGCTGGCTAGGATTTGTAACCCTAGGTCCTCGGACTAAGGTAACCCCTTGTCTCTAATATTACCATTCATCCAACCTAACTTTAAGGGGCATCCTACAGAATGCTCTGCTGGAATCATATTCGTCAATTAGGAAGAGAGGTGGAGACAATGCGTGCGAGACAGGCCTAAAGATAATGTGCGTGCGGGAGACACGTAGGTAGGTCTATGTATAGAGAAAGGGTCGATGGGGATTGTGTGTGCGTATGCGTGTGAGAGGAAGAGTGCTTGTGATAAAGGTTAGTGAAAACAGTCATAAATGGTTGCGAGAGGGAGGGAGGGTGATATCGATAGCATCTGTGCGAGAAAGACACCTCGGGAGAGAGTGTGTGAGCATGTGTGAGAGACCATCGATGGATATACACGGTGTGCACGTATGTGTGAGAGAGAAAGTTAGCGCGTGTGTGAGGAAGGGCCTATGGAGAGTGAAACTACACATAAAAGACTGATGTACACATTGATTAAAAATATAAATTGTATCCAAATATTAGGATGGGATCATGATATTTGCAATTCGCATAAGGAACGGTCATTGATCCATCAGACATCTATATTCTATCAAATTTGAGCATGTCTATGTTATTATTCGACATAATCGATCCATAGAGTCAGTATTTTGAACTCCAGACAATGCATCGCTTTAGCAATTCGAATATAAACGTGAGTATAGTTCATGCTATGTGTGTAAAGCACATTATTCATACAAAAGTTACAAATGAACATTATAAATAGCTAGCTAGGAACTAGCATACATTTGAATTCAACTTAAGGTGGTTTAAAAAATTCGAATTCAACATGAAGTCCATTCAATTATTTGAATTCGAGATCATGGCATTTGTAAATCATACCTAAATTATGGGGGCACCAATCTTTGCTCTTCTTTTGTACATAATAGCATATATAGTCGTGTACAAAATAGATTCAAATTTACCTCCTCCACTCCAAAATAATCGTAGTTGTAGGATTTTCAAGTGTCAAAATTTCAAAAAGAAGCGCATATTTAATGAGGTTTTCAAACATACAAGGTCAAATTTAACATTGTCTATTTAGGTCAATCCTCAAAGTTCAAGAGTACTCTAAACGTGAATGCTTCTGTTTCAAAATTTCGAACGAAGCTCCAAAAGAGCCTCTACTCGCCCGAAACCGCATGAGACAAATGTTTGGTAGAAGGAAATTACTTTTCTATCCCCGACCCGTGAAACCTACCGGCCCGAAGTCCAAAGGTCTAAACCGGGGTAGGTTTGTAACTTCATCTAGACGCCACGCAACCGCCTCCGAAAAACATTCATACACCGTCCGCCTAAACACACATGCGCTAGGCCGAAATCACTCCCGCCCACTATTTGGGACACCTAGGATTACCATCCTACCCCCGACCCGCAGTAGGTCCGAAATTTAAGAGGGGGGCAAAGTTTGTACTTTCCCCAAATTTCAAACAAGCGCGTCCCATCTGTTAAAAAAAAAACAAAAACAAGCGCGTCACAGACCGAAACATGGTTCCCCCTTAGCTCCCCTCGCCCCCCGTCCGATTCCCCGTTCGTACTCCGTGGGCGCCAAAACTACCTCTCCACCATCCGGGAAACCCCGGCGTCCTCCGTCCGCCACCCCATCCCACCCATCAACCGCCGCCCTCCTCCATCACGCCGGAGCCAATACCCTGACGTCGTCGTCCACCGCAATCGCAACCGCAACGCCCTCCACGGCTAGTAGTTGAAGCCGAGGCCGAGCTGCCCCCAGGACGCCGATGTGCACCGTACCCGAGCCAGTTCAACCACGCCGTCCTGCGCCTCACCACTACCGCTCCAACGTCGGCACCATCCACCGCACCGGAGCCATTCCCACTACGCCGTCCTTCGCCGCCTCGGATCTGCTTCCCCTTCGCCAACAGACGGCCACCACAACACGGTCAACAATTTGGCCATGGGTTCGTCCAAGGCTCCACCCTCCTCCAAAACATCGGTTCCCCGGTAAAAAGAAGAACATCGCCACAAAATAAGGAGGGCACAACACTGGCAACCGGAACTGGTACTCCTCTTCCCTTATTCGTGCAAATCTTACGTATCTGCTTACACAGTATTCATCCCACAAAAGACACTAGTTGACCACTTCTTCCTACACCTTCTTCCTGATACTAGATGTTCCTAGTAACTCGCGATGAACAAGGTTTCTCCTCATATACTATTTCACCTTAGCTAGAGGTCCGTCGCCCCCTGGATTTCAATTCCTGGTCAGTTGATTCCCAATTAAAGGAAGCATTCCCCCCGACGTAATAGGTGCTAGTCCGCCTATTACGCCGGGGAAGCAGTGCCTCGGTGTTTATCTTAGGGGTTTGTGGGGCCTAGGAGCTGCTGGCGCCCGATCTGGAGTTTGGTCGGGCTTAAAGGGATGGCCGGGGGGCGCTGCCAAGCACGGTGGTGGTGTGAGGTCGAGAGGAGGGCGGGACGATGGAGGCAGGGGTCTGGGCCGGTGGTTGCTGGCGGTTCGAGAAAGATCGTCAACAGTGACTGGTGGAAGGTAGACGAAGGCCATCTACCCGTTCCTTGTAGATCGGACGATTCATAAAAAAATCGACTGACCTATTTATTTTTAGTCGACTGTTATTTTGATAGGACCACATGTGGTGGTGTGCTGGAGGAGTACCTGCATTTCCCAGCCATCCCTGTGCTCATATATTTCAAAATCATACGGAGTAGAATCTAATTTTGTTTGCCATGCAATGTTGTAGAGCTATCATATGTCTCCTGTCATTTATTTTTCAGCCACCTGCTATCTGCTACTTTTACAGTGCACTAGTTCTGCACACACTTCATCCATACTCTCACTATTTTTCTTATGCATGGGTATTTCAGCCTCTGCCAAACGGTTGATAGAAGCACGAAATAAAAGAGAGAAGTCGATCCAGCTTTCTTCGTGCTTAGGCAAGACATGATTCGGCACTTTAAAGGGTGCAGTGTCAGCAGATAGAGAAGGTAAACGTAGCTCTGGAGTTGATGATCTCGCTCGCCATGAACCACCATCCTAGGTGCTTGCTTTAACTTCACGGTGTCACATGTGGTTGCATGTTGCATATGGTGTCTATCTTGTATTCTAAAGGCCGAAGTCGGTCTTTATTAAGATAAGGAAATATATTTTTTACATGAACCACCATCCCGGGAGCACAAGAAGCCAAATAGCTAGTCAGGGCACTGGCTGAGCCAGTGACAAGCCCAGCACAGACAAGCATCACCTGCAAGCCAACTAAAAAGCCACGGTGGTGGCGAAGCAGCCCGCCTCCCACCAGGCTCACAGGTCCTCGATGATCATGCTCACCACTCCAGCCGGGTGTCTAGCTTGTATTGCTTCCAATTTGGTTAAATTGCATCTCCTTAGCTTACACATTATACCTTTGAATATGACATGCCTTCCTATTTTTGGTACATACTACTACATCTGTCTATTAACCATGTTCTTACATCAAACTAATGTTCTTGTGTATCCCTCATCAATCACTTATGATGAGACAGTCAGGCTCGTGGACTGCTGTAAGAAAAGATCCTCTTTTAAAGAATGCAGTGTCAGCCTCCCCACATGATTCTCAAGAAACAGCAATGCTAGATGAAGATAGTCAACGTAGCTCTGTAGTTGATGACCGCATTTCCCCTACACCACCTTCGCAGGTGCTTGCTCTAACTTGGCAGCGTGATATGTGGTTGCATGTTGCATATAGTGTCTAGATTGTAATTCGTCCAATCTGGTTAAATTGCATGTGCTATTCTACTTAGTTTATACATTATACCTGTTAATGTGACATGCCTTCCTGTTTTTGGTACATAGTACATCCGTCTATTAAGCATGTCCTTACATAAAACTACTGTTTTTTTGTATCCCGCATCAATCAATTATGACGAGACAACTTTAGTATATGCAGAGTGATATTGGTTGCATCTTTCATACGATTTATAGCATGCACTGCTTCTAATTTGTTGAAACTCCATTTATGATGGGACGCTTTTAACTTGGCAGAGTCATATTGGTTACATCTTTCATGTGGTGTCTAGCTTGCATTGCTTCTAATTTGTTAAAATGGTTTCTGCTTAGTTTACACAAATAGTTGTGAATATGCCATGCCATCCTGTTTTTTGTACATATTCCATCCTCGTATCATGTGTTTGCCTTACATCAAAGTAGTGATTGTCAGTATCATGCATGAATGAGTTCTGTAGAGTGAATTTTATTGCTTTTTCTTGTCGGTTTTACTTGACAATGCAAAATCAATAAAGCGGAAGGAAATTTGCAAGGCACTGGATAAAGGTGCTCCTTCCAAACAACTGAAACAAAGGGCCTCTACAGATTCTACTCCACCGGCCCCCCAAGAAGATTTGCAAGACAACACATGCATAGACACTCAACGTAGCTGTGTTGATGATGAGCACGTCTCCCCTAGTCCACCATCACAGGTGCTCCCACTAACTTGGCACTGTTATATGTGGTTGCATGTTATGTATGATGTCTAGCTTGTATTTCTTCTAATTTTGTTGAATTCCATCTGCTTACTTTACACATTATACTTGTGAATAAGACACATGTTCCTGTTTCTAGAACATACAATATCTGCCTATCACACCATGTTCTTACATCAAAGTACTACTGTTGTGTAACCTGCAACAATCACTTATCATAAGACACATTTAACTTGGGAGTGTGATATAGGTTACATCTCGCATTCTTTTCTAGCTTGTACTACTTCTAATTTGTTGAAATGGCACTTATGACGAGACAGTTTTAACTTGGTAGAGTGATATTCGTTGCATCTCTCATATGGTGTCAAGATTTCATTGCTTCTAATTTGTTGAAATGCCTTCTTCTTAGTTTACACATCATAGCTGTGAATATGCAATGCTGTCCTTTTTTCTTACACATTCAATCGTCCTATCATGCGCTCGCCTTACATTAAAGTAGTGCTCGTCAGCATCCTGCATCAATGAGTTCTGAAAAGCGAATTTCTATTCATTTTTCTTGTGGGTTTGACTTTACAAGGCAATAAAATTAAGTAAGAGGAAGGAAAAAATCAAGGTAGGGACTGATGGCGGTCTTCCGGCAAAACCGGCATCCCAGGTGCTTTCTCTAGCTTGGCAGTGTGATATTGTCTTGCATGTTGCATACTGTGTCTAGCTTGTATTTCTTGTAATTTGATTAAATTACTTCTGCTTAGTTTACACAAATAGTTGTGAATATGTCATGCCGTCCTATTTTTCGTACATATTCCATCCTCGTATCATGTGTTTGCCTTACATGAAGGTAGTGATTGTTAGTATCATGCATGAATGAGTTCTGAAGAGTGAATTTTATTGCTTTTTTTTTCGGTTTTACTTGATAATGCAAAATCAATAAAGCAAAAGGAAATTAGCAAGACAGTGGATAAAGGTGCTCCTTCCAAACAACTGAAATGGAGGGCCTCTATAGATTCTACTCCACCATCCGCCCAAGAAGATTTGCAACACAACACATGCATAGACACTCAACGTAGCTGTGTTGATGATGAGCACGTCTCCCCTAGTCCACCATCACAGGTTCTCCCTCTAACTTGGCATTGTTATATGTGGTTGCATGTTATGTATGATGTCTAGCTTGTATTTCTTCTAATTTTGTTGAATTCCATCTGCTTACTTTACACATTATACTTGTGAATAAGACACGTGTTCCTGTTTCTAGAACATACAATATCTGTCTATCACAGCATGTTGTTACATCAAAGTACTACTGTTGCGTAACTTGCAACAATCACTTATCATAAGACACGTTTAACTTGGGAGTGTGATATATGTTACATCTCGCATTCTTTTCTAGCTTGTACTACTTCTAATTTGTTGAAATGGCACTTATGACGAGACAGTTCTAACTTGGTAGAGTGATATTCATTGCATCTTTCATATGGTGTCTAACTTTCATTTCTTCTAATTTGTTGAAATGCCTTCTGCTTAGTTTACACATCATAGCTGTGAATATGCAATGCTGTCATTTTTTCTTACACATTCAATCGTCCTATCATGCGGTCGCCTTACATTAAAGTAGTGCTTGTCAGCATCCTACATCAATGAGTTCTGAAAAGCAATTTTTTATTCATTTTTCTTGTGGGTTTGACTTGACAAGGAAATAACATTAAGAAAGAGGAAGGAAAAAATCAAGGCAGGGACTGATGGCGGTCTTCCGGCGAAACCGGCATCCTAGGTGCTTTCTCTAGCTTGGCAGTGTGATATTGTCTTGCTTGTTGCATACACTGTCTAGCTTGTATTGCTTGTAATTTGATTAAATTACTTCTGCTTAGTTTACACAAATAGTTGTGAATATTGCATGCCGTCCCGTTTTTCGTACATATTCCATCCTCGTATCATGTGTTTGCCTTACATCAAGGTAGTGATTGTCCGTATCATGCATGAATGAGTTCTGAAGAGTGAATTTTATTGCTTTTTCTTGTCGGTTTTACTTGACAATGCAAAATCAATAAAGCAGAAGGAAATTAGCAAGGCAGTGGATAAAGGTGGTCCTTCCAAACAACTGAAAGGGAGGGCCTCTACACATTCTACTCCGCCATCCCCCCAAGAAGATTTGGAAGACAACACATGCATAAACACTCAATGTAGCTGTGTTGATGATGAGCACGTCTCCCCTAGTCGACCATCACAGGTGCTCCCTCTAACATGGCACTTCTATATGTGGTTGCATGTTATGTATGATGTCTAGCTTGTATTGCTTCTAATTTTGTTGAATTCCATCTGCTTACTTTACACATTATACTTGTGAATAAGACACGTGTTCGTGTTTCTAGAAAATACAATATCTGTCTATCACACCATGTTCTTACATCAAAGTACTACTGTTGTGTAACCTGCAACAATCACTTTTCACAAGACACGTTTAACTTGAGAGTCTGATATAGTTTACATCTCGCATTATTTTCTAGCTTGTACTACTAATTTTTTGAAATGGCACTAATGACGAGACAATTTTAACATGGTAGAGTGATATTCGTTGCGTCTTACATATGGTGCCTAGCTTTCATTGCTTCTAATTTGTTGAAATGCCTTCTGCTTAGTTTACACATCAAAGCTGTGAGTATGCAATGCTGTGAATATGCAATGGGACTAATGATGAGAGACCTTTAACTTGGTAGTGTGATGTTGTTTGCATCTTGCGTATGATTTATTTCTTGTACTGCTTCACATTTGTTTAAATGCTAGTTATGACGAGACACTGTTAACTTGGCAGAGCGATCTTTGTAGCATCTTTGATATGGTGTCTACCTTCCATTGCATTGCTTCTAATTTATTGAAATGCCTTCTGCTTAGTTTACACATCATAGTTCTGATTATCTCATGTCGTCCTGTTTTTCATACATAGTTCTATCATGCGGTTGTCTAACATCAAAGTTCAGTTCGTCTGTATCACGCATCAATTTGTTCTGAAGAACTAAATTTTTATTCCTTTTTCTTGTCGGCTTGACTTGACATGGCACAGAGAAAGAGGAAGGAACACAGAATGGCAGGGGATGGTGTTAGTACTGAGGACGCACGGAAACAGAAACGGAAGCGGAAGAATTATGCAGATTCTGCTGGTACTGATAGTGCAATAGAAGGTCAAAGTCCACCGAAAAATTGTACAAACACGGTATCCTGTGCTACACCAGCTGCAAAACAATCCAAACAGAAACTAATAGCTGCCACCAAACAAGCAACGACAACCCTAGTTGTTGCAACACCTTCCGCAGTACCAATAGTTGCACGAGTTACTCGTTTGTCAACTCACCTAGCGGCAAGTTCCCAAGCTCCCTTGCCACCTGACACTACTTCCGAAGCACTCTTGACACAAGACGAGTTGGCAAGATCAGATGAACCTTGTGAGCTTCAACAGCAAGAAGGTAGTTGCTGGAGTTAAGTTACAGTTGCATGCTTCTTTATATGTAGTCTCACAGTTTGATGTACACTAACACTTCCTATGTTCGTTGTTGGACTAGCACCTAGGCGCAAGAGGAAACAAACATCAGGGATAATGCTCGATAGGTTAACTAAATCTAGAGGAGGAAGAATGGAGATCTGTTTTGAGGCAGGTTTAAAAAGGCCATGTGATGCTACAGAGTCAGCCAAGTTAGTATCAGAGGCAGCGGTTGCCGTTAGGTGTCATGCACGTATCCTCCCAACATGGATTCAGTACAGGAATGACAAAGACGAAACCCAGTTCAACACCTTCCTCGACAATTTATCTGTAAGTATGGTTATGTATGGAAATTAGTAATATCGTCTTGCACTGTCCCATACTTTCTAGGTTGCTCGTAATGAGACTCCCATAATTTTCAACAGATGAGGTTCAAGTTGGATAGCCAAGATGATGCAACCAGACAAGTATGCACCCATGTTTTCAAGTCTGCTCTGCAATAGTATCGGTATAACTTGAGGAGAACTCACTTTGAAGGCAAGGCTAACAGTGAACTTGCCCAAACATCTCCAGTGGAAAATATATCGGATGAAGACTGGAGAGGCCTTGTTAAACACTGGTCTGATCCAAAGTATCAAGTGCGTTATATATATGTGATCAGATCACATGTTGAACTCCTATTTATGCATGTGCCTCACAAATCTATCTTCTTGTAGGTGAACTGTTCAAAGAACAAGGCCAACCGTACGAAAGTAAAATTCCAATAGACGACAGGATCTCGTAGCTATATTGCACACTGTGAGGTTCTTGTAATTAGCTGATGTTTCACTCTTTTTGCTGTGCCATATTATCAGATCTATATTGACTTGTTCCAAATGCAGAGGAAAGCCCGCAAGGACCAAAAAGTACCTGAACCAAATGCTGTGGAAATCTTCAAGGACTGTCAAACCAGCAAGACAAAGGGCATGACTGCACCAGCCAAAGCCACTGTTGTAAGTCCTTAATCCTCATGCCTTTTAACTACTACTTACTCTGACTTGTGCATTGAACTGCACGGTTTGCAGCCAGTGTTTATTACTCTTTTCAATTTTATACACAATTGTCTTAGCGTATCATTGCACCTTACAAGGTTTAAAAGAGAGGAGTGATGTTCCTTTGATCTTGATATGTAATCTAGTTCCGTGCTGGACTTGTCTACACAACATTACAATGGCCTGTTTGTCTGCTCTCAGTTGTTTTGTGATATGAATGATGTCATACTATGCTTACCGTATTATAAACTTTGTCTCTTTATCCTTAGCTGTCAATACAATGTGAAGAAATAGACAATACATTAGCCATGGTACATGGTCATATGTTTGGAACCTGGTTTTATTATGTACTTTGCAGTAAAATACAAGTAATATTTTACATGGGTTCACCAGAATAAGTTCTGTATATAGACCAAAGCTATTTTGTTTGGTTTTGCTGCCTCCTTAATATCTTTTTTTTGGTACTACTAATGTAAAAACTCAACTTTTCAGCAAGCTATGGAACAAATGGTGGAACCGCCACCTTCTGAAGGCGACGAGGCAACTATAACCGCAACGTCATCTCTTGCTGTAGCGGGTCAGTACCTGTCCACTAACAGTGCCAAAAGCACGTTCCTGCGTAATACTGGGTTGGTTGTTAAGGCAATCTCATCCAAACTGCCTCATGATCAAGATATGCAAGCTCAAAACAATGTTATATCTGCGCTCCAGACACAAGTCCATTCCCTAATAGAGACCCTTTGTGAAACAAGGACAACCATTGTTCGATGTCGTCAAGATATGCATGGTTTTGAAACCAGACTATCAGACATTTGCTATGTTGTTCAGGAGCCTAGGAGAAATGAAGGCGAAGGTTATGGTGCTCCATCGGACAGTACAACATGAAAACGTAGCAGTCAGGTCAAATGAACCGAGCTTCTGAACTTATGGTGGTGCATTTATCTGCCAGACTGTTAACTTTTATGCCAGCCTTCCTTTTGTTTTATGGTTGTAATTTGTTTTGTTGCGATACAAAATTTGTTCTTAACATGCAGCGACCGGCTCAAGAAAACAGCAAGCCATTTTTGTATAGTGTAGGGTGTTCCCTATATTTGCACTAGTGGCGAACTTTGATGCCCAGTGGATGTAATATGTGCAATCGCCTTAATAGCCTAGCGTTAGTTTCTACCTTGTTTATTTCCCTAGTATTCTTTTTCCTTGGTTTGCTAGTGGCCACAACAACCATGGGCCATATACGGACCGTGGTAACCTTGAGCCTGCTACGGGCCGTAGGATCCATGGGCCTCCTACGGCCGTCAGATAAATGGGCCTCCAACGGGCCGTAGAATCAGTGGGCCTCGGGCCGTCGAATAAATGGGCCAACATGGGCTGTAAACGGGCATAATTGGTACCGGGCCAGCATCGTAACGGGCCATTAACAGGCCGGAAGACAGCAAAGGCTTAATTTGGCCACGGGCATAACGGGTCATTAATGGGCCAGAATATAGGACGGGCTGGAAACGGTGCAACGGGTTAACAGGCCACAAACGAGCCAGTTCTAACCACGGGCCGAATTTGGCCCATTAGGGGAACAGGCCAGTAACGGGCCAGAAGTAATCGAGGGCCGAAAAGGAGCCCAAGAATGTATGGGCCGTCAGTAGGCCGAAAGCTAACATGGGCTGGAAACGGCCCATGTGAATCATGGGCCGTTACTGGGCATAAAGAAATTTACTGTTTATTTTCGGCTAGAATCACCGCGGCCCACTAAAGGGCCCAAAGATACGATAGGCCTCGTATGGGCCAAAAGACGTCGTGGGCCATACATGGGCCGAAAATGAAATGGGCTGGTATTATACTGGACGGCCCACATGACGCGGTTGGGCCGATGTCGGGAACGCCATAACGGGCCGTGAGTTACCGGGCCGTAAAATGGGCTATATGCGAACAGACCGTTAATAGGCTTTTCATGGGCCGGCCCGCTAGCTTTTGACCAAGTCAAATGGGCCGGCCTTTGTAAGCTAAATGGGCCAGTGTTGGGCCGTCGCACGTGTCGACATATCATATGCGCCTATCTGACCCAATGACGAGCTGACACATGTTTCCTCCGGCCAATGAGAATTTTACACGTGGAAAATCGCCATTGGTCATTGCTGTTAACAGGTTATCGGATCCAAAACCAGACCTGATAGCTTAACGATGACCCGTTACGGTGGATGCCACGTGTCGGTTACCCTTGACGAAAGCACTTCCATGACGCGTCATTTATCGTCATGGAAGTGAACACTTCCGTGATGATAATTTTGGTATTGTAATGGAACACTTCTATGATAGCACAGGTATGACTATCTTGATTCTGTCATAAAATCGTCATGGATGTACATGCATGCCAGAAAACATGAATTACTGTGACAACACGTATCATCATGGAAGTGTATTTTTTTTGTAGTGAGAGGCCAGGATAGGCCGATGCGGGAAAACCTCAACAACCGGCCACCTCCACGCCATTATGGCAAGGACCCCATGGATTACCTAGATCCTCACGATGTTCGACGTTGCATTGAGGCAAACAGGGCACCTCCTCAGTCCATCTACGGATCAAGAGGACGCGCGCCCGCCGGGCCGGATGGCTATGATGCCTGGATAGACAGGAGAGGCCGTGCCTGAGACCAGGCCTACTCACAACTCTCCCTCGACCTCCGATGAGATGCTCCTAGGTTCCGAGGTCTGGCCCACCCGATCTCCTTCATAGACAGTGTAATGGAACATCAATTCCCTGAGGGATTCAAGCCCATCAACATAGAATCATACAATGGCACCATCAATCCAGTAGTATGGATCGAGGACTTCCTTCTCCATATACACTTGGCTAACGGAGATGATCTCCACGTCATTAAATATTTGTCGCTCAAGCTAAAGGGGCCGGCTAGGCATTGGCTTAACAGCCTGCCTCCTCATTCTATTGGCAACCGGGAGGCCCTTCAGGACGCTTTTAGGGCAAACTTCCAGGGCACGTATGTCCGACCTCCAGACGCTGACGACCTCAGCCGTGTCATCCAGCAACTAGGAGAATTAGCATAGAAGTTCTGGAACGGGTTCCTCACTAAGAAGAACCAGATCATAGACTACTCCGAGGCCGAGGCCATTGCCACATTCAAGAACAATATCCGAGATGAGTGGCTGGCCCGCCCGCTCGGCCAGGATAAGCCGAGGACTATGGCAGCCCTGACTTCATTGATGATCCGCTTTTGTGTGGGAGAGGATAGTTGGCTCGCCCGCAGTACTCACAATGGCAAGGTAGGCACCTCGGAAACCCGCGACGCCAATAAAAATAAGCGTATGTATAAGAATGGCGGAAGCGACACGGAAGATGCTGCAGTCAACACAGGGTTCACCGGACCTAGATCTGGCCAGGAACGGAAGCCCTTTAAAGGGAACAAAGATGGACCTAGCCAGCATGATAGATTCCTGGACCGACCATGCGGAATCCACGACACTCAGGAGAAACCAGCTACCCACACCAACAAGAATTGATGGGTCTTTAAACAAGCTGGCAAGGTAGCGACAGAGGGTCAAAATAAAACCCAAAGTCGCAGTGAAGACGTGGACGAACCTCGGCGACCCAATAATGGGGGCCAAAATAAGTTTCCTAATGAGGTAACGAAGGTCAATATGATCTATGTTACCCACATCCCCAAGAGGGAGCGGAAGCGTGTACTTCGAGATGTATACGCGTTGGAGCCAGTCATCCTGAAGTTTAACCCATGGTCGGCTTACCTGATCACATTTGACAAGCATGATCATCCGACCAACATCAGGCATGGCAGATCGGTGGCGCTCGTCCTGGACCCAATTGTCGATTGTTATCATCTGACACGCGTCTGATACGTCTCCAACGTATCTATATTTTTTTATTGTTCCATGCTATTATAGTATCAATTTTGGATGTTTTATATGTCACTATATGCAATTATATATCATTTTTTGGGACTAACCTATTAACTTATTGCCCAGTGCCAGTTGCTGTTTTTTTGTGCATGTTTTTGGCTTTTCGGGAAATCAATATCAAACGAAGTCCAAATGGAGAAAAAACTTTGAATTAATTTTTTCTGGACCAGAAGAGACCCTAGAAGGTTCGGAAGAAGTCCAGAAGAGCCACGAGGGAACGACAAGCCCTAGGGGCGCGCCCCCAGGCTTGTGGGCCCCTCGTGGCACCTCCAACCCTAATTCTACCTCTATTAATTCCCAAATATTCCCCTGACATTAGAGAGCCACTCAAAATACTTTTTCCGCCACCGCAAGTTCCAGAACCACGAGATCCCATCTGGAGGCCTTCTCCGGTACTCTGCCGGAGGGTGAATCGATCACGGAGGGGCTCTACATCAACCTTGCTGCACTTTCGATGATGCATGAGTAGTTTACCACAAACCTATGGGTCCATAGTTAGTAGCTAGATGGCTTCTTCTCTCTTTTTGATCTTCAATACAATGTTCTCCTTGATGTTCTTGGAGATCTATTCGATGTAGTGACTTTTTGCGGTGTGATTGTTGGGATCCGATGAATTGTGAGTTTACGATTAGATCTATCCATGAATATTATTTGAGTTTTCTCTGAACTGTTTTATGCATGATTGCTCTAGCTTCGTATTTCTCTCCGATCTATTGATTTGGTTTAGCCAACTAGATTGATTTTTCTTTCAATGGGAGAGGTGCTTTGTAATGGGTTCGATTTTGTGGTGCTCAATCCTAGTGATAGAAGGGGACATGACACATATGTATCATTGCTATTAAGGGTAAAAATATGGGGTTTATTCATACATGAGTTTATCTTGTCTATATCATGTCATCTTGCTTAAGGCGTTACTCCGTTTTTTATGAACTTAATACACTACATGCATGCTGGATAGCGGTCGATGTGTGGAGTAATAGTAGTACATGCAGAAACATTTTGGTATACTCGTCTCGACATGATGCCTATATATGATCATTGCCTTGGATATCATCATAATTATTTACTTTTCTATCAATTGCCCAAGAGTAATTTGTTTACCCACCGTATGTTATTTTCAAGAGAGAAGCCTCTAGTGAAAACTATGGCCCCCGGGTCTATCTTTTATCATATATTAAAACCAAAAATACCTTGCTGCATTTTTATTTTATTTATTTTATTTTGTATTTTTGTTTGATCTATTTATCTATCACCATACAATTTAATCTTGCTCGTAACCGTCGAAGGATTGACAACCCCTTTGCGAATTGGGTTGCAAGGATTTGTTGTTTGTGTGCAGTTACTCCTAACGAGGTTTTGCTTGGTTCTCCTACTGGATTGATAACCTTGGTTCTTAACTGAGGGAAATACTTATCTCTACTATACTACATCATCCTCTCCCCTTCGGGAAACCCCAACGCAGTTCACAAGTACCAGGAAGAATTTCTGGCACCGTTGCCGGGGAGACATCATCAACATCTATTAAGTACCTTCGCATAAACTTTCATCTCCTTGCATTTACATAATTTCCTTTTACCTCTCATTTTCATCTCCCCCACTTATAAAAAGTTTTTACAAAAATACAAAAATATTTTCCGTTTGCCTTTTCGCCTTGTTGTTTTACCTTGTCATCATGACTAGCATAACTATCCCTCCTTTGTCACTGGATTTTGAAGTTCTTTACTTCAAGCAGAAACAAGGAGAAAATCTTAAGGATGCTTGGTATAGGTTAATGGAATCTTACCGTGTTTACTATGTAAAAGGAGATGTCAAAATTTTGCTTTGCAATTTTTATATAGGTTTAACAACTTTTGGATTTTGCCGCAAAAGGGATTTTAATTGAAAGTGAGGCCAATACTGCCTATGAAATAATAGAGGGTATATTGGGGGTTCCACCACAACTAAAGGGATTTGATTTTACTCAAGAGGGGATTCAAATATTAGACAAATTGGTTGATATGCAGAAAAAATTGGTTGAGTTGGAAAAGTCTAACGAACCTCTCAAAAATATTAGTGGAAATCTCAATCGCATGAACACCTTGATTACCCTATGCAATAAGCAATTGGATATTTTAGATATTAAAATGGCCTCACTTCCTGAGAATAATGGGAAGCATAAAGAACCTCCTGGGTTTGAGAAAACTCCTTCAAAGATTATCAAAACCAAAGATGACAATACTAGAAGCATTGCATTATGCCTAGCTAGGGGCGTAAAACAATAGCGCTAGTTGGGAGGCAATCGAATAGTTATCCTTAATTCTTGTTTATTTTCTATTTTTTAATAAACACACAATTATGCTACCGTTATGATTGTGTTTTTGTGTTTTAGTTAGTGTTTGTGCCAAGTTAAGCCTTTAGGATGGTTTTGTTGATAGTTGCTTTGATTCTGTGCAAAAACAGAAACTTCTGCGCCCAGTTCTAGAATTTTGTAAATTCATAGAGATGTGCTTTTGGTCTGAATGTTTTATGCATAATTGATATACAAATTGCCCACGTTGTCCTAACTGTTCAGAATTTTTGGAGTTACAAAAGTATGGTCAATGTTTAGATTGCTACAGATTGTTCTGTTTTTGACACACTCTGTTTTTGTTGGATTATGTGCTTATTTTGATGAATCTATGGATTGTATCGGGGGTATAAGCCATGGTAAAGTTAGAATACAGTAGGTATAATGCAATAACAAAATACAAATGGGTTTGCAACAGTACTTAAAGTGGTGATTTGCTTTATTATAGTAACGGATCTCACGAAGGTTTCGTTAAGTTTTGTGTGATTGAAGTTTTCAAGTTTTGGGTGAGATCATGATGGATGAAGGAATAAGGAGTGGCAAGAGCCTGAGCTTGGGGATGCCCGAGGCACCCCAAGGTAATATTCAAGGACTCCCAGGCAACTAAGCGTGGGGATGCCCCAGAAGACATCCCCTCTTTCTTCTAACGACCATCGGTAATTTTACTTGGAGCTATATTTTTGTTCGTCACATATCATGAGTTTTGCTTGGAGCATCATGTATTATATGAGTCTTTGCTTTGTTTTCTTTTTAGTTTGTCACAATCATCCTTTTTGAACACACTTATTTGAGAGAGCCACACGTGTATCATGATTTGTTAGAATACTGTATGTGCTTCACTTAAATCTTTTGAGCTAGGTAGTTGCTCTAATGCTTCACTTATATCTTTTTGAGCACGGTGGTGGATAAATTTTGAAGAAATGCACTCTAATGCTTCACTTATATTATTTTGAGAGTTGATAAGATTATATTTTAAAGAAATACTGGCACTCTCATGCTTCACTTATATCTTTTTGAGAGTTGATAATAGTGATGGTAATTTGCCCAAGATATTAATTTGGTCCCAATATGATGAATATCCAAGAGGGATATAATAAAACTGCCATATAGATCACTGGATGTGATAAGCTTGATTCCTTGCAATAGTTTTGCGATATCGAGATGATAATATGTGAGTTATGCTAGTGAGTAATTGTGCTTTAGTATGAATATTGGTGTTAAGGTTTGTGATTCCCTATGCATGCACGCAAAGTCAATAGTTATGCAACGAAAATACATCCTACTTATGGTGCATTATTCAGTGTTAGTTATGTTCAATGCTTGTTTATGACCCTTTTCGTTTTTTGGTCAGTCGCTTCGTAATCTATTTGCTAGCCTCCACTTGTACTAAGCGGAAATACTGCTTGTGCATCCGATTCCTTAAACCTAAAGTTGTGCCAAATGAGTCCACCATACCTACCTATATGCGGTATTTACATGCCGTTCCAAGTAAAATTGCATGTGCCAACTCTAATCATTAAAAAAATCCGTTTTGTGTGCCCGTACCACTCATGAAGCGACAGGGGGTGGCCAATATTTTCCATGCTAGGTATGTTATTCACACGATGAGTGTTTATTCACTTGTCATTGCATGAGAGTGTGGCAGGTAACAGGGATGCCCAGTCACGAAATGAAAAATAAATAAATGCATTCCTTGGAAAGTGTTGGTATGGAAGGCACCCGTGGATACGGCTAGCCATGGATTGTGAAAGAATGGTGAAAAGGAAATAAACTTTATTTTCTGTTTGGGAACTGCCTATAATGTGTCTAGCATGGAAGATATTGAGAATTCTCGGTCATTTTCGTTGACTGGAAAAGCATGCCTATCTCAAAAACAATTTTATCTCTATTTTAAACTTTGAGCTTTGGCACCTCTGCAAATCTCTGCTTCCCTCTGCGAAGGGCCTATCTATTTACTTTTATGCAATTTTTTTATTTGAGTCTCCGTCTTCTCTTATAAAGCACCAACTAGAGAGCACTATTGTCATACTTGTGCATTGGATGTAGCTAATGTTGAGTGTGTTTCATGAATCGATCAATGACTGGGCATAATGGGCTAGGGATAACTTTCTTTAGTGTTGATATTTTGAAAGACATGGTTGCTTGTTGGTAAACTTGAGTATTTATGTTTTCATGTCAAATTATAGACTATTGCTCTGAATCACTCAAGTCTAAACATCCATGTTGCAAAATAAAAGATTATAAGATGAATGTGATAGGTAGCATTCCACATCAAAAATTCTGTTTTTATCATTTACCTACTCGAGGACGAGCAGGAATTAAGCTTGGGGATGCTTGATTTTTTATTGTTCTATAATTTTTTATTGTTCCATGCTATTATAGTATCAATTTTGGATGTTTTATATGTCACTATATGCAATTATATATCATTTTTTGGGACTAACCTATTAACTTAGTGCCCAGTGCCAGCTGCTGTTTTTTTTGCATGTTTTTGGCTTTTCAAGAAATCAATATCAAACGAGGTCCAAACGGAGAAGAACTTTGGATTAATTTTTTCTGGACGAGAATAGACCCTAGAAGGTTCGGGAGAAGGCCAGAAGAGCCACGAGGGAGCGACAAGCCCTACGGGCGCGCCCCCAGTGTTGTGGACCCCTCGTGGCACCTCCAACCCTAATTCCACCTCTATAAATTCTCAAATATTCCCTTGACATCAAAGAGCCACCCGAAATACTTTTTCCGCCACTGCAAGTTCTAGAACCACGAGATCCCATCTGGTTTCTCCAGTACTCTGCCGGAGGGGAATTGATCACAAAGGGGCTTTACATCAACCTTGCTACCCTTCCAATGATGTGTGAGTAGTTTACCATAGACCTACGGGTCCATAGTTAGTAGCTAGATGGATTCTTCTCTCTCTTATATCTTCAATACAATGTTCTCCTTGATGTTCTTGGAGATCTATTCGATATAATGACTTTTTGTGGTGTGTTTGTTGGGATCCAATGAATTGTGAGTTTATGATCAGATCTATCCATGAATATTATTTGAGTTTTCTCTGAACTCTTTTATGCATGATTACTATAGCTTCGTGTTTCTCTCCGATCTATTGATTTGGTTTGGCCAACTAGATTGATTTTTCTTGCAATAGGAGAGGTGCTTTGTAATGGGTTTGATCTTGCGGTGCCCAATCCCAGTGACAGAAGGGGACATGCCACGTAGGTATCATTGCCATTAAGGGTAAAAAGATGGGGTTTATTCATATGTGAGTTTATCTTGTCTACATCATGTCATCTTGCTTAAGGCGTTACTCCGTTTTTTAAGAACTTAATACACTAGATGCATGATGGATAGCGGTCGATGTGTGGAATAATAGTAGTAGATGCAGAATCATTTCGGTCTAATTGTCTCGGATGTGATGCCTATTTATGATAATTGCCTTGGATATCGTCATAATTTTTTGCTTTTCTATCAATTGACCAACAATAATTTGTTTACCCACTGTATGCTATTTTCAAGAGAGAAGCCTCTAGTGAAAACTATGGCCCCCGGGTCTATCTTTTGTCATATATTAAAACCAAAAATACCTTGATGTGTTTTTATTTTGTATTTTTGTTTGATCTATCTATCTATCTATCTATCTATCTATCTATCTATCTATCACCATACAATTTAATCTTGCTTGTAACCGTCAAGGGATTGACAACCCCTTTACACGTTGGGTTGCAAGGATTTGTTGTTTGTTTGGAGGTGCTGCTAATGAGGTGTTGCTTGGTTCTCCTACTGGATTGATAACCATGGTTCTTAACTGAGGGAAATACTTATCTCTACTATACTACATCATCCTCTCCTCTTTGGGGAAATCCCAACGCAGTTCACAAGTAGCAGCGTCCTGATAGACGGAGGAAGCAGCCTCAACCTCATGTACGAGGACACGGTTAGGAAGATGGGCATCGTATCATCCGAGGTGTTGAAGCCCGCTGTACCCTAACAATCACCCTGGAGGTAGTCTTCGGCTCACTCGAGAACTTCAGAAGCGAGGAGTTAATCTTCGACATCGTCCCCTTCCGAAGTGAATACCATGCGCTCTTAGGGTGCACAACCTTCGCACGCTTCAATGCAGTCTCGCATTATGCTTATCTCAAGCTTAAAACACCAGGACCCAATGGCGTTATCACAGTCAATGGTAACACCGAGCACTCACTCCAGATGGAGGAGTAGACCGCAGATTTCGCAGCCGAGGTACACGCTTCTGAGGAGGCGGCTTGCAGCGATAAGCGCACCACCAGCTCTTCAGAGAGCACACAGGCTGCTCAAATCGACCTCGGCCATGTACCCCCGCACCCTAAATAGGGATACAGGCTCCTTGTGTGCCCTCTTTGGATGGACACTACGTCCCCAGGGTGCATAATTTCACACTCAAGATTCCCTGGACTGCCGAGGAGCCAAAAAATTTCAATACGTCGGAACGGCCCGATCTAGGACCGACGTGGCTTTGAGCCCTCACACCGGCAAGGTCTCTATTAAATAGCCCGCCAGCATGACTCCATCAATGTGGCTTAAGCCACACAACGGACTCCTGCAAGACCTCCTTAAAGGGGCTCGACTAATAAACGCTCGAAACGCATAAATTAAGGGCCGAGACTGCACCAGTCAACAGCTCGGAGGTGCAGACGTGCGGCAGGATGCGTCCCGGGCTCCTAAAACCCGATGTCAATATCTGCCCTATTTTTCCTTCCTTCCTCATGCACTCTTTTATGTTGTATTCTTGTTAGTTTCTCTCGCAGTAGCTCGGCATGTAAAAGCTTGAGATTGTCAAATAAAGAAATCATGCCCTCTAAAGGTATTGCATACATTTCTGTTCAAGCATTGCCTTTGCACTACCAGAATGTCTTTAAAGATACAACCGTTAAGGGGCCTCGCTCCCCTGCCTTGCAAGTCCGAAGTATTCGGCATCTCAGATTTAGGCTTTATATGCATCAGTTTTGAACCTAGATTTTGGTCAATAGTTGGGTTACCCGGCTCCTACGTGTACCCATTATGTTCCCGATGAATTTGGCTAAGGGTGTCACAGGAGAACCACTACGATTGTGCTGCTAGGTTAATTGGCAGAGCGACTCAGTGGAGAAAGCCAAAAATTGACTATCTGGGTAAGCGTAAACTGGTCGGTCATCCGTAGACTGTGTTAAGCTACATGACGTTAGAGATCACCCATGTTAAACGAAGGGCTTTACTTTTTAGCCGAAGTGTGTAACGCCCTAGACCTCGGCTTGCTAAGTCGACCACTTCCCATACAGGGGGCTCGTCATCAGCCCCCACAGTCAAACTCCTAAGACTAAGTGAAAGTTCTCAAGCCATTATAGTCTGATTGCCTGGTTCCTAGGAGCAGCGACCGCCTCAGGGTACCGAGACGTCGGCCAAGGGTCAAAACTGCATCTCAGAACACCCTTTGTATATTCTACATTGGGGCAGAAGCCGACGACTGGCCACTTTCAGTTTAAAACAGTCGCACAAGAGGTAAAATATCCAAATATAAATACACATATATGAGGGAATTTAAAACCACACTCATTCCATCAAACCATTAAGTTTTGTGCATTTCGTAACTTCGGCATCCCGAAGTGCTACCTAGTAATACAAAGTGTCCTTTGGACACATGGCCTAGGTAATCCGAGCTGCCTCCTCCACCTCGGGATAAAATTGTTCTGCGGTGCGTGGCTTGTCTGCAGGAGGACCAGTGGCGACCGTTACCGTGTCAACCTTCCGGAAGTGCATCTTCACGCAGGCGTACGCCCTCCACGCTCCATCAAAGCACGCGGACCGCCTCCAGCTATCGGCGCGCAAAACAGCCCATCGCAAGCGCACCAAGAGGCCGAAGCGGCTGGTTGGAAGGGCTTTGGTAGGCCATAGCACGACGTAGAGGTTTTGAAGCACTAGTCACGCCATGCGGAGCAGCTCCGCCAGCTGCTTCATTTGATGATTCAGCAGCTGTGATGACGGAGACCCCAGGAACTGCCCCCAAAAGGCCTTCTCCACCTCATGACCCACCAACTGGTTGAAATGCACAACGGCATCCACCACGCTCTGTAGAAGAACCATGAAGACTTCTGTGGAATGCCACAGCTGGTGAGCTCGACGCACCCCTTGCTGCCAAATACACATTGTAATAAGTATAGCTTACCCGAGGCGATTTGCTCCAACTGCTGGAACACCTCACGGTCAGCCCGAGCCATGGTCTTGAGCTCGGTGTGGATAAGCTGGAGCTTCTCGAGCTCCTCCTTCACTTGCTTACCCTCTGCCTGCAGCTTGTCGCGTGGCTCGAACATACCCTTCAGGGTCTCCTCGACCTCCTGGACCCGAGCCCAGTCCTTGTCCTCGGCCACCTTCTCGGTGGCTCGGGCCTCCTCCGCCTTCGCGGCCGCAGCCTTATGCTGGTTCACCTCTTACCGAGCTTTTTTTAGCTCGGCCTTGAGAGCCTCAAGCTCGGCTAACGCTGCTGTCATTAAAACAGTTCAGCCTTAGTCTTCCATCTAGCATAGATCTATTGCAACTTCTTTGTGCAAAATATCACGCAAGTCCAAATTGCTTACCTTGAGACTAATCGAACCTCCGGTTCACCAGGTTGAGGTCCTCCTGGCACCTTTCGAGCTTCCGATTCATCTCCGTAATCTCCTCGAAGACTGCATCCGGAACCAAGGTCGAAACCTGCCAGCAATAATCCTTATTACAATGCCCCAATCAAAATGTTGAAATTCCATGACGATGGCCTTAGACAATGTCTCGGGGGCTGCATGACAAGCTCCTTTTAAGTTATACGACCCCAATGCCGGGTTATTTCATAACCAGCTTTGGACTCATGGGCTACTCACTCAAGATGTCGTATAGAGGGTCGTGACATCATGTTCTTAAACAGATACATAAATTGATAAGCTCAAACAGATAAGCCAATTTGATACAAAGGCAGAAGCATACCTCGAAGCTTGTCACGAGGTTCTTGAAAACCTCGTGCAGGCTAGCCCCTGTGGACCGGAAACCTTGCAGCACCGCACCTATTAAGGCGTGGTGCTCTTCCTTGAGGGAGGAGTCCTTCAAGGCCTCCTCCATGTCTTCCGTCCACCCCATGCTCACTTGCCTTTGAGCAGGAGCAGGGGGTGGCGGGAGGACCTCGGACCTGGGCGCCGAGGGGCTGGGTCGAGCGCCCTCCAGCTGCGATGATGGAGTTGGAGCAGATGTCGGCTGGGCCAATGGCTAGCCCAGCCCTTCCTTGACAACCTCGGTGATCTTCTCCCCCAGGTCTTGTTGGGCCGAGGCATCAACCTCGGCCATGACTACCGACTCTTTGGCCCCCGCCGTGCTGGCCTGGGGGGCCAAAGTGGATGTCGCCTTCCCCAGCCCATCATAAGTGGGTGGAGAAGCGACGAGCTCCGGAGTCCTGCTGGCAGGCGGCAACCCGCTCGAGGAACCGCTGGGGATCACCCTCGGCGGACTGCATAGAACAAACGCTTTATGAATTTACCATTACTAAAAAGACTTATCAAGAATGCGAGATATAAAGACAATGGCTTACCCTCGGTGTGTCGGCTTCTTCCTCCCCATAGCAAGGAGGTCTTCTTCTAAGTCATCGGAGAGCTCGACTCTGTCCGATGACTTGTCGGCGGCCCGGGCCGAGGTCCTCCTCGGCCTCTTTGAGCCCCGGGGCTGCTTACTAGCTTCGCCGTCCTCTGACGCCGCCCTCTTCCCTTTCGGGGGAGCACTACTGCAGGATGCTGTGAACGCGACACTACAATCAGAGACCCTTCGACGAAACTGTGTGTGATGCATTAATCGCAAACAGTGATGTAATAAAACCATAAAAAAAGATACAAAATGTTTTGCGATGGCGGAGACATCAAACACGATTCATATTATAGTTGCGTGTGCGATGCGTGACATATGGTTAATCCATAAGAATAGTTTGCGATGAGGTAGAACAACAGAAACGGGCTGCTATATAAAGGTGTGTGTGGGATATACGACATACAGTTCGCTCGGATGAACTATTTGCTATAAGGGAATGCAATAGAAACGGTTAGCTAGATGAAGGTGTGTGCGATATATGGCATACGGTTCACTCGGATGAACTGTTTTTGATTAGGGAACACAATAGAAACGGTTCAACTTAACAAGATGTGTGTGATATGCGGCATATAGTTCACATAGATGAACTGTTTGCGATGAGCCAAAAGAACACAAACGATTCATGTAAAGAAGATGTGTGTGATATGCGGCAAACATCCCACTCGGAAGAACTGTTTGCGATGAGAAAATATAACACAGACTGTTACTAGAGTTAATTCGTGTGCGATTCTGTGTGTAGAAAAAAGTTTGAAAATTGCAAACTAGTTGCTTGTGATGGCTAGGGGTATCGCACATGATGCGTGTGTGAGTCCTCGTGTGTGATGATTAGCAAGTTACACATACATTACATTATGGTAACACGTGTGTGATAACACATGACACCGCATACGGTTGTCGGGTTGTGTGCTCCACTTAGTCTTCCCGCGCTCCACAGGGGTGAATTGTAAAATCCCCAATCCCCTAGCCAGCTGCTAGCTATAAATAACCACAGCAATGGCTGCCGATGGTGACTCGCTACTGATCCAGTTGCTAGCTAGTTACCCACACATACCGGCAAACCCCCAAAGGCCGACGACGGGATGGAGTCGCGCGATGGCAGAATCAAGGCTGAAGGCATGATGGTCGGCTTGGTGGTCGACGGCCATACCGCCACCTCTCCCGACGACGGCCAGACGAAGTAGGAAACGCACTACGAGCAAGCTGCCAGGTTAGCCAGGGTCGTCCTAAAAGCGAACAGGGATCGCCAGCGGGCAATACTGCTGGCTCGGCGCAGAGTGCGGCGGATGGTGCGGGCGGCGTAGCAGGAACTGCGATGATGCAAGGACAACTGCACCAGTGGCGGCTTCCACACGAGGCACATGCTTATGTCCCAGATGGAGGAGGGCACAGCGCCGGACGTCGCCGGCGCATGCCCGGGGGCCATCATGGCAGCCCTGGCAAGAGCCAACGTCGTCTCGCCGGATGTCGCCGGGGCAGACCCCGCGGTCGCGGTAGCCCTGGTGAGCACTGCGCCCAAGGCAGTACCGGCGATCCCCGATGTCGAGTCTGCACCAGCCTCGATCGATCAAGGTGTGTAGGTCATTGACTTGGCAGCCTCCGCTCCCACTGAGCGCATGATCGACACGCTGATGGAGGATGGATGTTGTGCGTGCTGGGTCAGCGTCAGGTGCACAGTAGCTCTCTTGTGCGCGCGCGGTTTGTTATATTCTTGTAAATTATATATATATATATATATGCATATATGCTCAATTGATTTCTCCATGCATGTCAAATATGTCAATTATATGGGCTAGCCTATGTGTATATTATCTGAATTTGCAATATGGACAATTAATATGCAAATGCCTTCTGGACATCGGTGCTGATCGCCACGTCAAAAACATGGACATCCTCTACTCTACCGGGCACACGCTTAAACTGAATGATTTGTGTACGATACTAATACTTTCCATGAAAATTTAAGAACTTGGCTAACAACATTTGAGTAACATATATATAGTGGTGACACTATTCGACAAAAGGCGGATCTTGGTAACATGGTTTTGACAACCATATGGTCCATATCTACATACTTAACATAGTAACAACTAGCACATTTTAAGGGGCTGAGGGCTAACAACCACAACTATCTACTGGAAGCAGCTTGATCATGGTGACTCGGCATCTCATCAGTGAAAAGGAAGAGCCCTCCTGTGCCTTGGGAGAGCATGAGTAGAACAGTGTCTCCAATTTTCCAATGTGGATGCATTGCCATGACAAGTGAGAACTTGTTAATTTGAATGGTTCCATTTCTGCAGGAAATGCAATACCTTGCAATCACTTTGGCGTTATTAGGAGGCACAAGTGTAGTTCGACCACGCCGGGAAAACGATTCAGGAATAGCTGAAGTGGGCAATTTCTGTTGAAATGTAGAATAAAAACCAATTGTAACATATCGTTGAAGATATATATAGTTTATGAACATAACATAAAAATAAGACTTTGTACCAGCGTTCTGTGCACACAATTGGTCTTGTTCAATGTGTGCACCATATGTAGAATTAATCCCATCCAAAATCCAGTGTTCATGCACTGTGCTATCTCTGTCAGATTATGAATAAATTTTATGACATGCTTCAAGTCTTTCCAGTGAAATTTGGTACACTGAGTAACATACAAATAGTTAACTATGCATCCAACGTATCCTGCTTAAAAGGTGGAAAGGTATTATTTATTCAAAACATGGCAGAAGAGTATATGGTGGGCATAAATTGGTAAATAGAATTTGTTAATGCCTAAGAACAGAGTTAGAAAATGAAATCATAATTGGTTGCTTAAATAGTGATTAGTTAGTCAGAACAAATACTCTGATTTTGCTAAGTAATATGCCAGCATGGAGAAAGTTGAAAGAACACTAATCTCGATCAGACTTTGATCGGCTGATGACGTTGGGGAAGTAAACATCCATGTTAATTAGACCAGGCTGTGGTGCACGCACTAGAATTTTATTGCCAGCTTTCAGTTCATAAAACTTAGAAATTTTTCTCCAAAGGTCCGCATCAAAATAGGAGTGACCATCTGTATCAAGTTTTACGCTAACTGTCATTGTAAATCCATGCTGCGTTGTCAATATGACATCCATGGAGTCATCAACAAAGTAAAGCCCAAGATTTCCTTCTACTCGTGTTCTTACAAAGCAAGGTATGTACTGTTGAAATGAAAATTAAGATCGTAAATTAGATATATTGAAATAACAGAGCAAGATGCAAATATGGGAGTAACTGAGAGAACAGAACAATATATAACTGAAAGCAAAGTACAAAAATATATAATGAAAAATAGATAATGTAACAAAGATTTGATGCAAATATGAGAGTAACTGAATGAACAATACATCATTAATTTGCCTTTTATAGGGAAAAAAATCGGCTTCGACATCTAGGCTGCATGTGGCACCGTACCTTTTATCCAAATGTAGCAATAGACGATATATGTTCATAAATTTAGGCCATGCTGACCATGGTAGGGTGCGATTGAACATACCCAGCGCTCCCTGAAGTCATCTGGAATGGTGAGATAGAACTTCGTTTCCGACTGGCCGCGACCACACTTGCCCGATTTGTGCTCGCACTGTGGACACTTGAATGAAAACCCTGGAATCAGCTAGAAGAAAAATGAATCCACAGCGATTTCCGCCGGTTGATTAATAGCTACGGACGGACTGCGATAAGAGATGAGTGAATATTTCGCTAAATTGATTACCTTCTCCATGAGAAAAATCCCCGGCCAATTCCGCAGAAAACCCCAATCGACCAGAGTCTAGAAAGTTGGTGCAAGTCGGTGCAGATAGGCGGCGGCAAGCAGTAGGGGTGAAATCCCGTGTTGTTTGGAGCGCGACCCCCGCCCGCCGATGATAGGCATCGAGCTTAGGGTGGCCGCCACGATAGAAGTTGATGAGGTGCAGAGTTGCGGAGGAGTCCACAACGAGTGGGTGGGGACGAAGTGGGCAGGGGGTGAAGGTTTTCTTTTTCCTTTTGCATGTGTGGGTGAACACACACGATTCGCAGAGGCGACGGAGATGAATCGTGTGCGATAGTAAATCACCGAGATTGAAGGGGAATCCAAATTTCCTTCCTAGTTTGTCATTCAGTTTTTTTCTAAGATCAACATACCCCCTCCAATGCAACGTGTTCAAATTTGGCATTTTTCCGGGCGCATTAACCATATTTAGGTGATTATGTGCCTTTTCTAGGCATTAATGCACATAATTCAAATTCAAACAATCGGTGCATGAAAAGGTGCACAAGAATGGTCTGGAAAACCATGCTCATGCTATTTAGTAAATTGTCATGCCTTTTACAAGGAATGGGCAGAGATTTCAAGGAAATGTGTGGCAATAGTCAACCACAAATGCGTGTTTATTGGTTTTTCAACTATAGAAAAATCAAATACATGTTTGAAAAACATGATGCCTGGCATGGTGCCATGGTATGGTCTCACCGTGCCCTGGTAAAAAATTGAAAAGGTTTGGCTTATGTCGTCATGCACTACCTTCATAAATCGAACCATCACCAAGGAGGTTTCATGGTTTCGAGGGGGAAATCACCAAGATTGAAGGGGAATCCAAATTTCCTTTGTCCTTTGTCCATGAGTTTTGTTCTATGATGACATACACCCTACAAATCACCATGTTCAAATTTGGCACTTTTCCTGGTTCATTTACCATATTTAGGGTATTATGTGCATTTTCTAGGCATTAATGCACATAATTCAAATTCAAACAATCGGTGCATGAAAAGGTGTACAAGAACAGTCTAGAAAACCATGCTCGTGCTATTTAGTAAATTCTCATGCCTTTTACAAGGAATGGGCAGAGATTTCAAGGAAATGTGTGGCAATAGTCAACCACAAACGTGTCATTTATTGGTTTTTCAACTATGGAAAAATGAAATACATGCTTGAAAAACATGACGCCTGGCATGGTGCCATGATATGGCCTCACCATGCCCTGGTAAAAATTTGAGAAGGTTTGGCTTATGTCGTCATGCACGCCCTACATAAACTGAACCATCACCGAGGAAGTTTCATGGTTTCGAGAGGGAAATCCCCAAGATTGAAGGGGGATCCAAATTTAATTCGTCCTTTGTCCTTGAGTTTTTTTCTATGATGAACATACACCCTGCAAATCATCGTGTTCAAATTTGGCACTTTTCCGCGTTCATTTACCATGGTTAGGGGATTATGTGCATTCTCTAGGCAGTAATGCACATAATTCAAATTCAAACAATCAATGCATGAAAAGGTGCACAAGAACGGTCTGGAAAACCATGCTCGTGCTATTTAGTAAATTCTCATGCCTTTTACAAGGAATGGGCAGAGATTTCAAGAAAATGTGTGGCAATAGTCAACCACAAACGTGTCGTTTATTGGTTTCTCAACTCTAGAAAAATGAAATACATGCTTGAAAAAACATGACGCCTGGCATGGTGCCATGGTATGGCCTCACCATGCCCTGGTAAAAATTTGAGAAGGTTTGGCTTTTGTCGTCATGCACGCCCTTCATAAATCGAACCATCGCCGAGGAAGTTCCATGGTTTCAAGAGGGAAATCACCAAGATTGAAGGGCAATCCAAATTTCCTTCGTTCTTTGTCCCTGAGTTTTTTCTATGATGAACATACACCCTGCAAATCATCGTGTTCACATTTGGCACTTTTCCGGGCTCATTTACCATATATAGGGGATTATATGCATTTTCTAGGCATTTAGCGTAGATAAATCCAATCCAGCTACAGCTGCACGGGTGTGATGAGAGGGACGTGGATTGCCGTTCGATCACGATGCATCCTATGGTGCACACGCGCGATCCGCGTGGTTGGGGTTCTGGCCAATCATAATGCAACACACAATAGGCTTAGCGCACACTGTTTCCGGAGGCGACGGAGATGAACCGTGTGTGATAATGAATGACCAAGATTGTAAGGGAAGCCAAATTTCCTTCATCATTTGTCCTTGAGCTCTTAAAAACCACTGCACTGTACGACTGTCTGGCCACTCCGCCCCAGAGCTCTCTCCAAGCGTCGTTCATGGCACCGCGCCGCACAATAACTGGTAAGGAAGCGATGGCATCCCGCCGCGCTGAGTTCCTTGCCGCCCGCAACCGCACACATGGTAAGGAAGCGATGGCATCCCGCTGCACCAAGTTCATTGTCGCCCGCGGCCGCACAAGTACATGGGTGTACTTTGATATTGCCATGGCCGAATGGGCGCTGGATCTAGAGGTGGCCAAAGCCGCACAGAAGGAGCGGAAAAGGCAGAAAGCAGTCAAGAAAAGAGAGTCCCGCCGCCGAAAGAAAGAAGAGGCCGCACGCCGTGCTGAGGAGAGCTCGGTGGAGATCGAAGCACGGTGGGCTACCGCCGACAAGGCCGGGAAGGAGAACGACAGCGTCTGGCCAGCATGCCCCGATGCCAGCATGTGAGAAGTAGTTAGTGTGTGTGTCGCCCATAAGTTTGTATAATTAATTAGTTAATTACGAGCATCTGCCAGTACTACATACTAGTTTTAGAGAAAATTACTAGTAGTAGTTTAAGTTGGTACTATCTATTATTAACGTACAATGTCGGTAAGTGCATCCTTTGAGGGCTTTGAGCGTTGATTATCATGTGTTCACTGAAGTTTTGTAGCCACACCCCGCCCCTAAATCCTCCCGAAACGTCCGCCCGCAGCCACCCGAAGCCACCAGAGACTAGAGCTGGCCGCAGCTGGTTTTTAGTCCCACCTCGCCACGCGAGTTGGCCACACAGAGGCTTAAATAGCCGTGCCGGCGGATGGCAGCAAGCTTCTCTTTTGTTGCATAGGATCAATTCTGGCTATGTGAGCGAGGCAGGTTGACACTTGATTGCATTTCGTAAACCGGTGATTGTTCATCGGGTGTCACCATTGCCTCGTTCATGTACATTGAATAACCCTGCTACAATGAAAGAGATTTTTAAATTAGGTGCGGCTAGAGATGCTGATAGATATAAGAATTATTAGAAGATCACAAATCACACGGTTTCTATGGCGTACCCGTGTGCATTCTTTGCATTAATGATCCATAAATCAGTTACCTGTGCGATGTTTCCTAATAAAGCAAACTTACCATTGAACGAAAAAATCAACTACACGTACATTTTTTTGGAGGCGGGGTCTGCCAATTTTCTCTTTTCTCGTAGACGAGTATTTTATGCGCTTCGTCTGTGTTGTGTGTTTCCCCCGCCCAAGTTTCAAGTTTCGCAACAAAATTTTCATTAGGCGCGCGATTCCAAAATTTGTTCCTCACACCACATCCCCACCCATCACATTTCCACAGTATCTGCCCCCCCCCCGCCCCCCTCCCAGTAGCTCAAACCGCCGCCACCACAACCACAGCTTCAACCACATCTACGTTCTGCCCGAGCATCGTCGATCCAATCAGGTAACCCACCGATCTCTATCATGGCGCCGGCCTGATTGCTTAAATGGCGCCTGCGAAACATCCTCATGCCTCCAAATCCCCACCGCCCCTACCCCCAGAGCATCGCCGTGCAAGCCCAACCACATATCACATGGAGGTCAAGGAGCTGATGGCGGTCGACGGCGCGATGGCCGTTGTGTGCGTGTCGACCCGGAGGAACACCTTGCCTCCGCCGCCGCCGACTTGGTGCAGGCTCTGGCCCAGATGAAGTGCCCCAGCGACTACCCCCCAGGACTTACCAAGTATGATGTGACCAGCTCAATCTTACAAATACCAGTTGCAATGGCTATGTTTTGTACGGTTGATGTATTAAGCATGTTCGTGCCTTGTTTATTTCAGTACTGCACACCGTGTGATGTTCAAGCATGAACTGTCTAGCTCAATTTTACCAATAGCTACTATAAACTTACAAAACATGACTTAGGATGCTGTTAAGCCTGTTGCAATTAACAGTTGTATCCATTTTTTAATCTGTCCCTTTGCTACCGTGCTACTCTCCGCAATGAAGATATCACTAGAAATGTTGTTGTTTTATTTCCATTTGCTATTTTTGGTGGATGCTGACCCTGTTGTACTTAACATGCCTTTCCATGTACTTACGCAGGGCCATAACGGGCGGTGCTATTGTTTGCCATCGAGGTTAGCTGCACCCCATGTCTTATAGTATTTTACATCATTTGTGCAATTGCAGTTTAACTTCTAACATTTACTAGTTGCCTGTAGGTACATATGTCAATGGCATTGATCCACGCTTCGACCAGGAGGAACACCTCTCCTCCGCCGCCGCTGACTTGGGGTAGGCTCTGGCCAAGATAAAGTGCCCCAGCAACTACCTCTCAGGACATACCAAGTATGAACTCACCAGTTCAATCTTACCAATACCAGTTGCAATGGCTATGTTTTGTACGGTTGATGTATTAAGCATGTTGTAGTAAACATGCCTAACGCGTCTTAGCTATTTTTACCTACCTTTTTATAGACATCTGGGCCATTCTCTGCTCTGACAGCACCTGCCTTGCGATGTTTAACTCTGCCAATTGCATTTTTATCAGTACCAGTTTCAATGGCTATACTAGGTTGCCTATAGTTAAACGTGCCTTGTTATTTTTAGTACTGCACACTGTGTGATGTTCAAGTATGAACCGTCCAACTCAATTTCACCAATAGCAGCTACAAACTTACAAAACATGACGTAGGATGCTGTTAAGCCTATTGCAATTAATAGTTGTATCCATTTTTTAATCTGTCCCTTTGCTATCGTGCTACTCTCCACAATGAAGATATACTAGAGGTGTTGTCGTTTTATTTCAATTTGCTATTTTTGGTGGATGCTAACCCTGTTGTAGTTAACATGCCTTTCCATGTACTAATGCAGGGCCATAACGGGTGATGCTGTTGTTTGCCGTCGAGGTTAGCTGCATCCCATGTCTTACAGTATTTTACATCATTTGTGCAATTGCAGTTTAGCTTCTAACTTTTACTTGCTTCTTGTAGGTACACATGTCAGCGGCACTGATCCAGGCTTCGACCCGTTGGAACACCTCGCCTCGGCTGCGGCTGACTTGGGGCAGGCTCTTGTCCATATGAAGTGCCCCAGCAACTACCCCTCAAGGCTTACCAAGTATGAACTGACCAGTTGAATCTTACCAATACCAGTTGCAATGGCCATGTTTTGTACGGTTGATGTATTAAGTATGTTGTAGTAAACACGCCTAGCCCATCTTATCTATTTTCCCTACCTTTTTATAGACAACAGGGTCATTCTCTGCTCTAGCAGCACCTGCCTTGCGATGTTTAACTCTGTCAATTTCATTTCTATCAATACCAGTTTCAATAGCTATACTAGGTTGTCTGTTGTAGTAAACAGTTCTATCTATTTTTTAATCCGTCCCTTTGCTACCGTGCTACTCTTTTGCAATGAAGATGTCACTACAGATGCTGCCGTTTTATTACCATTTGCTATTTTTGGTGGATGTTAACCTTGTTGTAGTTAACATTGCCTTTCCATGTACTTACACAGGGCTACAATGGGCGATGCTGTTGTTTGCCGTCGAGGTTAGCTGCATCCCATGTCTTATACACCATCTATTCCTAAATATAAGTGTTTTCAGAGATTCCAATATAGACTACATATGGAGCAAAATGAGTGAATCTAGATTCTAATCTAAACTATGTCTATATACATCTATATGTAGTTCATATTGAAATCTCTAAAAATACTTGTACTTAGGAATGGAGGTAGTTGTATTTTTCCATCATTTATGCAATCGTAGTTTAGCTTCTAATATTTACTGGTTGCTTGTAGGTACATATATAAGCGGTACTAATCCACGCTTCGATCCCTTTTGCGTATGGGGCAATGACATATTCATGAACAAGCGTCAAGTGAGGGAACTAAGAAAGATTGTTAGGCGAAAGAGATGGGTGATGGGAATTAAGCTATTTAATAACACTTTGTCCAAGACAACAGTGAACTTTAGGATGGTCAGTAATGTGTTGCCTTTTCCCCCCTGCCCACAACAAGTTACTCTATTAGACATGAGTATCTGAAAGTTTTCTCTTTCCAGTAGTTTCCGAAGTAATTTACTAATGATTACCTTGCAAACTACATGACCGGAGTGGAGGCAACTAAGGCTAAACTTTAATTCATACTACCATGATAATGGTCTAGAAGTCTTCCTGAAGGCGGTGAAGGATGGGCGGGCGATCGTCACAAGGGGTTGGACAAAAGTTGTTCGTGCCTATGGCTTGCAGGAGGGCACATTATGGTTATTCCGCTTCTTCAACACCATCGGCAGCCAAAATGATTTACACTTGTCTCTTCACCTTTACCGCCTCTAAATATTGTGGTTCATCATAGTTAATTACTGCCTAATCCTGTAATTACTAAACATATTGTACTGAGAATTTTATTTATGGATTGGTTGTTGAACCATTGTGCTGAGAATTTGAATTCCACGTTTCATATTTCAAAATTTCCTATTCAAATAATAAATTACAAGGAAAAATAAAATTAAACAGGAGTGTCGGTGTACTAGAATAGGGGTACCCTAGTACCCCGTACTTGTGCACGGGCAGTAGTAGCATCCCGCGGCCAGGCTTGTGGGAGGACAGCCAGAGGGAAGCTCAAGATTATTAAGCCATTCAAGAACAAAGTATACAAAGCAAGAGTTAAGGCCCCGGCAAGAGGAGCTTGCCGGGAGGGACAGCTGAGGCCTAGCCTGGGCATTGCTGAAGCAGAGTACTTGCCGCGGCAAGGTACTTGCCCCGGCAAGTCATTAGCTGCGGCAAGGTATTGGCTGCGGCAAGGTATTGGCTGCGGCAAGATAGCGGCTGCGGCAAGGTACTTGCCCCGGCAAGTTACCTTGCACGCCAACTATGGGCTGCGCCAAGCTGTCAGGTGCGGCAAGGTCTTGCCGCGGCAAGCGTTACTGTACCACTGTGCTACTGTGCTGCTCCGGTGCCTCTACCAGCGTGGCGCTCTGGGTCCTTCCAAGCGTGCGTGGCAGGGCACTGTGTAGACGGCGGTGCACTGTAGATAGCGGTGCAGCAGCAGGTGGGATAGGCTTTTCCCACGTCCACGACGTCCGGGTACATGTATCTGGACAGCAAAGGCATGGGCATTTAATGCCCTTGTCCCCTGTCGTCAGTGGTAGGTAGGACATGTCATCCTGGTAATAGTGGCCTAACTGTAGCAACTTTCCACCTCTACCTTTACTGTTTGCCACCTGTTGGAGACCCCTTTGTGCGTATAAAAGGAGGCCCATGGGCAACGTGAAAGGGGAGGAACTGGAAAAGGGAGAACTCCAGTATTGTACGCAGCTACTCGGTACTGTAGCGCTCCTGGAGCTAGAACAATCATACAGATAATAACCAAAAAGCAGGAGTAGGGTTTTACGCATCCGTGCAGCCCGAACCTGGGTAAATCTCTCTCGTGCACTGTCGTGTTCTTCGCTAGATTTGCTCTTCGCGCGACCGTCTCTCCCTGCCGAACGTAAAGGGGTCCTTCTCTGGGTCCCATAGGTGATCGCGGATTCGTCCCCGACATCTTTGGTGCGCCAGGTAGGGGAAGGGAGGTTGTGTGAACCTAATCTAGCGATTTGCGCGCTAGTTTTTGGGCCATTCTCCGTCTTATGGCTCCAAAAAAGAAGACTTCAGCCATCGGTGCGTCCACATCCAACCCGCCTGCTCCCGTGCAGGAGGGTGCCGACGTGATTGCGGCTGTTGGGGGGACTGGAGAGCGAGAGCCCCTATTACCTCCACCTGTCCAAAACCGGGCCAGCAACGCCAATCTTGGCGCTGCTGGGTCTGGGAACGCAGCGCTGCTCGCTGCTGCTGGCCCTGCAAGCTCCAAAAACGGTGCTGCGCTTTCTGGAACGCCTGCGCCGGTTCAGACGCCGCGGCCTTCGCAAGAAGCCCGTGACAGGCAGCGTCCTGACGCCCCAGGTGCCAGGCGCTCCCTGGATAATGAACTTGCGCATCAATCTCGAGATGCGCGGGGTCACCATACGCAACAACACGTTGGCGGGGTCGAGGCGCGGTCGCCTGGGCGTGGAGATGCTCCTTCTAACACCGTTAGGAGTAAGAGCATCCCACAGTCCTCACGCCACTCGATACCTCCCTCACCAGCAGAAGCGTTGGCGCGTGCGCAGCTGCTCCTGAACTTCCCTCCACCAGCAGATAAACTTGACGAGTGGAGGGCAACCATTCAGAGCCTTCTCAGCTTCACTGATGCCGACCCAGTGCGCGCGGCCGACAAGAGAACTTGTGACGATGCTGTCACCAACAAGAACGGCGAGGGGGCAACAACCGTACACTCCCCACCTAGACGGCCTCGATCGCCGACACGTCGAAATGACGCCCGTGGCGATGATTCCACGGCGTCGTCTGACCCGCGAGCTCGTCGCGACCAGTGCCTCGTTCTTCAGGAACGCAGAGGAGAAGACGCTCGTACCACTATCGAGTGAAGGAGAGAAGCGCATCGTCAGTCCGACAGACGCGCAGGGCCCGCTGTTGACATGCATGCGCCAGGGGATCCTGGCGACTTGCCGTACGCGGTAAGTTGTCCAGCGTTCACCCGTGAGCTGCGGCAGGTCCAGTGGCCCAATCGCAAGGCTTTCAAGCCTGACGTGCCGGAGAAGTATGATGGCAAGACACACCCGTCGGAGTTCCTCAGCATTTACACCATTGCGGTGCAACCTGCCGGGGGACGAGACGACAAGATTCTTGCTAACTACTTCCCGCTCGTGTTAAAGCGCAACCTCGTCTCATGGCTCATGCACTTGCCGGAGAACTCCATTTCTTCATGGGCGGACATGTGCCATCAGTTTGTTGGTGCCTTTACTGGCGGTCATCAACCTCATGGCCAGGAGAGTGATCGTCACCTCATCCCCCAGAAGGAAGGAGAGCCCCTGCGCAAATACATTCAAAGGTTCAGCCGCGTACAGTACAACATCCCAGATGTTCACCCCGCTGCGGTTATTAGCGCGTTCCATCAGAACGTGCGTAATCGCAAGATGCGGGAGGAAATGGCAATGACCAAGGTTAGAGACATTGGCCAGCTATATGCTCTCGCCGACAAGTGTGCGCGCGCTGAAGAGGGAAGGAAACTTCCCGGTGAAGGTGTTGTCGCAGGGGGGAGCTCTGACAGCGAAGGTACCGCCCCGGCAAAGAAGGGCCGGCGGCGGAACAACAGGAAGAAAAAGGGCAAAGCTGTGCTTGCCGTCGAGCAGTCCAGCGGCAACGGCAGCGCCGACAAGGCCAAAGTCGAGGGCTCCGGCAAGGAGATTGCTGCGTGCGCCAACTGTCAGGCCTTGGCGGCTGCCGACAAGCAGGACGGCTCCGACAAGCAATATTGCAAGATCCACCGCACCAAGGGGCACGATCTCCAGAACTGTCGACGAGTCGAGCAGCTTGTCGAACAGCAAAAAGCTGAGTATGAGAGGCGTGACAAGGAAAAGGCCCCAGAAGGTGCTGGCGGGTCCAGCAAGAAGCGCACTGCCCGAGGAGGGCGTCATGGCAAGGCCAAGCAGCAGCAGAGAGACAGGCCTCCTCGTGGCCGCGACAAAGATGATGATGATGATGATCTAGATGATGAAGAATCCAGTGAGCACGAATTTCAGAAAGCCGCAGAAGTCTTGTGTGTTGACGGTGGTGCTTCGTTGCATTCTTCTCACCGCCAACTTAAACAGTGGGCGCGAGAGATCAATGCGGCGGAACCATCTGTTGACGCCAGAAAGCTTCTGAAGTGGTCCGACACGCCTATCGTCTTTGACATTGAGGACCACCCTGACCGCACAACGGCGGTCGGGTGCTTGCCGATGTTGGTTTCACCAACGATCCGCAACCTCAAGGTCACGAAGATGTTAGTTGACGGTGGGGCCGGCTTGAATCTGATTTCGCCCGCTGTGCTCCGGAAACTTCAAATCTCTGACGGTGAGCTTGAGGAAACTGGTACTTTCCAAGGAGTCAATCCAGGAAGGAGTAAGCCGAAAGGGAAGATCACGCTGCCAGTGACATTTGGCGGCGAGCTGAACTACCGGACCGAGAAGGTCACCTTCGATGTTGCCGATATTCCATTACCTTATAATGGGATACTTGGCCGTCCAGCGCTCGCCAATTTCATGGCAGCCTCTCATTATGCCTACAACGTGTTGAAGATGCCAGGTCCAGTAGGTGTTATCACAGTTCCCTGTGACAAGAAGGATGCGCTTATTTGCGCTGACAAGATCTACCGGGAGGCAGCTGCCGCAACTGCCGCCAAGGCACTTGCCGCTGAAGCTCTCGGGCGGGAGAACAAGAGGAAGTCCGGCAAGAGCTCCTGTGCCCACTCCGGCAAGCGCACCTCTTCGGAGTGCTGCGCTACCGTCGAGGACGCACCAGAGAGCTCCACCGGCAAGTGTAAGAAGAACAAAGCCGCTCCGCCGGCGACAAAGAAGGTGCCCGCCAAGGAGGATGGCACTGGTGGTTCCTTCACCATCAGTACCACACTTGACAACAAATAGGAAAACGCGCTCGTTGCTTTCCTGCGGGCGAATGTCGACGTATTTGCATGGCAACCGTCCGACATCCCCGGTGTTCCCAGGAAAGTAATTGAGCACCACCTTGCCGTTTGTCCCCACGCGAGGCCCGTCAAACAGAAAGCCAGAAAGCAAGCTGTGGAGCGGCAAGAGTTTATTGCGGAAGAAATCAAGAAGTTGGAAGCAGCATGCCTCGTTAGAGGAGTGCTCCATCCTACGTGGTTGGCCAATCCGGTTGTCGTGCGCAAAGCGAATGGAAAATGGAGGCTTTGTATTGATTTCACTGATGTCAATAAAGCTTGTCCCAAAGACCCATTTCCTTTGCCTCGCATAGACTAGATTGTTGACTCCACGGCAGGATGTGATTTGCTTTCATTTCTTGACGCATATTCAGGGTATCATCAAATCTTCATGGCTGAGGAAGATGAGGAAAAGACCGCATTTATCACACCCTGTGGCACATACTGTTTCGTACGTATGCCGTTTGGTTTGAAAAATGCTGGTTCGACATTTGCAAGAGCCGTCCAGATTGCTTTTGAGCCTCAGCTGCACAGAAATATGGAAGCCTATATGGATGATATAGTGGTCAAAAGCAAAGACAGGGCTACTTTGGTTCAAGATCTAGAAGAAACTTTTGTAAATCTGCGCAAGATCAACCTGAAGCTCAACCCCGAGAAGTGCGTGTTTGGAGTTCCCTCCGGCAAGCTTCTCGGGTTCTTTGTGTCTCAACGTGGAATTGAAGCCAATCCTGACAAGATCAAAGCCATTGAGCAAATTGAAGCACCGAAGCGCGTCAAGGATGTTCGACGACTTGCCGGCTGTGTTGCTGCCCTCAGTAGGTTTATCTCCAAGTCAGCTGAGCGCGCCCTGCCATTTTTCAAAATCTTAAAAAAGGCAGGTCCATTGAAATGGACTCCAGAGGAGGAGGCGGCGCTGCAAGACTTGAAGAGATACCTCTCCTCTCCTCCAATACTTGTCGCGCCTAAACCACAAGAGAAGTTGTTGCTGTATCTAGCGGCAACCAATCAAATGGTTAGTGCTGCGCTGGTAGCGGAGAGAGAGGTGGATGAGGAGGCAGTAACTGCGGCAAGCACGACCAGCGACAAGCTGGGGGCAACAAGTTTTGCTGCCAACAAGGATTCGTCTGCGCAGTCAGGTGAAGTGATACAAAAGAAGAAAATGGTGCAGCGCCCGGTCTACTTTGTGAGCTCTCTTCTGCAGGGAGCTAGGTCAAGGTATTCTGGTGTGCAGAAGCTGCTTTTCGGCCTTCTCATGGCCTCGAGAAAGCTGCGCCATTATTTTCAAGCACATGAAGTTACCGTCATCACTCGCTTCCCGCTGAAAAGGATTTTGCAAAATCCAGAAGCGACGGGCAGGATTGTCGAGTGGGCGTTGGAGTTGTCGAGCTTTGGCCTCAAGTTTGAGAGTACATCAACCATACAGAGCCGAGTTTTGGCAGAGTTTGTCGCAGAATGGACACCAACGCCAGACGAAGAAATCCCAGAGATGACTCTCCCCGGCAAGGAGACAAGCAAAGAGTGGCTTATGTACTTTGATGGTGCCTTTTCGCTGCAAGGCGCCGGTGCTGGCGTACTGCTTGTCGCACCCACCGGAGAGCACCTCAAGTACGTGGTCCGAATGCACTTTCCCAAGGAACAGGCGACGAACAATACTGCAGAATATGAGGGGTTGCTTGCCGGTCTCAGGATCGCGGCAGACCTTGGGATCAAGAAGCTTATTGTCAGGGGAGATTCGCAGCTTGTCGTCAGGCAAGTGAACAAGAACTACCAATGCCCATTGATGGAAGCTTATGTAGATGAGGTGAGGAAGTTGGAAGAACGCTTTGACGGCCTACAAATGGAGCACGTCCCACGTGCTGAGAATGACATTGCCGATGGTTTGTCAAAGCGCGCCGCACTCAAATTGCCTGTGGAGCCAGGCACTTTTGTGCTCCAACTAACTCAGCCATCCGTGACGCCATCAGTAGGGCAAGGCGGGAAGACGAAGTTGGCTTCTGGCGACTACTTCCCGGCAGAGCTCCCCGAAGCCGCCGGCAAGAAGGCTGCCAAAGCCAGCGCCAAAGATTCAGAGGGGCAACTTGCTCCGACAAGGCCTCGCACTCTTGTCGTTGAAGCGGGTGCTCCTAGGCTAGAGGCAAAGGGGCAACTTGCTCCGACAAGACTTCAGGTCCTTGTCGTTGAAGCAGGCGCTCCTGATCGAAGCGCTGAGGAGCAAGATGCTCCGACGAGGCCTTGGGCTTCCGTCGTTGAAGCAACTGCTCCCGACAAGCTTGTTGAAGGACAGCACGCTCCAGCAGGGCCCCAGGCTCTTGTCGTTGAGGCGGCTATTCCCGCCAAGCTCGTCGGGGAACAGCAAGCTCTGGTAGAGCGACGAGCTCTTCCTGTAGGGCCTGATGTTCCCGCAGCAGAAGAAATGCCTTTAGTCCTCGTTGTCAAGCCACAGGCTCCAGCGTGGGCGCAGCAGATCGTCCGTTTCCTTCAGACAGGAGAACTTCTCGAAGAGCAGGAAGAAGCGGAGAAAGTAGCCCGATGGTCCAATATGTATCAATTTGTCGATGACATGCTGTGCAGAAAAAGACCAAATGGTGTGAAATTGAAGTGTATTCCCCGGGAAGAAGGACAGGAGCTGTTGGCGGAGATTCATGGAGGCATATGTGGTCACCACATAGGGTCAAGAGCCCTTGTTGGAAAGGCTTTCCGGCAAGGTTTCTTTTGGCCCACCGCCCTCCAGGATGCAACTGCACTAGTAACCAAGTGTGAAGCGTGCCAGTTTCATTCCAAGCAGATTCATCAGCCAGCTCAAGCTCTCCAGACAATCCCTCTCTCCTGGCCTTTTTCGGCCTGGGGGCTCGACATCCTCGGCCCCTTTCCCCGTGCCACCGGGGGCTTCGAGTACTTGTATGTGGCCATCGACAAGTTTACGAAGTGGCCAGAAGTGGAAGCAGTGAGGAAGGTGACAGCACAATCAGCCATCAAGTTCTTCAAGGGAATTGTTTGTCGCTTTGGTGTTCCTAACAGGATCATCACCGACAACGGTACCCAGTTCACGAGCCACGCCTTCATGCAGTATGTCGAAGACCTTGGCGCCAAGGTCTGTTTCGCTTCTGTTGCTCACCCCCGAAGCAACGGTCAAGCTGAAAGGGCAAATGCTGAAGTGCTGCGTGGGCTCAAGACGAGAACTTTCGACAGGCTGCGCAAGTGCGGCAAAAACTGGATCGAGGAGCTGCCAGTGGTTCTTTGGTCGATCAGGACGACGCCAAATCGAGCTACTGGCCAGACGCCTTTTGCTCTAGTTTATGGAGCAGAGGCAGTTCTCCCCACGGAACTCGTATACGGGTCACCTCGAGTGCTCGCTTATGATGAGCTTGAGCAAGAGCAACTGCGGCAAGATGACGCTGTGCTCCTCGAGGAGGATCGTCTTCAGGCTGCTGTGAGAGCTGCTCGCTACCAGCAAGCTTTGCGTCGCTACCATAGCCGCAAAGTTAATGCCAGAAGTCTCGAGGAAGGCGACCTTGTTCTTCGGCGCGTTCAGTTGGCCAAGAATTCAAACAAGTTGACGCCGAAGTGGGAAGGCCCTTATCGGGTGAAACGGGTCACCAGGCCCGGCGCTGTCCGCCTGGAGATCGGGGATGGCATTCCAGTGATCAATTCCTGGAACATTGAGCATCTCCGTAAGTTTTTTCCATAAGGCGCGGTTGCCGGGCCCTTCCCCGGCAACCACCTTTTGTACAAGTCTTGCCGCTATTGCATGTAATCCTTTGTACAAAGCCAGGCGCAGACCCTGTGCATACATAAAGCTTTTGTATTTCGCAGTTTTTGACGATTTCATGTTTACTTTTATTTTGCATGATTATCTGACATACTGTGCAGTACAGCCTCCCCGGTAAGCATTAACGAGCCGCCAAGCTCCTATATCTTTATTTTCTCTTCTTTCTTTTTCTCAAAAAGACAGAAGCTTCCCTCGCGCACAAGTTTGCCGGGGGGGATGGGATAATGATATGGACCAGGCGTCGTTCAAAGAAACTTTGCCTTGCCGGGTAGAAGGCAGCGGCAAGCAGTGACAAGACCTTGCCGCGGAGAGATCAGCGACAAAGCTAAGTGCCAAAGTTTGAATAACCAAATTCTTTTTTATTCTCAAGATTATTTTCCTTGAACGATACTACTCTTTGTATGGAAAACCTGTGCGCGACGGAACCTAAGCGTAATCGGTCGCGCCCTTACCTTGTTTCGAGTCCGCTCAACAACCTAAGTGGCCGCATTGAGCGCGACAAGGTTGCTTGCCGGCAGCGGCACCGCCAGCAGGCTGCTGGAGTCCCGTACCCAGCGCTCGCAGCGATGGTGCGCGCACCGGCAAGTTTCCTATAAGCGTAGGGCAAGTACACATAAAGAAAGAAATTGCTCAAGGGAGATGACATGCATTAACTTCAAAATATTGCATGTTATATTACAAGATAAGTTGCCGCGGCTTAAACAGATTGTTCTTTAACATGTCTAGCGGCGGCAAGGAGGGAGAAGAATGGGCTCTCTAATTGCGGTGCTCGCCTTCGACTCTTTGGATTTGGTCCACCCTCTCCACGATGGGCGCGACAAGGGCCTCTAGTGGTGCGGGGTTGTATCCCTTCGGCAAGCTTTTGAAGATGTTGCTGAAGTCGACGCCCGGGTTTCTGTATGCTATCTTCACCAGCAACCTCCGGAGAACTCCCCGGCAAAGCCTGCGTGACTCGTCGGCCAGTTGAGCCTTGTGATTGACTTGGAGCTGTTGGAGTGCTTCTACTACTCCGTCGAAGAACTCGGCTAGCTTGACGCTAGTTTGCGTGTTCTTGTCGGTGGAGTACCCGAAGTCCGGCACCTTCAGGGTAGTCAGCTCCGTGTCGATGTCCTCGGCTGCGCTGGCAAGCCTGTCTGTGAAGATCCCCACGTTATCCCTGAACTTCTTGTGGGTTGCAATAGCGTCTTGAAGCAGACCCTTCTCCTTCTGGAGCTCTGCCATTAGAAGCCCTTCGCGCTTTCTGGTGGTGTCGAGCCTCTCCTTCAGCGTGGTCAGTTTCAGCTTCAGGTCTGCTCTGGAGTCATTGGTGGCGGCAAGCAGATTGTTCTTCTTGGCTATGGTAACTTGCATCTCCGCCAAAGTGTGGGTCTCCTTTGCCCTCTCACTTTCGAGCGTTGAGAGCTTGTCACCGTTTGCCTTGAGGGCGGCCTCTAGTCTTGCCACTTTCTCCTCTGTTTCCTTCCTGTTCACTTCTGCAGCAGCAACAGCGTTGGTGGCCTCCACCAACTTGCTGGCGTACTCTTGGCCAAGGCTTCGATTTCCTTCTGGTGTTTTTGTGCCTGCCCCTGGGTCCGCTCTGCGACAAGTCTTGCCACCTCCTCGTCTTTCTGTTGGAGGGTTTCGGCAAGTTTCCTCTTGCGCTCAGCAAGTTCTTCTTCGTGGGCATCAAGGTCCACCTTCCGCTGGTTCAGATCACCGGCCCGAGCAGACAACTCCTTGGCGGTCTCCTCCTGTTTTTGTTCAATGTCTTGCTTCATCAGGAGGAGGGCCTGCCGTTCTTCGGCCAGCTGTGCCCGCTTGGCCTCTAACGCATTAAGAGATCGCGCGCGGACATCCGCCAAGATCTCCGCGCGCCTCAACATGTCAGCTTCGGCCTTCTCGATGAGCGCCTCCCTGGAAGCTAGCTTCTCCCGTCGGGCGCGATGAAGATTCAGCAGCTTTTGGAGCAGTTGCTCCTCTTCAGACGTGCTGCTGCTGCTGGCGCCTGGCGCATCCACAAGCTAGAACCCGGCAGCGGCAAGGATCTCCTCGTCCACAACATCCTCCTCGGTTGACGCTCTGGAGCCCACCGTCCAGGGGAGGCTGACGTAGACGTTCTCGCCGACCCGGATGTATTTGCTTGGCGGAGGCGAGTTGGCTCCTGCCGCCTCGTCAGTGGTTGAGGGACCCGTGGTCGGAGTAGCGCCTGGCGCTCCTGTGGCCTCAGGGCCGTCAGTACGACCACCGGCTCCCTCGCCGGCCTCCTCAGCAGCCTTCTGGGCGGCCTCAGCTTCAGCAGCCTTGGCGGCTTCATCGGTGGGCGCCTTGGCGGTATTATCCTCGGCGGCCTTGCCGGCCTCTTCGGCAGCCCTGGCAGCCTCTTCGTCGGCAAGATTGTCGGCTGCCAGCTTGTCGGCCTTGGCAGCGGCGGCCATGGCGGCCTCGTCGTCGACGGCCCCTGCGGTGTTCTCCTCGGCAGAAGAGTCAATGTTCATTGGCTCCACCGAGGAGGGCTCTGCCAACCCGAGATGTAAAGCAAAAAGAGCTTCAGGAAGAAATTCAAGAAGCCAAAAGAAAGAAAGCAGAAAGAGTTTTGCGGCAAGTGGGTTTACCCGTGTTGAGCTCAGGAGCGGTGGGCTCCCCTCTCCCGTCAACATTTGTCATTGGGGTGGGGTCGCCAGCGCTGGTGCTTGGCGCTTCGGCGCTTGCCGGCTCCTCTTCGTGGCTCGGCTCGCTAGTGGGAGCCCTTACCGGAGATCTTCTCCTTGGCGGAGTGGTCGAGGGGGGTGGTACTTCTGGAGCACCTTCAGATGGCTCCACTTGCTGCTCCTCTCCTACACGCCCAAAGATGTCAGTAACAAAATGCTTGTTCCTCAGCGACCGCCAGCGAAAGGTAGTTGAAATACTTACGCTGGGGGCTGCGCTGGGGGCTGCAACGAGGGCTGGGCTCCGAGCTGGCCGGGACGGTCTCAGACGCTCTCCCGGTGGTTGCTGTGGGCTCATCTTCGACGACCACCACGGTCTTGCTCGTCGAGACCTTAGCTCTCTTCCTTGTCCTCTCCGCCAAAGTTTCCTCCCTGCGGAAGCAAGGCCGGAGCGCGACAAGTGAGGACAGAAACAAAACCTTACAAAGATTGAGGGTCGCGGCAAGGGAACTTACTCTTCCTCGTCGTCCTCTTCGCTGAGGGCGGAAAAATCAAAGTCCGCCTCCGTGTGAGGAGGGGGAGGAGGGGGAGCTGGGCTCCTTGGCCGCTTGGCGGGGGTAGTAGCAGCGGTCTTTGATGACCCTGCTCCAGTTGCCGGGGCCGCGTGAGACACTCCCGCAGCACCAGCCCTTGCCGCGGTTGAGCGCGTCGAACGGCGCTCCCGCGGTTGTTGAACTTCTTGCCGCTCAGCCACTTTGCCAAGCCTGCGAAGGCGTTTCCTCCTCAGAGGGGCTGGGGACTCTGACTGCGGTGGGCTTTCGGTGCCCTCCTCGGAAAAGGAGCCCTCATCCTCCGAGCTGCCTGACTCGTCGGCAGGCTGGCTTGGCCCGACATCCTTGCCGGGTGCGGCAAGCTCGCCCTTCCCGGCAAGCATCCCCTGCTCGGCAAGGCTCTCCTTTTGTGCCTCGTCGAGCTCCGCCAAAGTATAACCAAAATCGCCAGCTTCTCTGGCAAGCCTGTCCTCCTCCACTCTTCGAGCAATGAATTCTATTTCTTGCTCAGTGGTGTTGCGGACGAGCCACTCTTCCACCCGGACCTGCTTTTCGACCGTGGAGTCAAAGAATCGCCGCACGTCTTCTTCGAGCGGCACGTCCCAAGTTGCTTCAACGCTGTGCGCATTGCAGAGCGGCATCATAGCGATGATTGCACTCAATGCGGAGTTGTTGCAAAGAGGCACGATGTGCTTCGGCAGCGTGAACGCCTTGTCGCGCTTGTCTGGATCTGTCTCTTGCTTGAACAGTTCTCGCATGAAAAAGTCGTGCTGCAGAACTGTGAAGTTGTTGATCAGTCTAGGGCGCAGCCGCATGATATCGGCTAGGTTCTTCCAATCAGAGGCCGGTCTTCCTCTCTGCTGCAGAGGAGCAATGCGGCGGCGGAGGAAGTCTGCGCCAACCATCCCTATGGTGAGCCCGGCCTCCCTGAGCCGTATGATCCTGGCAGCGGCAATCTCCAGCTTTTTGTCCTGGGGATCCAGATCGCTCCAGTCTGTGCCACGCGCCGCTGGGGTCTTGCGAAGCTCACAGTATGGTGGCGGATCGTCGTCAATGATCCAACACCATTCAGACCGGATTTCTCCCCATCTTGGGCGGAGATCCCCCTTCAGATAATGCTCCTTGGCGCCCAATCTTGAAACGAACGAGACGCCAACAGTGAGAGGCTCCCCCTTTTCAGCACGGGGAGTGAAGTAATGCCTGAACAGCGCGGTGTTGGGTGCGACGCCGACGAAGTTCTCGCACAGATGCGCAAATATTGCCATGGTGGATACGGCATTCGGTGTGAGATCCAGCAGACGGAGGTTGAAGGTGTACATGACGTCGCTGAAGAAATCCGAATACGGTGGGCAGAGCCCGCACCAAAAGTAACAAGCGAAGAAGGGGTACTTGCTCACTTCGCTCTCGTCGGTGGCTGGGCGGACGCGGGTGGCCGGATGCGCCTTGGTCCTCGCGGCCCACATGCCTTGGAACTTGTCCTTCAGATCCGCCCCCGTGAGCGTCGGAGCGAAGAGCACGTACTTCTGCCTCTTCATCTGCGCCTGGGTCTCCGTCCTTGAGGACTTCCCCGTCTTCCCCTTTTCTCCTTTGGGAGGCATGGCGAAGGCGGAGCTGAGGACCGAGGGAGATGCGGACGCGCACGGTGGCGGAGGATTGGGAAACCGCCTTTGTTTTAGAGCGGAGGAAGAAGAAGGCGGAGATTTGAAGATCAAGAATGGTGAGAGGGGTGTGCGAGTGCTTCTGCAGGTCCCTCCTTTTATGAGGAAAGATGCGGAACCATCCGCCCCTTCGTCATTCGAGATAACTGCGCACGCTTCCCACGCTCCGCATTCAACGCGCGACGCGTGGGAGAGCGTGCAATTAAACAGCATAGAGACGTTTCGGCTTATCCCAGCCACGCGTGCCCATGCACTGTTTGGGCCTGGCCCAACAACGCCCGGCACCGTGTGTGGCCCAGGCCCGGGGGCTCCTGTCGGTGTACTAGAATAGGGGTACCCTAGTACACCGTACATGTGCACGGGCAGTAGTAGCATCCCGCGGCCAGGCTTGCGGGAGGACAGCCAGAGGGAAGCTCAAGATTATTAAGCCATTCAAGAACAAAGTATACAAAGCAAGAGTTAAGGCCCCGGCAAGAGGAGCTTGACAGGAGGGACAGCTGAGGCCTAGCCTGGGCATTGCTGAAGCAGAGTACTTGCCGCGGCAAGGTACTTGCCCCGGCAAGTCATTGGCTGCGGCAAGGTATTGGCTGCGGCAAGATAGCGGCTGCGGCAAGGTACTTGCCCCGGCAAGTTACCTTGCATGCCAACTATGGGCTGCGCCAAGCTGTCAGGTGCGGCAAGGTCTTGCCGCGGCAAGCGTTACTGTACCACTGTGCTACTGTGCTGCTCCGGTGCCTCTGCCAGCGTGGCGCTCTGGGTCCTTCCAAGCGTGCGTGGCAGGGCACTGTGTAGACGGCGGTGCACTGTAGATAGCGGTGCAGCAGCAGGTGGGATAGGCTTTTCCCACGTCCACGACGTCCGGGTACATGTATCTGGACAGCAAAGGCATGGGCATTTAATGCCCTTGTACCCTGCCGTCAGTGGTAGGTAGGACATGTCATCCTGGTAATAGTGGCCTAACTGTAGCAACTTTCCACCTCTACCTTTACTGTTTGCCACCTGTTGGAGACCCCTTTGTGCGTATAAAAGGAGGCCCATGGGCAACGTGAAAGGGGAGGAACTGGAAAAGGGAGAACTCCAGTATTGTACGCAGCTACTCGGTACTGTAGCGCTCCTGGAGCTAGAACAATCATACAGATAATAACCAAAAAGCAGGAGTAGGGTTTTACGCATCCGTGCAGCCCGAACCTGGGTAAATCTCTCTCGTGCACTGTCGTGTTCTTCGCTAGATTTGCTCTTCGCGCGACCGTCTCTCCCTGCCGAACGTAAAGGGGTCCTTCTCTGGGTCCCATAGGTGATCGCGGATTCGTCCCCGACAAGGAGCGAATAAAATAATGTACACACGGTTAGAAAGAAAACAACGTGTGCAATGGAAAAATAGAGAACAGACTGTTCTTTGACGTGAAATGTTTGCGATGCCCGACGGACACACACACGGTTTCGTCTCATATGCGTGTGCAATTCATGGTAATATGGCAAACGTTTCAAACTGTATGCGTGTGTGGTAGGAATGCCTATCGCACATAGTTATGAAAATGGACACGTTGGCAATAGTAGAGGCACTACACACATTTTACATTTTTGAACTGTGTGCGATAACGTACCTATCGCAAACACATCGGTAGATTAAATGTTTGTGTTATCCACCTTTTTCACACGACTATAGCCGCGTAATCATTTCATACGTCTCTAGGATCAGAAACATAACGTCTAGATGTAACATGCAGGACTGGCGCAACTTCTCATACGTTTATTCTATGGCGATCGTCAGTAGCTGCTCGCCTATCCCCAACGGTTTCTATGTCATGTGGGAAGGACCCACCTATCGCCCACACTCACTAGGCGACGGCTTAAAACTCCATCGCGGAAAGGGGTTAAAACCGTTTGTATAGCATGTAACGGTACCAGTGGAGGGTTCTCTTCTTTGTTGTCCTCCTCCGTGTCGCCGTCATGGGCGGAGGAGGCATGGGTCCCCTCGGGCCGGGTGACTGAGGTCTCCCGAGCCCAAGCACCCGCCTTGCCCTTTAGGGACTTTGTCCCTTAAGGGGCCACCACGTGCGGCTCCTCGGTTAGGAGTGCAGTGAGCTGGGGAGTCATCGGCTCCTCTGTTAGTGGGGCCGGGCACTGCACTTTCTGCACCCAGTCCAACCACTTCTGCAAACATCAAATATAGCGATTCATCAGAGGCTGCCTCTCGTTACGGGAGACTGAAATGTAGAATTTTGTGTTATAGCACTTACCGGGGGGCTTTGTAGCCGTCCTCGAAGCTGAGGCCCTTCCCCTCCTCGGGGATCTTGTCCTTGGGCAGCTTCAGGAGCCGCGTCCACATGGCTGCCAAGGTGGAGTGGCAGAACACGGTGAGGGGGCCCATGTCCTCGGGCTTTTGCGCCCACATTGGGGTAGCCCGAAGTTAGAGCGGGAGCATACGGCGGTTGAGCATGATGTTGATGACGTCGGTGAGCTGGAGGTTCTGTCCACTTGATCCTCTTGATCATGGCCTCCACCTCCGCTAGGTTTCCCCAGGCGATGCCCTTCTCCTTCCAATACTTGAGCTTGATCCTATTGATCATGGCCTCCACCTCCGCTAGGTTTCCCCAGGCGATGCCCTTCTCCTTCCAATACTTGAGCTTCTTCGGAGGCCCGGCCAAAAAGGCTGGGACCTCAGCCTGGCCAGGGGCGAGCGGTTCGGTGATGTAGAACCACTCCCGCTACCACTCCTTCACCGTCTCGATGAAGGTGCCTTTGAAACACTCGGCCCCTTGATTCTTGCTGATCATGGCCCCTCCGCACTCTGCGAGGTCGGAGCCACTCGACTTCAGCTTTATCCCGAAGATCTTCAGCCATAGGCCGAAGTGCGGCTCATAGCGGAGGAAGGCCTCGCAGACCGTGATGAAGGAAGCAAGGTGGAGAATGGAGTTTGAGGCCATGTGGTGGAAATCAAGCCCATAGTAGAACATTACCCCACGCATGAAAGGGTGCAGCGGGAACCCTAGCCCTCGGATAAGGTGGGGGACAAAGACTACTGCTACTTCTTGAGCTTGCATTGGTTTTTCCCTTGAAGAGGAAAGGGTGATGCAGCAAAGTAGAGATAAGTATTTCCCTCAGTTTGAGAACCAAGGTATCAATCCAGTAGGAGGAACACACAAGTCACCGATGGTTGCACCTACACAAACAAACAAATACTTGCACCCAACGTGATAAAGGGGTTGTCAATCCCTTCATGGTTACTTGCAAGGATGAGATCTGATAGGGATAGGTATAAAAGATAAATAAAAGTGCAAAACAAAGTAAAGGTAAATAAATTGCAGCAAGGTATGTTTGGGTTTTTGGTTTTATAGATCTGAAAATAATATGATAAAAATAGACCCGGGGGCCATCGTTTTCACTAGAGGCTTCTCTCTTGAAAGAACGCATACGGTGGGTAAACAAATTACTGTTCAGCAATTGATAGAAAAGCGCAAAGTTATAACGATATCTAAGGAAATGATCATGAATATAGCCATCATGTCCGTGACAAGTAGACTGACCCCTGCCTGCATCAACTACTATTACTCCACACATCGACCGCTATCCAGCATGCATCTAGTGTATTAAGTTAACAAGAACGGAGTAACGCCTTAAGCAAGATGACATCATGTAGAGGGATAGATCCAATCAATATGAAATAAACCCCACCTTTTTGTACTTAATGGCAACAATACAAATACGTGCCTCGCTACCGTTTCTGTCACTGGGTGAGGACACAACAAGATTGAACCCATTACAAAGCACCTCTCCCATTGCAAGAAAAATCAATCTAGTTGGCCAAACGAAATCAATAGATCGGAGAGAAATACAAAGCTATCTTAATCATGCATAAAAGAGTTCAGAGAAGACTCAAATAATATTCACAGATAATCTGATCATCAATCCACAATTCATCGGATCTCAACAAATGCACCGCAAAAGAAGATTACATCGAATTGAACTCCAAGAACATCGAGGAGAACATTGTATTGAAGATCAAAGAGAGAGAAGAAGCCGTCTAGCTACTAGCTATGGACCCATAGGTCTGTGGTAAACTACTCACACATCATCGGAAGGGCAGCAGGTTGATGTAGAAGCGCTCCATGGTCGATTCCCCCTCCGGCAGAGTACCAGAAAAGGTCCCTAGATGGGATCTCACAAAGACAGAAACTTGCGGTGGTGGAAAAGTATTTTTTGTGTGCCCTCTGGTATACGGGGAATATTTGGGTATTTATAGAACAAAGATTAGGGTTAGAGGAGCATCCGGGGGCCCACAAGCCCGGGGGGTGCGCGCCCCGTAGGGCGCGCCTCCCGAGCTTGTCGCCAACTCGTGGCCCCTCTGACCTCCTCCCGAAGGTTCTTGGGTTTCTTCTAGACCAAGAAAAATCATCAAAAAGTTTCGTTCCGTTTGGACTCCGTTTGGTATTGATTTTCTGTAAAAGACAAAAGCAAGGAAAAAACAGCAACTGTCACCGGGCACTAGGTTAATAGGTTAGTCCCAAAAAAATGATATAAAATAGCATAATAATGCATATAAAACATCCAAGATGGATAATATAATAGCATGGAACAATAAAAAAATTATAGATACATTGGAGACGTATCAAGCATCCCCAAGCTTAATTCCTGCTCGTCCTCGAGTAGGTAAATGAGAAAAACATAATTTTTGATGTGCAATGCTACCTAACATGTTTATCATGTAATCTTTCTTAATGTGGCATGCATATTCAGATCCATAAGATTCAAAACAAAAGTTTAATATTGACATAAAAACAATAATACCTCAAGCATACTAATAAAGCAATCATGTCTTCTCAAAATATCATGGCTAAAGAAAGTTATCCCGACAAAATCATATAATCTGGCCATGCTCTATCTTCTTAACACAAAGTATTTATCATGCACAACCCCGATGACAAGCCAAGCAATTGGTTCATACTTTTTAATGCACTTCAGCTTTTTCAACTCTCTGTTGATGCATCAAACCTTGACGTATGTTGCCCAGACAGTACAAAGGCGCAATAACGAAGATACAACAGCACCAAGCTCCCAAGACGAGACCAGGCCAGAGAGATAGCTCTTTGAGGAATCAAAGGGCAGATCAAGAAGACCAAGACAAGCCAAGGGAACAAGATGTCACTAAGAAAAGACCTCCCTTACCGGGCAGGCCAGCCTAATTAGGTCGAGGCCTCACCAAGAACAAGTCCCAAGATTCCCCCGGCAAGCTTGCCGGGGCCGGCAAGGGAAAATATCCCCGCCAAGACTCCACCGCTCCACCGCACAGTGATGCAAGTCACTTATCAGTGTGGTGTTGGGGCCCCAAGTGATTAAGTGGCTGTCATTTGGCACGTGGCAGCCATTTGGAAGGGAGATTCCCCCTATATGAAACCCGTCCAGAGGCGTGTCATGCAGACAGATAGAAGATGATTAAGCGGCATCCTCAGCGTGACACCTAGCAGTGCATTTAATGCACTTTGTCCTAACTGCCAGAGTTAGGTATGATAGCACTGTTGGCTATCTAATCAGTAGATAATGACTAATTTGCCACTGTGGTAACCCCTTAGCCTATAAAAGGAGGGCCATGCATGGCAACCTAAAAAAGGATTCGGACCCTTGTACACTCATACGCGCGTAGCTCCTCTCCCCGAGGCGACCTTGCCGGGCTTGAGCGCTGCGTGACCACGACGGTCCTCTCTTGAATCCACCAAAGCAGGAGTAGGGTTTTACGCTTCTCAGCGGCCCAAACCTGGGTAAAAACCACCAGCGTCACCACTGTCGTGCTGTTCCATGGCTTCCGCTCTTTGTGCTACGTGATCTCCCCCTGCCAAACCACAAGGGGCCGATGGCCCCATAGGTCACCGTGTTCCACCATGACATATTTGCCGTGCCAGGTAGGGCGAAGCGCTTGCACGAACCCGAGGTTGTGAACAGTGCGTCAATCTTCATCATCCATGGCGCCCAAGAAAAAGTCCAGTGCAACAGCTCACCCTTCCACCTCGAAGCCCCCCTCGCATGCAGCCACTGATACTATGGGTGTTGCAGCGGCGTTGGGGGACACGGACGCCGTGGGGGACATGGCCAGCGCAGGCGGCATGGTCATCGTTCCCCCTGCGGCCGAAGCGAGGGAGGAAGACGTTGGGGGAGGGCGGCATCAACAGCATCCCGACGGCCGTGTTCCACAAGGTGCGGGGGAGGAGAATGCTCAGTCTCCACCTCCCCACCGCGCTGGAGGGCGCAGCCGCAGTGACAACGCCCGCTCTGGTGTGAGTCGCGACCCCCTACCTGTCCCTGCTACAGGTGCAGCTACGGGGCACGCGGCTTCCCCAGGGCAGGGCAACCAAGACGAAGCGCCGAACAAGGTCGTCAACCCCCAGGCGCACTCTTCTCGCCACCGTATCGCCGTGGCAGTTGGCTTGCGGCGATGAGAACACGGCGCCGCCACTACTGGTACCATCAGGAGTCGAGCGACGTCATGGTCTGCGTCATCATCTATGCCAAGCACTGCTTCGGAAGCCATGGCGCGAGCCCAACTCCTGCTGAGATTCCCGCGAGCGGCCGATCAAATGGATGAGTGGAGAGCCACCATCCAGAGTTTGATCGGTTTTGCTGAAGCGGAAGGATCACAATGGGCAGGCCCGCCACAGCGCCCGCAAGCAACGACCACGGCCCGAGCTGCTGACCGTGTCGAGGGGGCCACTCCAACGGTGCAATCCCCTCCACGACAGCCAGCACAGAGGCCGCAGCCCAAACCACGCGACCAGGAGCCCGACGAGGCGTTAATGGCTTCATCTGATCCTTGGGCCCGTCGAGATCAGTGGCAGGTCCTGGAAGATCGGTGGAGGGAAGACGCACGCGTCACTATAGAACGACGCCACGAAACCCGCCGCCAATCTGACAGGCGCAATGGCCCAGACATCGACGAACCCGCGCCCAGTGAAGGCGGGTACTTGCCTTTCGAGGTTGGGTTCCCTGCCTTCACTCGCGAGCTACGGCAAGTCCGTTGGCCATCTGCCCGTGTTTTCAAGCCAGAGATACCAGAAAAGTATGATGGAAGGCTGAACCCGGCAGAGTTCTTAAGCATTTACACCATCGCTGTTCAAGCCGCTGGAGGAACAGATAAGAAGGTGTTCACCAACTACTTTCCTTTGGCACTCAAGCCAAACGTGAGGTCATGGCTGATGCACCTGCCGGAGAATTCCATTTCGTCCCGGGCTGACCTGTGCAATGAGTTTGTTGGTGCCTTCACAGGCGGCCATCAAGAACCAGGACGGCCCAGCGATTTGCAGCTCCTTCCACAAAAGGAAGGGGAGAGCTTGCGGAAGTACATGCAGAGGTTTAGCCAGGTGCACAGGAACATCCCAGATATCCACCCGGTAGCTATGATTGCCGCGCTCCAGTCCAACATGCGCAACAGGAGGATACGTTCCAAGATGAACGTCCGGTTGCCCAAGACTGTGAATGAGCTGTACACCTTGGCGGATAAGTGCTCCCCAGAGAAGAGGATGGCATCGAAGTTGACTCAGAAGATGACAACGATGCCACTAACCCGAAGAGGAAGAATAAAAAGCGCAACAAGAAGCGCAAGGAAAAGGCAGTACTGGCTGTTGAGGGTTCTGGCACTCCTAGTACCGGCATGAAGGCCAAGACTAAAGTCTCCGGCAAGGAAGTTGCCGCGTGCACTGATTGCCGGGAGGCTGTAGCGGCCGAAAAGGCTGGGAAAGCTGATGGACCGTACTACAAGATCCACTGGACCAAGGGCCATGACCTCCAAGAGTGTCACCAAGTTGAACAACTTGTCAAGAAGCAGAAAGCTAAGTATGAAAAGCGTGACAAGGAAAGAGACCAAGAAGGTGTTGGCGGGAAGGGCCGGGGGGGTAGAGGAGGCTGTCATGGAAAGATTCCCCAGCATCAAGAAAAGCCTGCTAGAGGTCGTGAGAAGAAGGAAGGTGATGACGAAAGTGATGAAGGGGATGAAGAGGAAACGAGTGAGCAAGAGTTCCAGAAAGCCACTGAGGCCCTGTGCATTGACGAAGGGGCATCTTTGCACTCCTCTCACCGCCAGCTTAAACAGTGGGCGCGTGAGGTCAATGCCATAGAGCCAGCGGCAGACTCTCAGAACCCACTCAAATGGTCCCGCACGCCCATCATCTTTGACGAAGAAGATCACCCCGACCGCACCACCGTGGTAGGGTGCTTGCCGTTGTTGGTTTCACCAACAATCCGCAACCTCAAGGTCACAAAGTTGTTGGTTGACAGCGGGGCAGGGTTGAATCTGATTTCCCCCAAAGTACTCAGCAAGTTGCAAATATCAGATAAAGAGCTCAAGGTTACTGGCACTTTTCAAGGAATCAACCCCGGCAGGAGTCGTCCTAAGGGAAAGATAACGCTGCCGGTGACGTTTGGAGGAGAATTGAACTACCGAACTGAGAAGATTGTGTTCGACGTGGTCGAGCTTCCTTTGCCGTACAATGGGATTCTTGGCCGTCCAGCTCTGGCAAAATTCATGGCGGCATCTCACTATGCCTATAATACTCTGAAGATGCCAGGGCCGATGGGCGTCATCTCCATCCCGTCGGACAAGAAGGACGCAGTCATATGCATGGATAAGATGTACCGGGATGCAGTCGCTGTCGAGGCCGCAGAAGCTGCAGTTCCCGCCAAGGAAAGCAAAAGAGGAAAGAAAGCTAACAGGGATACCGGCAAAGAATCCAGGAAGCGTGCCTCTCCGGAGTGCGCTGCGCCCGTCGACGATTTGCCAGAGAGTTCCACTAGCAAGAGATCCAAAGTTGTTTCGCCTGCTATGAAGAAGGTC